>JAWRVF010000375.1:0-326989 GCA_036785485.1 Physcomitrellopsis africana | reverse complement strand
TTTGCTTTGGAATTGATGCCTCCTTTGATTGTGAAGATGAAAGGGTATTTTGTAGTGGTTGATTTATTGTTGGGCCTTCTTTTGTCCTTTCTCCTGTACCACCACCTTTTCGTGTTTGCTTCTTATTTATTGGTTCTTCATCTTCATCTTCTACATTCCTTCCTCTCTTTACTTCCACATAGACATTTTGAAAGTCTTCATTCTCCCTTTCCTTGTCTAAAAAAGCTCTGATGCTAATTGCATCAACTAGATCATTCCATCCTGTTTTCTCTCTAATGGCCTGAGCTCCTCTAATCATAGTCTCATGATTCTCAGGATATAGAGCTTCAATATTATTTTCCCAGGCCACAATTTGATAAGAATCTGCATTATCTGAATCTCTTGGCTTAGGCTTCATCATTCGATCTTCCATTAATTTTTTCATTCCACCTTTGGCAAAGTTAGTATCCAAAGAAAAATCTGTAGATGAATCTCTAATCCTTCCATCTTTGAAGGTAATGATGCCTTTCTTCATGGCATCAGCATATGATTCACAATCACTACGTTTATGATTAAAATCATCACACCAAATGCACCTCATGACATATCCCCTCTGTCCTGCAGAAGTTTGAGAGATACTTGGCTTTGTATTTTTTTTTAAAGCACTCATCTCCACTTTTAGCTCCTTCAATCCCTTCACCAATTCCTCTAGAGTGTCCTCATCCAGAGCCTTACCCTTTGAAGAGCTTGATGGTATCATTGAAGATGTCCTTGTAGTTAGTGGTGTTGAAGCTTCCATCTTTATTCCATATCCCCTAGCCTTTATCCGCTGTTGCTTTGCAATAAGACTTACTGCATCTTCCAATTCTTTCCAATTGGTACTAAAACCTCCTTCAGCTGCTCCATCTTGAAGAAGAAGTAATAGTCTATCCTCCAAAGCTTCATTTGCAGCTTGTAGAAATAACTCTGATTTTCTCACTTCAAGAATCCTCTTCTCTGTTAATGAGAGTTGTCCAAATTTCTTTTCAAATTCTCTTAACAATTCACTTGGTCCCATGTTGTTATCTGATTGATGTTCCACCCAATCAAGGAAATTTCTTTTAGACATCCTTTCTTCATCTTCATCAAAAAATTCATCTCAAAGCTTCTTTTCAAATTTGGCCCAAGTAATCTCAAAATTATTTTGATGAAGATGTTTCACCTTATCTCTGATCTCTGGTACAACTGCCAAGTCAAATGTCTCTATCATCTTCTCCTCTGAAATTTGATAGATTTCCATCTCACAAGTATAATTCCTTAAAAACTTTGAAATGTTCTTTCCATTGAATCTTTCATTCTTGGAAATAACAGCTTTCAAAGCTTTTGTAGCTCCTTGTCCAACTGCATTGGCAACTTGTTGTTCCATAAACATTTGCATGGCCCTAAAAAACTCCTCTGCAAAGTTTTGACAACCTCCTTGAGCTTGACTACCACTGGTTCTATTATCCCCCATCTTGCCTTAAAAATTCTTGAAGCCTTAGAGCTCTCTCAGTGGAAGCACCAAATGTCACAGTGAGAGTCTTAGCCCTAAGAAACACTGGGTCTTTTGTGCCTCTCGTTTCTTAAGTGCAAGATGAGATTCATGAAGTTCATAAAACATGTTGTCAAAGAAACCCCTCCATGCTGCCTTTGATTCTGCACCCCCTTTGCTTCACACCTTCATTGCTCCTCATTATCAAAACCCCAAGTATTGAAATTTGGTAGGCTTGTTGCTTGCTTTATGTTGTAAACATCCTCCAATTTTTGCTCCAAAACTCCTCTTGGGAATAGAGTTATAGACTCTACTCTTCTCCTTTAATTTTGTCTTCTACCAACTCCTCATCTCTTTCTTAACTTGCTTAGATCACGTCTATCAAATTTCACACTCAAATTCATTCCCTAACTCCATTCATACCCAAAAAAAACCCACACACACACTCTGCCCATACAAACCCCAATTCTGCTTTCACTCTATTTTTCTTTTCACCTACATCTAGTTACAATTTCACTCATAACTCTTTGCTCAAAGATCATATTGACTTAAGATTTTGATTCAAAGTAGTAAACTCAATAAGGAACACAACCCCAACAAATTTTGCCTCTAAAGTCCAAATGGTTCTCAAGAGCCGAGGCCCGAAATTTAGTAAACCTCGCTGCCCTAGTCTTAAACACCTGCAGCTTTGACGACTCATATCTCCCTTGATACTTAATCAAAAGACATGAAAATTATTTCTATATGTTCCTTATCTTGTCTACTACAAACCCACAAAAAATTGCACTTAAATTCCTCTCTAAGCTTCTTCTACACATACAAACGTATACTGCCTATCAAAAAGAAAACCCTATCTCTCCAAAAGAACCTCCTTCTTCTTCTTCCCGACCCCCTTCTTGTCCTCCCGGCCTGGTCTTCCTTCTTCCCTTGGTCAAAGAGACACCTCAGCCATGTCTTTCCACCTCTTCAATCCTTTCTTTTGGATTAATTTGAAGGAATCTCACTTTTTGAGGTAAATTTCTATTCTACCTTCTTACTACCATTTTTTTTTTCTACCAACTTCTCTTCTAATTTCAGCCCACAACATTTAAGTTTAGATCTAAAATAGAAGAGAATAAAGGTAAAGTAGATCTAAGATAAAATAGAAAAAAAATCTAATAAGTAGAAAAAAACAATTAAGATTAGATTAGAGATAAAAGAGAAAGAACTACATCCTTCACTGCCAAGTCAAAGAAGCTTGTGTGGTTAAGTTCTTAGCTACTTTGGAGTTGACGTGGGTTCGAATCCACTTGACTTCACTGTAGAATTCCTTGGCTTCATGACTTGGTATTGCTAGTGGGAATTTCAGCAGGAAATTAGTAGTTTGGCCTACCTATCATCCCTGAGCTTGTGATAAATATTATAACCTTCAAGATAATGTGGTTATAACCACAACCCTTTCTCTTTTTCATCCTCTCTTCTTCTAATCTTAATCTTTTTATTTTAACACATTCTTTTATATCTTTCACACTATATTTTAATTTACAACATGACACCGTTTGACCATCTGTTTGAGGATGGAAGGCTGAAGATAGTTTTATATCCACCTTCAATATCTTGAACAGGATTTTCCAAAATTTGGATACAAATTGCGTTCTTCTATCTGATATAATATCCCTTGGCAATCCATGATGGCGATAGATGTTGTCAAGAAAGAGCTTAGTTGTTTCTTCACCTGTGATAGATTTTGTATATGGTATAAAGTATGCCATCTTGGTGAACCGATCTACAATCACGAATATGGAATCATATGAACTTGAAATTTGTAGATCTGTGATAAAATCCATAGAGATAGAAGACCATGGTTGATCTCGTATAGGTAGTAGTTGGAAAAGTTCGTAAGGTTGATGACGAGGGATTTTTGATCTTGAATAAACATCGCATGATTGTACAAACTCCTTAATTACCTTCCATATTTGAGGCCACCAAAAATCTCTTGATATTAGTTCCAAAGTCTTGTTGTATCCAAAATGTCCTACTGTGGGAAAATTGTGACGAGCTTTAAGAGCACGTAGTCGTGCTTCGCCTTCTGGGATATACAAGCGTCCCTCAAAGTAGAGTAGATTGTTTTTGAATTTGAACTTGAAAGTATCATGAGGCTTAGATGAATTGTTCTTAATATCATGAACAAGAGGATCTGAGGACATACTTGACTGGATTTTCTTGAGAAAATTCAAATCAACGGTCAATGTTGATTTGATTGCTCAAAGATAAAATTGTTTTGGCTTCAAGAGGATCGTTCTTTGTTGATCAAAAGCTGCATCTCTTTCTTTTGGAGCAAGATAAGAACGTCTAGAAAGGGCATCAGACAAACCTTGTTGTTTTCCTGGCCTATATGTGATAATAAACTCGAATCTTGACAAAGACATACTCCAACAAGCTTGACGATGATTTAAAACACGTACTGACATGAAATACTCGAGATTCTTGTGATCCATATATACGGTGACTGGATGGGAGGCGCCTTCTAGATAATGACGCCATTCTTGAAAAGAGTCCATGATTACAAGAAATTCTTTGTCGTGGAACTCATAATTAATCTCGGCTGCTGAAAACTTTCTTGAATGAAAAGCTATTGGATGAAATTTGTCATCTGTTCCCATTTGTGACAATATGGCACTCAATGCAAAATCTGATGCATCTTTTTCCATAAAGAATGTTTTAGAAAAGTCGACGCAATATAAGATTGGTGCAAAAGTAAAAGCTATCTTCAAAGCTTCAAATGATGCTTTTGCTTCCTTGCTCCACTCAAGTTTTTCTTTATAAGTTAAGCGTGTCAATGGAGTTGCAGCTTGAAAAAATTTCTTAATGAAGATCCGATAATAATTGGCAAATCCCAAAAAACATTGTACATCTCTTACTGTCCTTGGAATTTTCTAGTCCATAATTGTCTGAACTTTCTTAAGATCGATCATTAAGCCGTTATTAGAAATGATGTATCCTAGGAAGTCAACTTGAGTAGTGTGAAATACACACTTTTCTATCTTGGCGTATAATCCTATATCTCTAAGTTTTTGTAACACACGACAAACATGAAATTCATGTTCTTCTGCATTCTTAGAGTAGATTAGAATGTCGTCTAAATAGCAGACAACAAAATCATCAAGAAATTCATGAAAAACGTCATTCATAAGATGTTGAAAAGCAGCTAGTATATTTGTGAGTCCAAACGGCATGACATTATATTCAAAATGTCCATAGCTAGTTTGAAATGTAGTCTTCTATTCGTCACCTTCTTTGATGCGGACCAAATTATATGCTCCTCATAGATCTATTTTTGTATAGATCTTTGCTTAGTTGAGTTGATCAAGAAGTCCTGAAATCAGAGATAAAGGATACCTGTTCTTGATGGTAATCTTATTAAGCCCTCGATAATCTACGCACATCCGTAAGGATCCGTCTTTTTTCTTTACAAATAAGATAGGAGCTCCTACTGGAGATTTTGAATGGCGTATGAAGTTCTTAGCCAAGTTCTCGTCAATATATTCCTTCAATGCAGTCAGCTCGTTCTCCGATAAACTATAGATTGGTCCAAATGGTGGTTGAGCTCCTGCTTGAAGGTCGATTGAGCAATCATAAGGTCGATGCTGTGGAAGAATATCTGCATTTTTCTTTTCAAAAACATCTTGAAAATCTTGATACTGGTTAGGAATATTACTTGTAGTCTTCTCAATATCCGAAATAGGTGTGGCATATATAACAAAAGATGGTCCTTCTTTTACCACATGTATAAAAGCTTTCGCACCTATTAGTAAGGATTTGGATATATTAAACTTATGTATTTCTACTTGACTACTGGATTCTTGGATTGAACTACAAAAAAAGTTGAGGTTACAAGAAATCCAATCTATTTGAAGATTATATTTTTCTAATCACGATAATCCTAAAATAATCGGATTTGAAGGAGATCTAATCACATTAAATATTACTACACTAGTATGTCCTTTAATTGCTACATCTAAAGGAACAGTCTGATAGGTGACATCTCCAGAAGATAACAAACGACCATCTATGACTTCTACGTGTACAAGTTTAGCTTTCTTGATTAAAACTATTTCTTATTTTTTGACAAAGTCTTCGTCTATGAAACAGGCTGAGGCTCCTGAATCTAATAAAGCAAAGACTTTGTGATTTTTAGGTCCTAATGATACTTCTATTATAAAACAAGGTGAGGGGTCTGAGGAGAGAATAGGACCTTTACAAGGTATTGCACATGATTCCAGCTGCACGGTCCCTATTATAGCTGGAGAAATTTGTTTTCCAACACAGTGTCTTCTCTAGCAGCCATATTTCTCATTTTGTGATTGCGTTGCTTCTTTGGACAATATTGAGCAGTGTGTTTAGATTCTCCACAATATAAGCACAAACCCTCTTGACGACATCGAGTCTATTCCTGCTCAATGAGAGGTTTAAAGCGTACCACATGAATTTGCATTGGTTCTGGTTTAGCCAAGTAAGTTTCTAAAAACTTAGGAGTTGCTATCATCAATTGATTTGTTCCTCTCCAACTGAATTTATGTTCCTGGCGCCTTTCAAATAATCGATTGTCACATGCAATCGCTTGAGCAACAAATTGCTCTAAAGATTCAGCTTTTGGCATTATTAGTAACAAATCTTTGACGTTATCCTTCAATCCATAACGAAATTGGTTGATAAGGGCTTTGTCATTCCACTCTACATCGTAAGCAAGATTTTGAAATTTAACAGCATATATTGTAGCTGACCGTGATCCTTGTCGTAAAGATAAAAGCTTGGTCTCTGCTACCCTCTCTCGATCGCTTTCTCCAAATAAAGTCGTAAATACTTCAAGGAATGAATTCAGATTGTAAAGAAGTCTTGAATCTTTTTCCATCAAAGGTGCAAACTAAGAAAGGGCACTTCCAGATAGAAGTGCACCTATAAATCCAACTTGGATAAATCCATCAGGATATTGGAAAGGGTGTAACCTTAAATAAAGCTTGATTTATTGTAAAAATCCTCAAAATTTTGATCTTGTTCCATCAAATTTCTAGGGCATACTAATCTTTGCCTCTAAACGCTTAAAGAAGCAAGATTTCTTGGATTTGGTTCGGAGGCTGATCTACTTGCTTCTCTCAGTTGTACAACTTCTTGGCGTAAGCTCTGGACTTCCTCCATAGGTGTTGGAATAGCACTTCCATGATTACCATTGGTGATTCGTGAAATTTCCACTTTAAGAGTATTGACAAGCTCTTGAAGATCTACAATAGTTGCAAATCTATTCTCGCTTCCAGTAAGTGTAGCATCCATGATTTTTCCTTCCATCTTAGACAATTTTGCAAATCTATAATTTGGATTAGAGGAGGGTAATCCGCAACCTCTAATATCAAACAAAAATCTTCCACAAAAAGGGGTGATCCACTCTCTTTTAGGAAAAAATCAAGGTTAGAAAGCAAATAAAGTCAATTCAAAGGTGGGTAGTCCGCAACCTTCAAATACAAAGAATAGAAGTGGGGTAATCCACTCACTTCTAACACAAAACAAGAACAATAAATCTTCACTCTTGTCAAACTGTCAAGGACAAGAACTCGATGAAATCAAATGGACAAGTGAGACTTCTCTTATAAAATAGAAATAAGAAAATATGTATTCAATAGAAACTGGAATGGCTATTGTCAAAAGACAAGACAACTAGAGACTCTTGAAACTAGATTAGAAGCAAGAAAGGAGTTGACAAGAGTGAAGAAGGCTTCATTCTTGTCTCTATATATACTATCTAACTAGAAGCTACGTGGCGATGTTCTATAGGACCTCCAATATGTGTTGACTTTGAAGGCCACTTGCCTTAGCTTGCAAGGCAAGTTTTTTACATGTGCGCCATGTAGTTAGCTTGAAGAACAAGCTATTAATATGTGTGGCACATGGTTAACTTGTTGACCAAGTTTCTAACCAAGAAATCAACTATGAACACATATACGGTCAAAGCAGCGTCTATGAAGCTTCCAAGAAGTTTATCTAGAAGATATTATAGAATTAAACTACTTTTACCTACTTTTACCTAGTTCTACTTAATTATATAGGTAATTATGTGTATGTCCGTGACAGCTACTCTCAATGTTGCATCATTGTAAAATTTTATAAGAATTCCTTCAATCTCAACTCTTATATTATATGAAATCTTGCTTGAGAATGCATCGGGCACTTGGCTGTGGAAGATTAAAAGAAAATTGTAACAACAAGTCATAACACCTCTAATACAATTGTATATAAATTACAACTAAAAAATAATAAGTATGTTTAACTATTAAAAAAAATTAAATTTGATTTTTAATCAATTATAAAAGAATACAAAGAAATCTTAAATAATTTTTTAAAAAGTCAAAAAAAATAATTAAAAATATTAAAAAAATATTAAAATAAAAATATTTTAAAATATTAAAATTAAAAATTATAATAAAATTTTAATCAAATCCTAATCAAATCCTATCTAAATCCTAATCAAATCCTAATTAATTCTAATCAAATCATAATCAAATCATAATCAAATCATAATCAAATTTTAATCAAATCCTAATCAAATCTTAGTCAAATTCTAATCAAATCCTAATAAAATCTTAGACAAATCTTAGTCAAATCCTAATAAAATCTTAGCCAAATCTTAATCAAATCTTAGTCAAATCCTAATTAAATCCTAAATCCTATACAAAATCTAATGAAATCTTAATCAAATTTTAAATCCTAATCAAATCCTAATTAAATTTTAAATCCTAATTAAATCCTAAATAAATCCTAAATAAATCCTAAATAAATTCTATTTTAATTTTAAATCCTAATTAAATCCTAAATAAATCCTAAATAAATTCTATTTAAATTTTAAATCCTAAATAAATCCTAAATAAATCCTAATCAAATCGTTACAAATCCAAACCAAATCCTAATCAAATCCTAACAAACTCTATAACAAATTGAAATATTAATATCTAATGATTGAAATATTGATCTTAGTCCAAATTTTGCATATCTTTTAATAACTAAGTTGGCAACATCTATAAAAAATTTGAAGAAGATCCAACTTATCAAATAGATGATAAGCTCAAAAATCTCCTTACGTGAAGGCCATCCTCTTTTTCCAATCTTGATGTCAATCTTCTAATATCACTATCTTTTTTTTTTACATTATTCAATTCTTCTCAAAATTTATTTACAGATAGGAAATCAAGTTAACTACCTATATAAATAATTATCACCTCAATTCAACTAGTAGATTGTTAAATATTTTAAAAACCCTCCCTAATCTTTATAACCTGATTTTTGAGATTTTGATCTACTTGATCTTCAAAAACCTTTTATCAAACTGTTAGATCAAACTCAAATTTATAGCATGCATTTAGGACAACTATAATCACATATTTATAAATTTTTATCCAAAGATCTATTATCAAACTCATAAAATACTAAAAAATATAAATCTTTTTTTATTTCACAAAATCCAAAATTGCTCAAATCAATCCTAATTTTATAAAGCTCTTATAAAGTTAAGATCTATCCAAATCACTTCAAATTAATATTCAAACAAACCCTCTCAAGTTTATCCTCAAATCTAATTCTCTAATTTGCCAAAAAGCTCTCTATTTGCTATTGACACATGGTTTTATATCTTAGGATCTGATTTTGATCCAAATTCACATCCGATCCTATCCGGGTATCTATTCTTCAAATTTTTAGATATATTATGCTAAAACCTATTCTTAATTCTTTTGTAAAGATACTTACATAATTTATTTTTTTAATCTATTTTATTTTACTTTATTTATGGCTATATAATATAAATAGAAGCTTCTTTTAAAAAAGGCAATATTAACATCTTTCAATTTTTAATATCTCTTTATCTATTATTTATATTTTTAAGTTAATTTGCTAAAATATTTTTATTTGAGCTCTTCTATAATATAATTATTCTTTTCTTCTTTCACTTAATAGCTATGTTGCTACACAATACCACAATCCTAGCAAATAAAGTAATAACAATGCTTATAATGGCATCTAACTTGGACTCAGAAGATTCAATCATACTAATGTCTTGATCTCCATCTATTTTAAGAAAAAAGAAAAATGAATGTATAAGAACACAATATCAATTTAAATGAGGGTAATCTACAACCTTTAAAGTACTAGCATACCTTCAAGAAGAGAGGTAATCTATTTTCTAACAAAAAAAGATTCAATTGTTATATTAAAGATGAAGGCAATCTCGACAAGTTATTAAGTACAATAGAATTCAAAACAAGAGACTTGAATTAGAAAAGATTTCAAGAAGAAATCAATAAGAATTTGAATTATTTAGAAGAATATACAAATAACACCAAGAAAGGTCAATTAGAATTCTAAAAAATACATTGTCAAGACTAAAGAACTCTTTATATACATTAATGGTAGACTAAATTAAAGATATGGTGGAAATAATTTATATATATTAAAAATCTAATATACATCTAGACTTTTAAATATATTATATATTTTATTTGATTTTTACATAATATAAATAATTATAATACAACAGCAGTCTCTTTTATTTTGAAGAATGTCTGTATATTCCAAAAAGGCCATTAGGCCTTTATTTCTAGAGATTTTTTTTGGCTTCAATTGTGAAAAGCTATTAAGAAATTTCTAGCTATGAAGAATCTTCAACATCATCTATATGGACTTCTTCAACCTCTACTAAGTCTAAAACAATTATAATCTTATATCTATAAGGACTTCATCATAGAACTTCCACTATTAAATTTATTTGATACCATACATATAATTATTGACCAATTTACTAAGGTGTTATATTTTTTCATTTGTAAAAAAACCATTATTGATAAAAAAAAATGACTAAATATTTTATTAATAATATCTATTAATATCATAAATTATCAAATGATGTTATATCAAATTGAAGACTATAATTTTTGTTTAAATTAAGTGATATATCTATTATATCATTTATAATTGTTAATTGATTTATTAAGATGGTATATTTTGTTTTTTGCAAAAAAACAATTATAAGTGAAAAAACAACCAAACTCTTCATCAATAATATCTATTAATATTATAGATTGCCAAATAATATTATATCATATCAAAGACTATAATTTATATCCAAGTTTTAGAAATCACTATTTGAAATCTTCTAAATAGCCATTAAGTTGTCTTCATTATTCTAATCATAAAGTGATGGTCAAATAAAGTAAGTCAAACAAATTTTGGACCAATATCTAAAGTATACTATTAACTATCAATGAGATAATTAGGCTTCCTATTTGCCACTTGTTAAATTTACTTACAATAATATTACTTATACTACTATTCAATAAATATCTTTTTTTGTCAATTATGGATATCATCCAAAGTTGGATATAATATTGCCTTTTAGATTCAATAATCTAATAATTTAAAGATTTGCTACTTGATTAGTAGAGCTACATTTAACCATGAAATTTCAATTAGAGAAAATTCAAGAATGATACAAGGTAGCAGTACATAGACTCCAAAAAAAAAAACAACATGTCTTCAATATAGGTGACAAAGTATGGTTCTATTAATGCAATATTAAAACCAATTAATCTTGTAATAAATTGGACTATTAAAGATTAGGGCCATTTTTTATTCAAAAAAATTAACCCTATCACTTATCATTTGTAATTATCAACATCTATGAAGATACATTTTAGTTTCTATGTTTCTCTTTTAGAACCTTGTAAAGAATTAAACATATTATAAAGAATAAAAATGCCATCGCCTTGTATTAAAGTTAACAATCATAAAGAATTTGAGGTAAAAGAAGTACTTGATTTAAGGATAAGATGAGAATAATTAGAATATTCTGTATAGCAGTGTAGCTATATTATTAATAATTATATATAAAAGCCAATTCATAACTTAATTAATACGCTTTAAAAGATTTATGAATTTTATTGATAATATCTCTCCAAATCCAAAGTGGCAACTATTCCATTCTTCAAATTTTTTATATACTATACTTTTCTTATCATCTATAGTTTTTTATCTTAGATCTTTTAAATTACACTAGAATTTAGTAATATTAAGGCTACTTCTAATTAGCATCATAATCTATTATATTTTTATATTTCATATTTTTTTAAATAATTATTTTATTTATTATTATTTTAGACAAATAATTTTATATTTATCAAATTTATAACATGATTGATTTTTTTTTTTAAAACTAATATTTGTTGTCTTTTTTTCAAGATTATTTTATAATTTATATTTTAAATCATAATTATTTATCTTATTATTAGATCTTAAATCATATTAAAGATATCTATATAAAAAAATAATTTATATTCAATTTTAATTGGCATATATTTTATAATATTAATATTCTTTTATAAACAAAATTTATAATCTCACTCTTATTTTTATCTTAAAATTGAATAATAATCCAAAAAATTTGATATTTGAATGATTTACAAGTAAAAAAATATATCATATTTTTATAATATATGAAAATTATTATTAGTGGTGAATATATGAAAATTATATTTATATATACAAAAGTATTTTTGGTGATATAAGAAATATCTTTAAGATATAGAAGTAGAATTAAGTCAAGATGTTAATTCTATTATTTTAGTCTAGTACAAAGTTAGGATTGGAGAGACTTTTGTAAAATATGTACAATCTCCATGTGATAGATTGACTAGAATCCATAAACTAATTGATGTCAAAAAGTACCAAGTCAACTTAGAAATTATATCAAGGCAATTTCTAAAAAAACTCACCATTCACAATCACTATCAAATATCTTAATAAAAAATTCTTTATTTTTTACCAAATACTATTGTATATTTAAAAGGTCAAATTGTTGCTAAAGAAATTATTGTCATTCTTATATCTGAATAATTAATTATTTTAAATATTGGTTGTGGTTGCAAATACAATAGATATATTACAAGCATTAGTTTCCTCATTTTTTCCATCATATGTATGCTAATATTCTTTATTTTTTCTTAGACAAAAAATTAACTATATATTTTTTAAGAAATATAAATATAAGAAAATATAAGAAATATAAATAATAAGAAAATAAGAAAATAATTATATATATATATATATATATATATACAATATCATTTTAAGTAGAAATTACCTTAAAATTTTGAAGCCCTATTATGCTTCTAAGAATATTAGCAATCAAATTTTTATTTAAAAAATTAAGCTTTAATGGTGAATTTATTAGTGTAATTATATATTCAATGATATGAATCTAAAAAAAATATTAAAATAAAATATACCTAGATAAAACTATAAAATAAAAAATAAAAAATAAAAAAATCTATATAAAAATATATATATATTCAAATAACTATTAATTAATTATAAAAGATTACAAAGACTTGAATCAAGATTAAAGTACAAAAATAACATTAATAAGATTAAAAATGGCTCCAATCTTGCCTCCATATATATATATTTACTAACAAGCATGGTATGTAGTAGCTTCCTAAATACATATAAGATTTTTAGTCTAAATGAATAAATTTTAGGTTCTTATAATAGCTTCATAGAAGTAAAATAAATTTTAGAAAAAAATGTTATTGCTATATGGTGCACTTGTAAATTAAATTTTTATTCAAAAAGCTTCCTTGATGTTTTTCAAATAAGATTTTTTTTACATCATTTATTCTACTTACTTCTATTTATTTAAGTAGTATAAGTTTATATAAAAATAAAAGTTCTAATTACAACACCATCTAGATTTATTAATTGTGGTATTACTATAAACAACATATGTGATTATAATTTAGATTGGACTAGATTTGGATTAAAAAATGTGTAAATTACTATAAAATTTATTATTATAATTATATCTATTATGTCTTTTAATATAACATAAATAACATAGTATATTTATTTTATTTCATTGTGATTAAATAACATTATAGCAATTGTCTAGTGACCTAATTTCTTTCAAAATTTATCTTCTATAATCTTAAATTCTAATATATATATATATATATATATATTCCTTCCTTATATTTGATTTTAAATCTTAAATATTAAAATCTCAACTAAATATTAATTCTATATATATATATATATATATATATATATATATTATCATCATCATCATTATTTGAATAGAAATAGATTTTTTTTATTATTCAAATAATTAAATTAATTAGTTATATTTTTAATTAGTAAAATTTTAAATATATAATAAAAATATAATAAAATATAATAAATATATAATTAAAAATAATTTATAATAATATATAATTTTATAAATTATCCAAAAAAATAACTAAATGAATAGCATAATTAAAATGATATTTTTTTAATTTAAATTTTTTATTCTTTATATTCTTTATATTCTTTAGTAATCAATATTTTAAATAAAATATAATAATTAAAATAAAAAAGTAGTATACCTTAGAATATGTTGTTTTAACTTTAAAGATAGTTTTATTATATTCATAAGTATATAGGGATATTTCCACCATAATAAATCATTATTTTTTATAAATCATTTTTTAAGTATTACCAAGTTTATTTTATATATGTTTTTTCTTCTTCAACTTATAAAATAATTTTAATCTTTTTTTTCTTTTAATAAATATATATATATATATATATATATATATATATATATATTTCTAATTTCATTATACAAGTAACTATATATTATTAAATTGAATGAGATTTTTTAAAAATAAAGATTTAATGTATAGCACTAAGAAGTTATTAATGCTTAAAATTTAATTATAATATAACTGAATTTTAATATATTAATTAAATTAAGTAATTATAATTATATATAGATTTTATAATATAAATTATTATAAATATGTATTAAATAGATGTAATTTTTAAAAAACTTATTTTAATTATTTAGAATTATATGTATTAAGTATGTTTAAAATATAAATAATTAATGGTTTCTTTATGTCATATATATGGCTCTATATTTTTTAGATTTTTTAAATTTAAGATTTAAAAGTATCCAAATGCTAGCCACATCACCTATGTAATATTTAAATTGGACTCAAAATGAAACTATTTTTGCTTACATCATGATCTTGCTGTCAACCAATGGATGCTGACAACAATTCAATTTCAAGGGATAGGTGCTCAATTAGTAACTAGTACTCGCTTCATCCTCATACAAACTCATCTATTTGCAATACTAATATGGGTTTTGCCCAGTCCAATATAGGTTTTGCAATACTAATATGGGTTTTGCCCAGTCCAATATAGGTTTTGCAATGGGCTAAGCAAAACCTAGATTGGTGTAAAGAATGTGAGATTGCAATCCAAAGTCATCAATTGGGAAGGTTGATGTCGGTCTCGAGTTTGATTCTGGACACCTACACCGTAGATGACTATTTATGATATATTTATGTTTTGTCCCTCAACTAAATGCTTAGTAGTTTCTAGCTAGCACTTCGTCTTTGTCCACTCTTGGCTCTAGCCAAAGCCCTCTTGGCCTTCGCCCCGTGGCTTTCAATTCCAAATTTTGCGAGTTGAGGATATTTAAATTATTTGTTAAAATTGCCCGAAATCCTTTCATGAATGAAGAAAAAAAATTAGCATGGTACGAGATCAGCACCTATTCCTCTGCTGCCACCACGGTTTGGGCTTTACCCACATCCATCATTTCGAAACACAGGTCCATACTTGAGCTAGTTTTGGTTCGATGCTAATCTCCGACATCCGCCGTAACTCTCACAGTATTGTTCCCAGAGGTGTTTCGTAGATCGTTTGAAAGCTTGGACAATCCTTGTCTACTTTATAAAGAGCTTGACGACCTCACATAATTGGCGGGGCTCACTGACGAGTTGCGATGGCCCTTGTGTCAGCACTGATAACTGAGTCACCACCATTGCAGCGGCGAGTTCTTCCTCATGACAGGTGGTGAGTAAATAGCGCAATTCGAGTGGAACGACCAGTTTAAAGCATTTCAATGTCGCCCTGGTTTTCAAATAGATCCATCTCGCGTACTATAATTAATGCGTTGGCTTTTCAAACCCTGTTTTAAGTCTCTGTTATTGTACCTCCCCTGTGAAGTCAGAACACCCCCAATTATGGTAATCTCATTTCCAATTGCAGAAGATCAAAGACGCCGCAAATACGTACAAAAAGATTCACACGGTATTTAGAGCACTCCGTCGGAACCGCCGATATACGATGCAAGAAGGATTACATACGGTCCGTTGAGGCAGCTTGTAAGCCCGTGTAATAGATTTCACTTCCACTCATTCTAAGAAGCAGAGTGTTTCTGTGGATGTAATATCAGGTCGAGAGCAACAGCACTTGTCCTTTTTGAGTAGTTTCTGTTGGAGTCGCTGGACCACAGTAACTAAATCCAGGGCCCTGGTGGATCCGGGTGGGCTGCACGACAACTCGGAATTTCAAATTTATAACGGTTCGGAGGTGACTTCAGCCAGCCCTGGGAATCGCTTACTGCTTCGATCTTGCCTGCTGTTTAAGAAGCACCAATTCGTGCGCATTCGTAGAGGTCTGTCGATTAGGTGCGGGGTGGGAGACAGCGAAGTTGAGGCGAGGTCGGAGGTCCTGTTGGGGCTTACGGCGGAAGTGGAAGAGGTTGAGCGAGGCAGGGGCGAGCCAGTTAGGAGGCATTAGGTGGGGGAGAGAGAGGCATCTGGTAGGTATGCGTGGGTGAGCTTTTGGGATGCGCCAGATGAGGATGAGTATCGGAAGACATGAATTGGAGGTCAGGTTGAATGAAGGTGAGTGAAGTAGAGGAAATCCTGGAGTCGATTAGACGCAGTGCAAGGAGGGAGGTAGGAGCGTAGGGATGGGGAGAGGATCGTCGCCCATGAGGAGTATGGTGCGAAGCTCTCCAAAGAAGCCGTCGCAGGAAAACATGGATTCGCATCATGTCAATGTGGGGGAGTTGACGCCCACACGGAAGCCATTGACCTCCATTTCGGAGAGTAGCCGTAACCCACTTGTGGCTTCTGATGAATATGGTGGTGATTCATTGATTTCCAAAGGGAAATTGGACACTACGACGCCGAAAATGAAGAAGAGAGGCGGTCAGTGCTTGTTGACGGCGAACATCGACGGAGGTAATGCTACTCCGGAGAAACAAGGTCATGGTATAGTCAAAAAATCCCGCGCCCGGCACCAGTCCCCGGTGAAGAGCCAATCTACTGCCAATGTATTGGACGTTGGATCGGTAGAGCCAGGATGCGATATGCTATCGAGTGACGAAGACCATGCAGGTACTTGTAATAAAGGACAATCGGATCAGCACGGTTCCTTCAAGCTGGCCGGTGAAAATACAAATTCTCTTACACCCCGTGCTAACAAGAACGAGCGTGGAGGTAAACTTGGCACTGAATCTGAGTCGACATCATCTGTACGTGTCAATTCTTGTCAAAATGTTATTGCCACCCCTGCGAAGGGCGTGACACGGACTCTTAAGTACGGTGCAGCACACGGACCCGGAGTACCAGGTTCATCGACCTCCCGAAGGCTTGTACCTGCTCCTCAAAGTGGGCGAAATGCGACCCAAGAAGACGTTGAACAACAGTTCAACCTTGAAGAGGATCCTACGTTCTGGCATGACCACAATGTTCAGGTATATTCAGCATTGCAATTTGTGCACTGTAGTGGATTTCTCATGTGCTTTCCGAATTTCTCTTTGACGAATTACTCCCGTTTCCTCGGGAGAATTCGGGCTATGGCCGTAGAATCTAGATGCCTAATTCTTATGGTTTCTATTAGCAGTTAACCACTCCTTCCATTCGATGTATCGTACTTCAATCCGTGCTGAACGAAGGCAGAATTTTTTTCTAAAGAACCACGCGTCGTATTATTCGTGAACAACACTGTATCTGACTTAGAATTGATATCATTCTCTATGCTACCTTTCCTGCAATTTTCTCATGCAGAAGCCTGTTCATGCAGGTGTTAATTAGAACCCGTCCTATCAGCAGCTCAGAAGTTATCTCTCAAGGATTCAGCAAATGCTTGAGACAGGAGAGTCCTCACACCATCACATGGTTAGGGCCACCGGAAACTCGCTTTACATTTGACCATGTAGCTGGCGAAATTGTCTCTCAGGTACGAATGCTGCAGAACTCTTGGGGGCTTCGGAAGTGACTGGCAAGCAGCATTCCTTATTCCCAATAATGCCTTCACGAGTATTACATTGAGTGCTGCTCTTTTAGTGCTCTAACGGTTTTGGTCAAAACTGCTGCAGGAGAAGTTATTCAATGTTGCGGGGTTGCCAATGGTGGAGAATTGTATGGCTGGCTATAACAGCTGCATGTTTGCATATGGCCAGGTTGAGCATGACTCAACCTACATTTGGCTTTTCTGCAGACTAGTAGAGAAATACATGCCTTGCTTCCTTGATTTCTGTTTGATACAACGTTTTGTCTGTTTATGAACACATTTAATGTCACAGACTGGGAGTGGTAAGACCCACACTATGCTCGGAGATATTGACCATCTCGGTGACAAACCAAGCGACAACCGGGGCATGACTCCTCGCGTCTTCGAGTATCTCTTCTCAAGAATTAAATTGGTAGGCGTTTATGTGGTTTCCTGGGATTCCTTGTCCTCAGTTTTCCCCTGAATTTTTGTTCCACCTGGTGATAGTTGCGGAACGTGTTAACTCTCGAAAATCAAGTGAACGTTATCAATCAGCTTATAGAGAGTAGGAAATGGGGTAAGACGGTGGATGCTCAACCTGGATTTTGCAGGAAGAGGAACGTCGTAAGGACGAGAACCTCAAATTTTTGACCAAGTGCTCCTTCCTTGAAATTTACAATGAGCAAATTACTGATTTGCTGGAGCCCACATCTACCAATCTGCAGGTACAGTACTGGCAGCCTGCTTCATGCGATCCCTTTTGCTCATAAGCTCTTGATATCATCTGGAGGAGTGGGATCGTCCTGCAATTGAAGACGTTTTTGATTTTGAATTGCAGATGCGAGAGGATATTCGGAAAGGAGTTTATGTGGAGAACTTAACAGAAGTCGAAGTGAACAGTGTCCAAGACGTCATTCAGTCACTTAGCCAGGTTACATCTACCACCATCTCTAGAAGTCAACTTCTCAAGACTTCTGCAGGTTGAAGGAATGTGTGTTTTGGGAGGCGGGGGGTAGCTCTCATGATGGTAGTTCTCATGATGGTAGTTCTCATGATGTTTCACTGTTAATTTATTTCAGGGTTCGGCCAACAGGAAAGTGGCAGCCACAAATATGAACAGAGAGTCTAGCCGCTCTCATAGTGTGTTCACATGTATTATTGAAAGCAGATGGGAGCGGGACTCTATGACTAACATCCGATTTGGAAGACTTAATCTTGTTGACCTTGCTGGGTCAGAAAGGTAATCCTGATCGTAACGAATTGTGTTGTATACGCGGCCCAAATGTCCCATTTTCTACCATTAGCCATGCATTGAACTTGCACCTACTCAGTCACTGATGGGAAATTCATATTTCAGGCAAAAAACCTCCGGTGCTGAGGGTGAGCGGCTTAAAGAAGCAGCCAACATTAACAAGTCTCTGTCTACCCTGGGGTAAGTTTCGTGCTGAAGGCACGTGAGGGGCGAACAGTTAACGTCAGAACAGATAATTTGTTTGTCGACCTTTCATTTACAGGACGAGAATCTTTCTCATAGTGTGCAAATTTCACTCGCACATTGTCTTTGCAGATTAGTTATCATGATTCTCGTCGACGTGGCAAATGGGAAACAACGTCACGTTCCATATCGAGATTCAAAGCTAACCTTCCTTCTTCAGGTAAGATTTCACAATTTCTTTGTTTCGCTGATATATTGTTGCCACCATGAGCTCTAAACGTCATCCTCAACGATTCTCGCAAGAACCTTGTTTTGAAAGAAAATCCAAATTTAGTCTCAAGTTAATCAGAAAGTTGGCTGCGAATTTTTGTATGCAGGATTCCTTGGGAGGAAACTCAAAGACCACCATCATTGCAACCGTTAGCCCTTCCAGCGGGTTCGTCTACGATCCTGGGGCTAATGCATTGATGTAAATTTATATCCGTTGTTCATTCCACATGCCCGTAAGTCATGAACGCGCATCTAACACGTACGTCTGTGTCGCAGCAATTCTCTTGAAACTTTGAGCACTCTGAAATTCGCGCAACGTGCGAAGCTCATCCGCAATACGGTTCGCTTCTTACTTCTGCAACTACTTTGGTTCTCAGTTCTATCTGATCGTTCGAACATATAGCCTCAAATTTTATCTCACGTCTGCTTTGTATACAGGCCGTGATCAATGAAGATGCATCCGGGGACGTGAAAGCATTGCGTGCTCAAATCCAACAGTTGAAGGTGCCGAATCATCTGTTTTTTTCGTTCTCATAGTGTTGCATACTGTTGAGTCATTGCCTTAGAGATTCTCGATTAAATTTATATGTTTAGGACATGCCCGATAAATGTTTGTGACACCTTTTTTCTTGTGTACAACAGGAGGAGTTGGATCGCCTGCGCCGTCAAAGCATTTCTAGAGTGCCTCTATCGCATGATGATTTCAATCCCATTAGCAGCTCGGTTGAATCCTGGGGAGATGCACACAAGTTTTTTGGCAGTCCTCAAGTATCCAGCAGAAAGGTATGTCGTATCATGATCTCCGATCTTGTAACAATCCTTCACCCTGATACCTTGAACTCACTTGCATCAGTCCGAATGAAAGGTCCAAATCATCTGAGATTGGACTACTGTTTCCAGTTCCGGCAGATGGAGTCAGTCGTTGCTGGAGCGTTAAGGCGTGAGCAGGCAGCCGATGTCACCACGAAGCGACTGGCAGCAGAGATTGAACAATTAAACCGCTTAATACATCAGAGAGAGGCAGATGCCCAGAGTAGCAAGATGATTTTGCGATTTCGGGAGAATAAAATTCGAAGACTAGAGACTCTGTCAAAGGGTTTACTCTCTGTCGACTCTTATCTTGCAGATGAAAAAAACATGTTGATGGAGGAACTTCAACTTGTGCGAGATAAGGTTGATCGTAACACTGAACTCACCAGATTCACTATGGAGAACATACGTCTTTTGGACCTAATCCGCAGGTACATTTTACGAAGAGTTTTAGACTTATATCTCTTTCCCTTGTCCCACGCTTAATGATTTTTTTCAGTTCTCGCATCTATGCCCGTGAATCGTCTGAATTCATGCGAGTCTTAACTGTATTCATTGCAGCCTTCAAGAATTCCACGAGTGCGGAGAGAAAGAGGTAATGCTGGAGGAGATTTCCAATCTACGTGATCAGCTGCTGGAAGTGCTCGATGGAAAGAGAGCTGTAGATCAAGGCCTAGTCAACCTCACGACTCCTCAGGTTTCTCTTCTTCCGAGCTTTGGCTTCCTGTAGTCAAGGTCTCTACATGCATTTCCTTGATTATTTTTGAATGCATCGAAGAACTAGCTAACCGATTATCCCCCCTTGCTGAACAGAGAAAAGCTTTAGCACCAGAGCTTGCTGCGACTGTTCGTGAAAACGAGCTTTTGCGAATTGAAGTAAGTTTTTGCTGCTTGGCATTTTGGCTGTGGTGAAGCACCCTGCATGGTTCGTGGTGTCTCTTGACGTCTTCCACGTCTTGGTTCTTATGCAGGCTGATAATTATCGAACTGAAATGGAGGAACTCCGGAGCAATTTAAGTTCATCTTTGGACAGCTACTCAAAAATGGAGAGGTATCCTAATTTTAGGAGGCGTATTCTGTTCCATGTTTCGTAGTCTCTGAGTCAGTTACGTGCTTTTTGCGTCATTACTGTCTGACAAGTTCATTCTGTTCTGTTTCCAGACAAGTGGATGAACTTCAAGAGCTCGTCGAGAGCATGAAGGCGGAGCTAGCTGCGAAGGAAAAGAATCCTGAACTGTCCAGAATGAATGACCTTGAGTTGGAGAATCTCAAACATCTCGAACTGATTGCTGACCTCCGGCTTCAATTGGAACAGGTTCGCACATTCCGATTAATTTATCTTCCTGTTCCAATCTTTCTCAGCTGCTGGTTAAGTTTGTCGGATGAGAAGGATCTTAACAAACGCTTGTTGTTGGATGTCTACAGAGTGAAGAGAGGTCCAAAGTTCAGGAATTTACTCTTGGTCAGCTCCATCTCCAGTTACAGGCCTCATCAGTAGAGAAAAAGAATCTGCACTCAGAGCTTGAGGTGCCTAACCACCATGAAGATATCTTAGAGATTGTTCCTCGTACTCTCTTGAATGCGTGATTGTTGCAATCATTTGATAGGTACTCAAAAGACTAGATTTAATTTCAGTACTTTTCGTGAATGCAGGCTACTAAGGAGGCGTTTGAAGCTTCACGAGCCCTTGCGAAGAAGCTTCAAACCCACGAGGCCGCTCTTGTTGGTGCTCAGGTAGTCAAGCAGTGCGACCTAATCCTATCATTGAGTAGGATGACCCGTTTTGAATTTCTGAGCTTTACTCACCACTTTGCAATATGCACCAGTATGCAGATGCCGTTAGGCAAATCAGGCTGGAGACGGAGGAGATGGCAGTGCAACAGAGCCAGTCCTTGACTAATATACAAGAAATGGCTGTTCTGTTCCGCATGAAGGAGACTGAGCTGAGAGGCCAGCTTGAGGACGCCCAGCTCATTATTCAGAAGCTTTCGACTAAGGATCAGGAGAAGAAATCAGGTGGAGCATCTGCTCTACTGAATTCTGGCAGTACTCCCAATAGTGTCAGAGCGGAAGATGGCTCATTTGAACGGCTCCAAAGAGCTCAAGAAATCGAGATGCGACACGCAGAAGAAGTCATGCAATTGCAGTTAGAGTTGGAGTCGCTTGAGGCAGTCCTAGAGGAAGAAAGGGTTCAAAAAGAATCTACGCAGGATACATTAAATGAGGAGAAATCTCTTCGACGAAAGGTTGAGGAGAAGGTCGCCAAGCTTACCTACCAGTTGCAAGAGGCTGAAGATATTATCTCCAATCTGAAAGCCGCTGCCGCGGTGAGAGAGACTACATACTTCGACGCAGTTTCCAGGCTACAACTGTGTTCTCCAGATCTAAAATCACCACGTCGAAGTGAGCAACTCGACCAAGATAAATCTCTGATGGAAGCCTTGGAAATTCACCATCATTATTCGATCCAAGAATTTGAGGCATTGCAAGCTAATCACACGACGCTTTCAGAGAAGTTAGAGCGAAGGGAAGAAAGGGAAAAGATACTCAGAAAAAAAATCGACCGTCTAGAGCATGAGTTGACCAAGGAGCAGGAGATTCGGGTCCTAGAACGGGAGTATGCTAAACTGGACGAGGGAGGTATGACAGAGGCGGCGGAGAGGATGTCTTTGGAGAAGAAACTAGAGAGTGCCAAACAGGAGCTTGAAATTGTACACACTGAAAATTTTACGTTCAAGGAAGACAAGTTTGAGAAAGATATGACTCGGTGTCAGGCAGAATCTGAAACTACAATAGCAATTATCTCCATGCAAGCCGAGCTTGTGGACTTGAGGGGTGAAGTTGAATACTTAAGTAAAGAGCTTGCAGCTGCCAGGGAAATGGTGTCAGAGCTCACCAGTCAGCTGGATAGCACGAGGGTGATGCTCACCGACGTTAAAGGTGAGAACCCTCTAGTAGTGGAGAAGTTTGAGTCCATGCTGAAGGTGAAGGACAGTGAAATTGATAGTCTGCGAAGGGAATGGCAGAGTGCTACTGTGAAGCTAATAGATTATCTTGCGGAGGGAGATGAAGCTCTAAACGAAGCGTCCTACGAGATGGAGCAGATATTTAGCGATTACTTGCCTTCCTCAGCAAGGTCCAGCCGGGACAGTATCATCAATCCCAAATCTACTGAGAAAATGAAAGCTGTTGAATTAAAACAACAATTGCAACATGCGCAAGTCCTTGCGAAGGACGCTGAAGCAAGGGTTAGATTGCTTAATGAGGCGGCTTTCGCAATGGCTACGGCTCAAGCTCTAGATGCCCCACAAAAGGTTCATCGCTTAAGCATTCAGGCAGCTGAAGCCATGGAGGTTCTTCACGGCGAAGCGGATTCCATTAAGCTAAAGTTGCTCGAGTTTGAGAAGTGTGCAATGGTGATGTCTGTCTTCATGCACTGGCTTGCACAGTCGGGTAACGCGAAGTCTATAGCAGGAACCATAGGTCGTGAAAATCCCAACGTTTCTGAATCCTCCATCGCAGTGAAAAGTTTGAAGGAAAAGCTTGCTTTGACCTTGGCACAATTGAAGGAGGCTAAGGGTAAAGCAGCAGAGACTGCAGCCGCACATGAAAGCCTTGCTATCGTGAAAGAAGTGTGGGAAGTTGAGAAGGAAGGGCTTGAGAGCGATCTCAGCAGCTTGGAGACTGATAAACTAAACCTTGAAGCTGAGATCGATGCATTCAGATTGGAGCTGTCTGGGGTACAGCACCGCTCTGACAGGCCCGGAGCTCAGGTGTGTAAGTCTCTTCACAGGTTATTTTTGTGATTGCGCAACTGCTGTACACGGACCTAATTTTGCTATTTTGATTGATCATCCAACTGACGGAGAAGGAAGCTGAGTTTGCTTTCTTCAAAGTGAAGATGTGCGTGTATGTGGGGTTCACCGAGCTCAGAAATGAGCTTCAGGATCTCTGAACAGAATTAGACACTAAGCGGGTGCTTCTGCAGGAAACGGAAGCTAAATTCCTCCAATCTGGTGAAGTTTCTGACCTCATCAAGGAGAAGGACGAGAAAATTGCCTCGGTAAAACTAGAGAGTGAGCGGATGTCTTTCATGATCGTTCCAAAAGAGGACAGGGAGGTTGTCGAGATGAGGAGGAAGCTGGAGAGTTTGCTAGATGAATTAAGGGTGAAGGAGAAAGCATTAGCAGACGTCGAGAAGCAGCTCTTCGAGTCATTTCAAGCTTCAATAGCACTGGGTAAAGAAAAGAATGACGCAATTTCTGATCTTACTGCAGAGCTCAACGAAATGTCATCCAGGTACGCTGGAAGTAGTGAAGAACTGGACCGGGTTCGTGGTGAATTGAATTTACTCCAGACAGAGTTGGGGGCAAAAGAATCGCTTTTCCAAGATTCCCAAGCCCGTGTCACTCAAACCGATGCGGCCCTCGACAAACTCTCGAAGGAGAAAGAGGTAATTCAAGGCGAGTTGGAAGCCAAAGAACTGCTTCTACAGGAATCTCTGGCCCGCATCGCGCAAGCAGATACCGTCATAGAGAAACTGGCAGGAGAGAAAGAAGTCCTTCAATCACAGCTTGAAAGTATGACACTGGAAGCTAACGTGGCATCTTCAAGGTTGTGTGAAGCTGAGGAGGCGCAATCCGGTCTGCAGTACAAGGTTGCTTTCATCGAGGCTCAAATTGCTGAATATGAAAACAAGGAGCAGTCTTTGGTCATGGAGATTGAAGAGCTCTCCACCGCGAGGAATATGAGTGATGAGGATGTGCTCCAGTTGCAAAATGAGGTCTTGGAGCTCAGGAGAGAGCGAGATAGCCTGAATTTAGAGGTGTCCACTATGGACATGCAATCGGCTATTAGCGACAAGTTACAGTATATCCAGTCAGTCTGCATTGAGACTGACGATCGAATCTCCTCAATGCAGTTGGAAATAGAGGCTCTGACTTCAGCTAAAAAGACTCTGGAGAGCGAAGTCCAGTCGATTGAAGTAATGGCCACACAGCTGCTCCTGCATACAGCGGAAAGAGAAAGCCTCGAAGTCTCTCCAATGGATCTCGAACTCGAGCACATGAAGTCGGTTGATGTTACAAAAGGTTTCTCCGCACAATCAGTGGAGACCCAGTGCAGTCCCAAAGAAGTCTTAGCTGCTAACGTCAATTTTCAGGCCCCTGAGGAGAAGATTGCTTGCAAATCTAAGGTCTTAAATGGTTTGATTAATTCCAAAGCCGAGAAGGAACAAGAATATCGACTCCTTAAGGACCATTTGGAGAATAAAGGAGCAAAGCTCTTCCAAGCTCAAGAGAAGTTGGATGAGCTGGCTGTGCTTGTACAAGAATATTCAACCGCAGAAGAGAGCTGGAGGAATGAGAAAGACAAACTTTTAACAGAGGTTCGCATATTAAAGTCTAAATTGGAGGAGAAGGAATTACAGTGCCTGGCTGTGCAGGAAGAGAAAGAGGCTCTTGAGAGACGTGTTCAAGTAGTCGCTGGTGAGAAAGATGCCGCTTCAGCCACTATTGCGTCGCTGAAATCTCGAACCGGAGATATCGAAGCCTCAGATAGAATTACTGCTAAGAATCTTCCTTCCGATGCTGATGATATCGAATTAGCGAAAGCCCGGGCTGCTTTAGCCGGCGCTGAGGAGAAGGTTAAGCTGTTGGTAGACGCTAATGCCACCATGACGGACGCGTGGGAAGGAGAAAGATCGAGGTTGAATGCTGACAAGGAGCTGATGCAACTTGAGATTTCACGATTAGAGAAACCTGTTCTGACTATACCTGGTCAAGATAACTCTACATCACGGGATGCGGTTAATGGAAAAGACCATTACATAGATGAGCTCAAGCAAGTGATGAAGAGAACGAGCGCAGATTGTGAGAAGCTACGTTCCAAACTTCGAGAGCGGGACTATACAATTCTATCTGTGAAACTGCAATTGGAAGAGGCCATGGTACACTACAAGGAAGCCGAGATTGAAATGGAGAAAACGATCAGAGAAAAAGAAAATGCGATTTCACGAATAGCCGAATTGGAAGCTGAAGTTTCCAACGCTCAAGACGAGATCATGAGGCGGAGGAAACAAGTGGAGTCTTTCGAGCTCGAGTTGGACAACGTAGTGGTGAGAGTGACAGACTCTGATTCTCAACGGAGGGCAGAGGGAGTTGAGTTAGAATGCGCCATGGATATTGCCCTAGCTGAGTCCTGTAAGGAAGAGTGTAAGGACAAACTTAAGTACGAAAGTGAAGCTGCTCGAGCTGAGGGTGTCAAGTATTCTGTTCTCGAAAAAAAGATGCACGGAAGTATTTTTAGCTCTAAAACGCACGCTTCTGATGAGGTCGACGACTCCATGAGCCTCTGCATGGCCACTCTAACTGCGATTGCTTTAGTCAAGGAGGAATTTGATTTCATGAAGAACCACTTTGAAAAAGAGATAGAGTCACTGGCCGTTGACGTAAAATCTCTTAAAGCTGATATGATTAGCTGGTTTCCTGGGATACCTGTAGATCATATTCAAGAGGATTTGAAACATATCATGAAAGCGCATGGCATGGAAATCGCTAGTCTAACTCGAAAGATTCAAAGCTTGGAAAGTCTCTTAGCTGATAGAAAAGTCGATGTCTCAACGCTACATACCACCCTCCAAAATGTACAGGAAGTCCAGCGAAAGTCATGTGCAGAGGAGGAGGTCATTGAATCGGTTAACTATCAACAGGCAGCTGATACAGCATCTGCTTGTGCAGATCTTGAAAACACTAGGGTGGAGCTTCAGATGTCTGAGGCTGCCGTGTCTCAACTCCTAGCTGCGGTAGGTGAGAGAGATGCTACTTTGTCAGCCTTAGAGTCAGCACTTGAACAATCCAAAGAGCGATTGGCAAAGCTCTCTGCGGAGGTCGACGCTAATCGACAGGAAGTTCAAGCTGCGAAGTTGGCACTCTCCAATGTGGATCAGTTGCACGCTCTTGTAGATACTCTTCAAAGACAGGATACTCAGAGGGAAGAACTCATTAAAGGCCTTGAATACGATATCAATCTTCTAGAGGAATCGGAAACTGTGGATGCCGAGAACGCGGCAAAGACTATATCTCAGCTGCAAAAGGATTTAGACGATAAGAGTAATGAGGTGGATATGTTCAGAGACCAGATAGCGACTCTAGAGGCAGAACTTGATTCAAAGCTGTATACGCTGGCCACCATGGTGAGAGATCTCGTTGCCTCAAACGCGAATGCTGCTGAGTCTGCCGTAGAGAACACGAATTTGCACGTCAGAGTGAAGTCACTGGAATCTGAACTGGCGGCGCGTGATGCATTGGTCAAAGAGAGCGAATGCGTCATTATATCTCTCAAGTCAGAGCTGGAGAATGCCAAATCGTTCATGGGAGAGAACGAGGCGGTTGCTATCAAAGCCCGCCAGGTAACTAAAGTCCTTCGCATGTGCGCTCTCTCTCCATTTTTCCCCCCTGAATTCTTTACAACTAATCGAAATTGATCAGGTAAGTGAAGCCCTGTGCCATTATGGTCTCGTTGAACGCTCAGCTCGTCAATGGGTGACGAGCTGACTTTGACTCTTATTGCTGAATGCAGTCTGCAGAGGTGTTCAAGAGCAAGTCTGAGGAGATGATGGTGGAAGAGAAACAGTTGAGGAACAAAGTTTCTGCTCTTCAGAATCAAGTGGGTTCCTTGTCTATTCTTTCTAAGTTTTCACGTTCTGTTTAGCAGTTTTTCTTGGTATGCGAGATCCGACAGCTAATACCAAGCCGCCAGCAGGTTAACATTCTTGAGAAGAAAATTGAGGAGCAGAGTCACATGCGAGAGCTAGCCGAGAAAAAACTCACGCAAGTCCGGCATCAAGGGTCCACTTTCCCTGTACTAGAATCCAAAGTTGCGCAAGCTGCGACCCAAACCTTGGAGAGGTATGCCTCATCCTTAGACTTGCACTACCCTTATCACATTGTGAGACGTCGATGTGTAAGTCACTGGACATGTCGAGAATATCCTGATTTCTGTGCTTCAATTATGTAGGAAGTTGAATCTTATGGAGGCGGACCTGTCAATAGCGCAACAGAGACGCGAAAGCTTGCAGTCACTGTGTGAGGAGAAAGATTGCCAGGTACATTCCGCGATCGAAGTCCTACGGTCGTTATCAGTGTTGTCTTTCTTTGCCAAGTCCATCCCCCCAATAGGTTTCTCTTTTTATCTTTTCTGAATTCGTTCTGATAACATTACGTAGATTCGTCCTGACGTTGTGAGAACTATGGTTGCTGTGTAGATCAAGGCTTTGAATGCCCAGATTAACCAACTGACGCTCGTTGGCGGAAAACAAACTTCAGAATATCAACAAAAGGCATCCCTTCATACTTTGGTTTTCAGAAATGCAGACGTTGCAGCGAGGCGCCGCATCGAGGAGCTTGAAGCTCTCGCCGCAGAGCGGCTGAAGGAAGTGAGTGCTTTCTTATTTGATATGCAGGTCGCTGTATCCCCTAATTTGAGTTTCTTAAATGAGCAATAATTGCGCTTGGATCTCAAGTTTCTGGCACATGCGGCTGCAGGTGTATGCGTTGAACGCTAAAATTGCAGACCTTGAAAGCGAAATGCACGACGTGGTTCGTGAACTAGTTCGAACCAATCTAGATGTTCAGAACATCAAGGTATTCCCTTAAAAACGCTATCAAATCGTGTTGCAGGGAATGCACTAATGTGTTTGGTTTGTATAGATAATCTTCTGAATCTCTATGCCCTGCTGCAGTTGAGAAATCCACAAGTCAAGGAGATTGTAGCCACTGTTCGGCGGCAGAGTGTCGAGAGCCAGAAATCGGTAACAATCACTTTTCATGTTGTTGAATGATTGGTATCTGGTGATTCTTTGTCCCGTTACGGAAGTCATCCCCAAGACTCTTACCTGCAGATGCATACATTTTCGCAGGATATTGCCACTGATGCGGAGGTGGAAAAATTGCGCATTAAGCTTAACGAATTTATTGAAGAGAGGGACAGGTATTGCCTTGTGCTCCTTTGCTTCCCTCTCTGCAAGCACTATATTCATTGAGAAGATGACTTCAGCACTCGTCACGGGAAGTTTTTATCGTAAATAAATTGAACTTAAATCTAAGCTTTTTCGGTTTTGACAGCTGGTTAGAGGAAATTAAAAAAAAACAGGCCGAGATGATAGCTGCTCGTGTTTCCGCTGAACAGATGCGTTTCCGTGATGACACATTGACAGCAGAGAATGAGAAACTGAAGGTATTCACACTACTGTGCAACAAACACTATTGTGTTTATCGCTTGCCTTTATTGCGGTTGCCATTTAGTTAGTGCCCAACATTATTTCAATCGAAATTCTATCGTCGGTGCAGACACAATCCACAGGACTTCAAAAAAGGATCGGCGAATTGGAGCAGCAATTGAAGAAGCTTTCAGGGCAGCAGAACCTTCAGCAACGAATCCATCATCATGCCAAGATCAAGGTATGGCAGGTCATCATCCTGTATTCTTTCGCTGCTGTTGTGATTGTATTCTTAACATAGACGGGAAGTATTTAACAGTGCCCATAACAACAGGAAGAAAGCAATTCTCTCAGGCTGCACGTGGAGGACCTAAATACCAAGTTGAGACGCCTCGAAATGATGTTCGCTAGGGTGAAGGATGAGCTTGAGCGGTACAGGATATCCGGCGGGAAATCACCCCTCCCAAACATCGATGAAGAGCAGCGGCTACGAAGCAAATTGCAGGTATCTTTTGTTTACACATCATATTTCTTATATGAACCATGTGAATAGTCAATCAGAGGAAGATCCGTGCGATATTTCTTACGCATGAAAAATTGAAAGCTGCTGTATGAAATCATCAAACAGGAAGCAGAGGAAAGTAAAATCCAGCTCGCGCAGCAATTTATCACACTGTGCAACGCCATTCAACAGGTACAACTCCGTCTCCTCCCTTCTTCGTTGGATCCATGCGGATGTCCAGGTCATTTGCACACCTTCGAAGTTGTGGAGTTTAATTCAGGGATTTACATGCTGGGCTCTTACAGGCAGCAGGCAGTTCAAAGTCTGTGAGTCGAGTCGATCAATTGACGGCCATTGAAGCAATTCGTAACCTAGAATCACGGCTACGCAGCGCGGAAGACGAAGTCTCTGGATTTATATTAAAGGTAACATCAAAGACTTATTAATTCTGGATTAAGTAGATTCCCGCATACTCCTGTTGTAATTCGATCATTTACTATATGCTCTGTAGAATTCCTAATCGCGTGAAATCTCCTTCCTGCAGGCAAGAATATCGGGCGAAAAGAGGCGGCTCAGCGAATTGCGGACGTTCCAAAGTCCCATGAAGTCCAATCCGGGCGCATCCTCTAATAACATTTTAGAAGCCCTGCCACATATCGGTGATGATATAGAACATACGTAGCGTAGGATTAGTCATCTCTTACCTTGAGACATGTAAGTGTACAGGGCCATGTAGGTTCATTATACGTTTTGTTTCATTTCAAGGTTTCTTGCCTCGAGTGGCATCAAACTCGGTCGTTTAATTTTACAGAGTTGTCCATATACAATAGCACATTCTGCAGTGGCTTACGGTTGTACAGGGTGTGTCTTATGACGTCGGCTTCAATCATATTGATGTAGGCCACTTTGCTCGACCATTTTTGGTGTGTTCGTTGCACCATCAATTTCTATACGATTATCATTGGATATCATGATAAAATATACTATCATTTTTCACGCTGGTCATAAATTACTGTTCTTGTCCACCTTCACTGCCTTGAAACAAATCAGTCTGTTGTGTACAAAACCCTTAAGTCGACATGTCTTGCATGAAGTTGCTAATCCGTGTAAACACCAAATGAGCGCGCCCGAAGTCCTGCAATTACCTACTAAAATGAAAATACTTACTTGCCAACAACTAAATAAACAAATCCATTTATTTACTTAAAGCATATCAGTTGTAGGGAGCTGTACTTATGTGTGCTTTCTTAAGAATAGAAACAAATAAGCGAATAGAAACAAAAAGAATAATGTGCACCAATTTACAATTTTTTGACGCAACACAAAAGCAATCTTGAATGCGTGTTAAATTCACTAGTATTCTTGACTACTTTCAGAAACTTGTGTTTAAAAAGTTTCTACATGGTGTTTATTCTTTAGAATATGACAATGTAAGACGTTTATTGTATTATCATCTTTGATAAAAAGACTCTTTAGTTTTTTTACACTTCACAATAATTTTTTTAGTTTTCTAATTGTTCTTGGAAATATAAGTGTCAATTGATCTTATTTATCCACTATTTATCATATATACTATTAATTTTTGCAAATCCAACTAAATGTATGTTTTAGATATTTTAATAAGAATAAAAAGAATAATTTTAAAATTTTGTCTTTTCTTGTTGAAAGAGAGTTTTTCTTTTTTCTTTTTCTTTTTTTCTTTCTCTTAATTGTATTAAATTATTTTAAGATTGCAAAATACTTATTAGACCCTATCTAGTAATTAAAGTCTGTATTCTTTAATGTATCTTGGTATAACTACTATTTATTGATATTATTTTATATAACAAATATAAGATAAATACATAAATATTTAGCTATTCATGTATTTATTTTTCTTTTTATAATCTTATACTAAATCCTACAACTCATTAAGTTATAGAAATCTTGCAAAGAGCTCAAAACATACTACATTTTATAAATAAGTTTATGCAATACATTAATTTCAAATATGGAATAATATAAATTAAATACAAAATCTATATTGTCAAAAAAAAATTATATAAAAAGAAGTAACATACAAATTATAATTAAAAATTACAAACATATAGTTTTCAAGATAAAAAATCAAAATTATATTGATATTTTTAATCTTATTACTTGTTAGTTATATTTTAATAAAAAATACTTATTTATTTTCTGCAATTCTATTTTATTTTTAATTTTTTAATTAAAAAATTAATTATGTATATTTGAAAAATCTTAATAATATTTTAATTTAATAGATAAATTTTAAGAAATTTGTAGGAAATAGTATGTCAACTTATAAGGTTTTAAAGTTAAATATAAAATAAATTATTTTGATGATAAAGAATTTTTATCACAATACATATTTAAATTCTTCACTAAAAAAATTTCCTTGTATTCTTTTTATTTAAAATGTTCAGTGATAAATTATTTAAAATATAAAGTTAAAATATTTTGCTATTAAAATATCTAATAAAATTTAGAATAGATCTTAGATTAAAATTCATATAATTATTAATTTTTCTTTAATTTCTATTCATTCTAAAGCAAGATTTGTTTATCAACATGTATATTTTAAAATTCAAGACGAAATTCAAGACTAAAATATAAAACCTAATCATATTTGATTTAAAACAAAAATATATTATAATAATTTATATTTATAATATTTAATTTTCTTATTATAGTTTAAATATATAAATTAAATAACTTAATAGTATTTTAATGATTATTAAATAAATTATAATTTATAATATAAAAAATACTTTAAAATTATATAATTTTTAATTGTAAAAAATATCTATATTACTTAAATAAATAAAAGTAAGTAAAAATAGGTAGAAATATGTTAAGTATATAATATCCTCATTTAAAATTTTAAGGAAGTTTCTTAAGTATGGATTAGATCTTTAGAATCCTATTGATATGCCACATAGCTATTGAAACTTGTCCTATAAGTTTTGTACTTTAGAAAGTTGAATTAGAAGCAATCTACAACTTCATGTTAGATCCACAAGCCTTGTGGATCTTAGGAATTTTAATCTAAGATCTATTCTAAATTTTATTTAATAAGGATTAAAATTTTAGAATAAAGGGATCCTATATTAAACAACTTGGATGTATTTTTGTTAGAATTTTGAACTATATACATAGACCATAATGTAATTTTTATATTAATTAACAAAACCTAATATCAAACTTATTCATTTAGGATTCATAGATAGATAATCATTATATTTTATAATTATCATAAAGTCCTATCTATAGAAGTAATTTTAAAAGGTTATAGAATTCTAATGGTGTTTAATATTATAAAAGATCCATCCATATGAGAATCTTGTAAATGTGTCAAAATTTGATTGTGTATTTTATCCATGACATCCATCGGAACTAAGAATTAAGACTAATGTTTGTATACACATATGCTTTGTTACTTGATCCAACCATTTGGAAAAAATCCATAATAAAATGTATCTATATTTGCTTCATATTTTTTTATGGATTCTTTTATCTATATCCCTACATCTAAACTATTTCTTATAATATAATTTATAGAAAATATTACTAATTTAAAAATATTTTAATCACAAATATATCATAATGTGTAATCACTACAATTTAAATAATGTTTGTACTTTTATAAAAAATATATATATATATAAAATAAAGTGATGGTTATGATTATATATAAATTAAAATTATTTATAATATAATAAATTTCTATCAAATCAATTTCAATCTATTTATCTTTAAAAAAAAAATCAAAATTATAATTTACATCTTTAATTTTTTTATTATCTTGTAAATGATTAAAAATATAATATGTTGCATCTATTAAAAATATATATTTTTATTTATTTATTTATATCTTTATTTTATTCATATATATTAATTTTTAAAACTAAAAATTATATTGGCTCTTTTTTGCTATTAATTTTCAACCAAATCAAATTTATATAAAGTCTTTATATAAATTTTTTTTTCTAGATAATTAATTAAATTAATATCCAATCTAATTAATGGAATTGATACTACATATATGAAATAAAAAAATATATTATGCTATTTGAATTATCCTAAAAGTAAGCCAAGAAACAAATCTACTATGAGTTTTGTTATAATAAACTATATATTTTTTCCTTCTAAATTTGAATTAGAATTTAAAAATAAAAAACTTTAGTTTCTTTGTTAAAAAATATTCTTTAATATGTAAGAATTTTACAATCTCTAAAGTTAAGAAAAAAAAACTTAAAAATATATCAAGGCCAAAAAGAAATCAAAATATTTACTTTGTAGCCATATTTTACTACTTTTATCTATTTTAAGCTATTTTTATCATTTTTAGCTAAAAAAATTAAAATAAAGAAATTAATTTTTTGGAAGGTAATTTTTTTAATATGAAATAAAATATTTATATCTTTGAATCCAAAATAAAATATTTTGGAAGGTGAACCTTTCAATACAAAATAAAATATTTCTAATTGTGAACCAAGATTGAAACTAAGTTCTAAGGCACAAAACTATGTACTTATGGTAGATAGAAAATTCTTTTATTGATCAAAGAGTAGAGTTGGAAAGCCAACTTAATAAGATTTCTTTGAGTATTGGTTTCAAGGTTTTTGAATTTGTAATGACTTTGTGAGAGCTTTGCAAATTCAAGGTTCTATTCAGGTGACTTTAATTATTGAAAAATAAAGTGGATTTTTATTTTAAAGAATTTTATGAATGTTATAATAAATCTATGAATAAAAATTTGTGGATTTTTGAATATAGTTGTATTGAATGTTTGTTAAGAATTTTAGCTTAATTAAACAGTTAGATCAAATATTATTAGAATTTAAGTGAGTTAGGATCTCAAAAATTAAAATTTGAAGATCAGTGAGGGTTTTGGTGATCTTCAACAATTTATTGGTTAGATTATATTGGCTCTTTTGGAGCTAATAGTTGACTTAATTTTTAATATTTTTATAAAATTTAAAAACTTGTGAATGGTACAAAAAGAAGCTATTGATACTAAAAGATTAGAATTAAGATTTGAAAAAAAAATGGCCAACACTTAAGCATATTAGAAATATTTTTTTCAATCTATTCTTGGTTATTTGTAAAATACAAGTTTATCTTCCACAACCAAGTACCTGATGCATTCTCAAATAAAACAATATGTAATATAATAATATTTGTCTTATCAATATTAAAATAATCAACTGTGGCACCTCATAGCTTGATTAATTATTTAATTAAGAATTTGAAGATTAGACATAGATAATAATAAATGCTTTATATTGTCTTATAATTTCCAATGAAATTGACTTATCAATGTATCTTCATCTTAATTGATATCACATATTAATTGCCAAAATTTTAAAATATAAACAAATGCATAATATATTCTTTATTATAAGACTCAAATTTTAGTTGTAGTAAAATAAATCTTATCATATTTGCTAAATATATCTGTAAATGTATCAAAGACACAAATTGAAAAAGATGCATAAATTAGTGAAATCTATAAAAAAAAAAAAAAAAAAAAAAAAAAAAAAAAGTATGTATATTTGAAAAAAAACTTAAACGACTATTGCCAAAGACTAGAAAATACAAAAGACTCTTAAATTAGACTAGAAGCAAGAAAAGAGTTGATAAGAGTGAAGAAGGCTTCACTCTTGTTTCTATATATACTATCTACCTAAGAGCTACATGACAATATTCTATAGGACCTCCAATATATGTCTAATTTGTAAGACATGTATCAAACTTGCAAAATAAGTTTTTTATATGTGCACCACGTACTTAGCTTGTTTTACAAGCTATCAACGTGTGTGACATGTGGCTAACTTGTTGATCAAGTTTCTAAACTACCAATCATCTATAGCCATGTATAAAGGTGAAATTGCATCTATGAAGTTTTTAGGAAGCTTCTCTCTAAGATATTATCAAATTAATCTACTTCTACCTATTTCTATTTATCCATATTAATTAGATAATTATTAGAATAAATCTTATATCTGTGACATTATATATCTCTTTTTTTTAGGAACAAGTTCCATAAAGAGTGGTGATTACATATTGAGGAAGTCCAAGATGTGCCAAATTGTATTTGTTACATACTCTGATCTTTATTCCTTTCGAAGGTAGTTGATAGGTCCTTTCAGCCATCAATAGTATCTCATATCAGTATGGGAGAATCACCCTAATATTTGATCATTGTTGAGGCCTTCATAACTTCCTTCAAAAAATCTCGCCATTAATCAAAAGAAGAACATGTCATTTTTGAGGATCTTCATTTCTATTTTACTATCTTGAAGGTTGTGATAGTCGTAATGTCTTGTCCAATAAGTCAGTAAACAATGGCTCTTAAGCTAAATTCATTGATTGTTGATTCTCCATCTCTTTGGCATTAAAAAATTCAAGAAAATAATAAATGATGATATAAGATGGAATAAAACATCTATAGAACTTATTTTATTTTATAGCAAAGATTTTTTTGATTCTTCATCTTGATTTTGATGGATGTCGTTGATGAAACATATTGATTTTTGCTAATGTATTTGCTAGATTTTTGGATGGTTTCTATGTATATTCACTAATATCCGCACCAATGTATAAGATATTCCAGTTGATTTTGATGCTGCCTTGAATCTAAGACCTCTTCCACCTCAAATTCTTCATTGTTGTCTACTTCTATAGGAGGTGGTGGTATTTATCTTTTTCATTGTATATCCACTATCTTATATGACTCAAGCAATGACACGTAGAATATAAGATGGATTTTCATAGATTTTGATTAGTGTAATTGATAAGCAACTAGATTATTCTGTTCACAAATTGGAAATGGTATAAGCCTATAATAATCTAGCTTGTCACAAGGACAAATAGTCTTGATATTATGACAAAGTAATCATATCTTATTGTCTATATAGAATTAAGATTGTTTCTTGCAATAGACATTTATATTGATTTTTTGTTATTCTTGAGCTTCTTTTAATTGTGCCTTTATTGTTGCATGTAGCTCTAACGACGAACTTGCCAATTCTTCTATTGCAAGATTATCAGCTTTTGAAAAGTTAAAAGTATCAAGTTGTAGAAAATGTAACCATAATTGACAAAAAATAAAATTTATTGAATAGAAAAATATACTAAATTATTATAAGCAAACTCTACCAGTGACAAAAGAGTTGTCCAATCATCTTGATGATAGTTGATGATACATCTCAAATATTGCTCCAAAACTTGACTTATTTGTTTGATTTGTCGATCGATTTGAAGGTAAAAAGCTGAAGATAGTTTTATGTCTATCTTCAATATTATGAAAAGGATTTTTTAAAATCTTAATACAAATTGTATTCTTCTATCTAATATAATATTTTTTGATAATCTATGATAGCTATAGATATTGTTAAAAAAAAATTAATTTTTTCTTCATTTATAATAGATTTTGTACATGATACAAAATATGCCATCTTAGTGAAATAATCTATAATCACAATTATAAAATCATATGAACTTAAACTTGAAAGATCCATGATAAAATCCATAGAAATAAACGATCAAGGTTGTTTTACTATACATAATGGTTAGAGAAGTTTGAAAGATTGATAACAAAGAATTTTTAATTTTGAACAAACGTTGCATGAGTGTACAAATTCTTTAATAGCCTTCCACATTTGAAGCCACTAAAAATCTCTTGATATTAGCTACTAAGTCTTGTTATATCCAAAATGTCATATTACAAGGAAGTTATAATAAGCTTCTAGAACATGTAGTCATGCTTCACCTTTTAAAATATATAAGTGTCTTTCAAAATAGAATAAATTGTTCTTGAATTTGAGCTTAAAAGTGTCATGAAATTTAGAAAAATTATTTTTAATATCATAAACAAGAAGATTTGAAGACATACTTGACTAGATTTACTTTACAAAAATTGAATCAACTATCAATGATGATTTCATTGCTTAAAGATGAAATTGCTCCGACTTCAAGAGAATTATTCTTTGCTAATTAAAAGTTGAATTTCTTTCTTTTAGTATAAAATAATGTCATGGACATAAGATTTACTTTAGTAATTATCTAATTAATATAAACCAATAGAAGTAGATAAAATAAGTTGATTTGATAATATCTGATAAAGCAATTTCTTAGAAGCTTCATAGATGCAGAATCATCTTTATACATGTCTATAGGTGATTGGTAGGTTAAAAACTTGGTAAACAAGTTAGCCACATGGTGCACATGTTGGTAGCTTGTGGAACAAGCTAGCCATGTGTTGCACATGTTCGTAGCTTGCGAAACAAGTCAAGTACTTGGCGCACATGTGAGAAACTTGTTGTGCAAGTTTGACATGTGTCTTGCAAATTAGACATGTGTAGAAGGTTCTATAGAATACCGCCATGTAGCTCTTAGACAGATAATATAAATAGAGACAAGAATGAAGCCTTCTTCATTCTTATCAATTCCTTTCTTGCTTCTAATCCACTTTCAAGAGTCTATAGTTTTCTTGTCTTGTAGCAATAGCCATTCTAGTTTCTTTTAATATACATACTTCATTACTTCTATTTTATTATACTTCTTAATAGAAGTTTCATATGTTTATTTGCTTTCATCAAATTCTTGTCCTTAACATACCTTCAACTTAACCATAGTATCAACCATACTAATTATTTATCTCTTCTATCCTATTTTTATTATGACTTTTCAAAAGCTGTGAAAGAGTTTTTGCAACCTAGAAGGAAAATTTAATAACTAACTTTTATCTACTAGCTATTAAAATAAGAAATTAATGTAAGAGGCTTTCATAAAGTCTTATTTAAATATCTTAAGTTTCTATTAAATAAAGATATTTGAATATTAAATAAAAATCACTATTATTCATGTTTTTCACCACATAAATGTATTACAATTTGACAACATTGTTGTATTGTAATTGCTTACAATATGTAAAATCCACTCAAAATGTATAATATATTTATAGATTTAGATATGTGTTAGAATGGTTAGTAAAGCAAATTAAAGGGGATTGGTGTAAGAAAATTTATTTTAGATTTTTACTTAGTTTGGTTATGGCTTTTAAATTATATAGAACCTAAATATTTAGTATAAAGCCTTGAGAGGCAATTGGGATCTAAAGAAGAAGATTTAAACTACTAAGAGGCTTATTTAGAAGGATGAAGACAAAGTGAGGATGAATGAAGACAAGGGGTGAAGTTCTTCATTCCTATTGGTCAATGGTCATGCCCAATAGGCTTTGAAGAGGCTGCTTGCAACAAGAACAAGGATTTTGGTAATTTTAAGGAGGCAATTTGAAAATCAAAGACTAGAATTAAAAAGCTTATTTTTGGGACTATAATTTTAGTATAAAAATTGAGAGCTTTGGAATTTTTATGAAGAAGAAGTAGGCACTTGAATTTTTGTCTAAAAATTTCCAAGAAGGTGAATCTTTGTGTTGAAAAGCTAGGCATAAAAGTTTCATAGCATTTATATATTTGGTTTGTAAGATATAAACAATTTAGTATGTGGGTGTTTGTAAACAAGGGTTTGAAGCTTTTATTAGGCTAATTATGATATCTAAAGATTGATAAAGAATCAACAGCTGAAATTTATTGTGTTAGTTGTTAAAAGCACATCAGTACTTCACATGAAATTTTGGTGGATTTAAATGGTTAGATTAAAAGTTATAGATTAATGAAGTTTGAAAAAAATTCCCCTCCTACAGGTGAATGTGGGTTTAGAATATTTTATTATAATTTGAGTGTTTTTTTGAAATAAGACTTATGTATTGGATGTAATAGCTCTAAAAAAAGACTTTTATAAAAATTTGAGGGTTTTATTATTTTTGATCTTAGTTGAGTATTTAGTTGCAGCCAGAAGCTCGATGCTTTTTTGAGGCAGATTCTGTCTACCATGACAACGTCAAGAAAAGATATTGTATAGACGTTATTGTTTTACTAGCAGATAAATGATAATAAATTTGAATCTTCACAAAGACATATTCCAATAAGTATGACAACAATTCAACATATATGCTGATATAAAGTACTTAAGGTTCTTGTGATCTGTATATACAGTGATTAGATTAGAAGCGCTTCCTAAGTAATAATGCCATTCTTCAAAAGAATCTATAATTACAAGAAATTCTTTATCGTAGATTTTGTAATTGATCTGTATTGTTGAAAATTTTTTGAAATGAAAAGCTATTGGATGGAATTTGTCATCTACTCCCATTTATGACAATATTGCTTTTAAGGCAAAATCTAATGCATCTATTTTCATAAAAAAATGTCTTCAAAAAAGTCAACATAATTTAAGATTGGTGCAAAAATAAAAATTATCTTCAAAGCTTCAAATAATATTTTTGCTTCTTTACTCCACTCAAGTTTGTCTTTACAAGTTAAGTGTGTAAATAGAGCTACAACTTGAAAAAAGTTCTTGATGAAGATTTGGTAGTAATTAGCAAATTCTAAAAATCAATCCACATCTTTTACTATCTTTGAAATCTTCTAATCCATGATTGTCTAAACTTTCCTAAGATCCACCATGAGGCCATCATTTAAAATAATATACCCTAAAAAGTCAATTTGAGTAGTGTGAAATATACACTTTTCCATCTTAACATACAATCCTGTATCTCTAAGTTTTTGTAATATATGACAAACATGTAATTCATATTCTTTTTCATTCTTAGAATAGATCAAAATATTATCTACATAATATACAACAAAATTATCTAAAAATTCATGGAAAATATCATTCATGAAATGTTAGAAAGTAGTTGATACATTCATAAATTCAAAAGGCATAATATTATATTCAAAGTGTCCGTACCTTCTTCAAAATACAGTCTTCTATTTATGTCATTTTTTGATATAGATAAGGTTGTATGCTACTTATAGATCTATTTTTATATAGATCTTAGCTTGATACAATTGATCAAAAAGTCTATATATTAAAAATAGAGGATATTTATTTTTATTAGTTATCTTGTTGAGTCTTTGATAATCTACAAATATCCATAGTGATCTATTTTTTTTTTTTTTACAAATAAAATAAGAACTCTTGTTGGAGATTTGAAATGGCATATGAAATTCTTAGCCAAGTTCTCATTAATATATTCCTTGAGTTCAACCAATTCATTTTGTGATAAATTATGGATTGGTCTAAATGGAGGCTGAATTCTTTCGTTGAGATTAATTGAACAATTATATGGAGGATGCTTTAGAAAGATATCTGCATTCTTCTTTTCAAAAACATCTTGGTAATCTTAATATTGGCTTGAAATGCCACTTGAAGTCTTTCCACTATTAAAAATAAATATAATATAAATAATAAGAGGTGATCTTCTTTTTATTGCATGCATAAAAGCTTTTGTACCTATAAATATAGATTTTATTATATTAAATTTATGGCTTTTTACCTAATTCATAAGAATCTTATTAATATTTTAAAAGAAGTCAATTCTATGAAAAATGAGAAATATAGTCTATTTGACGATTATAATTTTTTAGCCATGATAAATCTAAAATAACTAGATTAGAGGGAGATTTAATTATATTGAAGCTTACATAATTATTATAATCATCTATTATTACATTTCTAGGAAAGATTTTATGAGTAACATCTCTAAAAGATAATAGATGATCATCTATGACTTCTATATGTATAAATTTAATTTTCTATATTAAAGATATTCTATTGCTTTTAACAAATTTTTCATCCAAAAAACAAGCTGAGGCTCCTGAATTTAGCAAGGCAGAGCCTTTCTGATTTTTAGATCCTAAACATACATCTATTATAAAATAAGAAGAAGATTTTGAGGAGAGAATAGGACTTTTACTAGCAGTTGTATAAGATTCTAATTACATTGTCCCTATTGTAGCTGGACAAACTCATTTCTTAATATATTGTCTTTTTTGACAGCCATACTCCTCATTTTGTAGTTGCATCATTTCTTTGGATAATGTTGAGTAGTATGCTTAGCTTCTCCATAATATAAGTACAATCATTCTTAATGACGATAAATCTTTTCTTGTTCTATAAGAGGTTTAAAACATACCACATCAATTTGCATGTCTTCTACTTCCAAATGTATGTATTAAGAAGACGTTGATATTGCCATTATATTATAGTAATATTGAAGTTCTCTTATGCTACTCTTAGATCAAAATTCAAAAAGCCAATTGTCTTACTTTACAATAAAATTAATTGCTTGATTCAATATGAAGATTGGATAAGTTGGGTATCAATTTTTTTATCTCATATTATAATCTATAGAAAAATTGGCTGATGAGTGCAACATCATCCCATTTGATATTAGTCGTTAATTGTCAAAATTACGAAGCATATAATGTCATTAATTGATTGTTTTGTTGAAAAATATAGATCTTAATGGTTGTAACAAGAATTGCATTATATTCTCCATACAAAGATCAAAATTCTACTAAAAATGCCTCTAAATTATCTAATATTGGATCATATTGTTCAAAAAAAGATATAAATTATAATAAAGTAATATTTGAAAGTAGTGTTTTAATAAACTTGACTTGTGATCCTTGACTTAGATAACTTTGAGGTTGAAATTCAATCACTAGTTGTACTTGATTGATGAATCATCAAAACTTAGATCTTATACCATCAAACTTTTAGGCAAACTAATTTTTGATTCTTTGATGCTTGAATGGTGTTCCATTGTAGGTGAAGTGATATACCTTGAAGCAGCTCCAATCATCTCTATATCTTCACTTCTTGTTAATCTTATTATTCCTTGTAGTGGTACATTGAGTTGATGTATTATAAGTATTAACTTTCTCATTTGCTCTTGTATTTATACTATTACCTTCTTCATTTCAATAAGCTCTACCATGATAATACAATAGAAAGAAAAGAGTATCTACTCTCATTACAAAATAAAATATTTAAGAATAAAAAAATAAAATAAAATAAAAATAATATCAGTTTAGAAGTGGATAATCTACAACTTCTAATATGCTTATGTCTTATAAAAAAAAGGAGTAATCTACTCTTAATCAAGAAAAGACAAAAAAATTATTATATCTTCACTTTTATTAATTTGTCAAAGATACAAACTAAAAAAGATGTATAAATTAGTAAAACCTATGTTAAAAAAAAAATAAAAAAATAGAAATAAGAAAGTATGTATATTCAAGAAGAAACTAGAATGACTATTGTTAAAAATTAGAAAATACAAAAGATTCTTGAATTAAATTAAAAGTAAGAAAGAAATTGACAAGGGTGAAGAAGACTTCACTCTTATTTCTATATATATTATCTACCTAAGAATTACATGGCAATGTTCTATAGGACCTTCAATAGGTGTTCAATTTGTAAGACACATGTCAAACTTGCAAGACAAGTTTCCTGTATGTGTGCCACGTATTTAGCTTGTTTTACAAGCTATCAATATGTGTGGCATGTGGCTAACTTATTAGCCAAATTTTTAATCTATCAATCATCTATAGCCATGTATAAAGATGAAACCACATCTATAAAGTTTCTAGAAAGCTTCTTTCTAAGATATTATCAAATTAATCTATTTTTATCTACTTCTATATATCTATATTAATTAGATAATTATTGGAATAAATCTTATGTCTGTGAAAAAATACCACCAAAAATATTTTTTCAGTTATGCAATATAGAAGAATTCTTTTCAAATAATGAAACAAATTAAAAGAAAGCTTGATTTAAAAACAAAGTTCCAACCAGACCAATATAAGATGTTTTTATAAAATATGATTAAAATTTGAATAAAATAATAATTATACTTAATTTATAAAGCCACCAAATTTTGAATAAGTTTCTTCAAACTTCTCTAGGAGGCTAATTCTTGATTCTTTTATTATTAATATTAAATTATTATCTTGAATATATACATCTTTTAGTGAGATAGATCTCGGTGATGGGATTTATAAGATAACTTGTGGTAGGAGTTGAGGTGGTTTTGCTCTTTGACCATTATGTATGGTTATATAAAATTCTTAATCTTCAATGCTTTAAGGATATTTATAATTAAATCCAATTTGATTTTTTTAAAATCCACCATATTGAACTCTTTACTTTCCACTATAGAAATGAAATAAGAAAAAATAAACACAACTAATTAATAATCAAAAGAAAAAAAATTAAAAAAAAATTAAAAACCAAAAGCAATTTAGAAGAAGGTAATCTGCAACCTCTAAAGTATTATAGTATTTCCAAAAAAAGAAGTAATCCACTCTCTTTTTAAAAAGATTAAATACCAATGTTCTGTTATATTAGTCTTGATAAACTATCAAGAAGAAGATCAAGGATTTATGTAAGATTATATCAAAAGAATAAAATATATAAGCCTTACTATAAAATAATACAAGATAAGAATAAAAACAAGACTAAAAGGTCTAAATTACAGCATAAGACATCATCATCAAGAGTAAGAAGCACCTTAGCCTCAATACCTATATATATTAGGAATTAGAAAGCTCTTAAGTAGCTTTTTATGAAAGGCTTTTCCTTCAAATCATCCTAGAATGCTTTTTGAGCAACTTCTTTATTTCTACAATGTAAAGCAACCTTAAGAACCTTCTAGAATTATAAAAAACTTTTGAATTTTTTTTAATATCTTCTAGAATATTTTTTAGATGGATGTCCATGACAACTACTTGAAATTTTTTTAAAAAATAAAACAAATAAATTAAGAAAAAAATAATATTCTACTAATTTATAGATAAATATGAGAATTTTTTAATTTTAATTTTTTTAAAAATAAGATATAATTTTAATATATATATATATATATATATATATATATATATATATATATATATTCCATAACTTTTTAACTAAATCTTTTATTATATAGTAACTTAAAATTTAATATAATTTAAAAATAATTAATAAGATTTTATATTATTTATTTTAGAATAATATATAAGACTAAAATATTTTTGTTATTATATATGTTAAGGATATATATTACATAGAAAAAAAATTAATTTAAAAATAAGATATAATAAAACAAAGCAAAAATAATGTTTAAAATAAATAATAAAAAACTTAAAAATTCTAAAAATTAAATCAAAATAAAATTATTTGATTTAATTAAATAAAATATTATAGATAAAAAAATTATCTTTACAGAATAAAAAAGTTTAATTATGTATCATAAAAAATAGTTAATAATAATAAATATCATCAAGTTAATTTATAAATAAGTATAAATATTTTTAAATAAATTTATATTATATTTAAAATATATATTTTTTATTAATTGCAATAAATATCACAAAACTATAGATATACCAACATATTTTAAATATAATATTTGAACAAAGAAAAAATATTTAAACAATAATTTTAAGATTATATGATTTTAGATTTTTTAAAATATATATATATATATATATTTTAAAAATTTAATAGAAAAATATTTTAATTTTCTTTTTTACTAATATAAAATATAAATATTTTATATCTTTAAAAAAATTAAAGGTAAATTTTAAAAATATAAGTTCAAATATAAAATCATTATTTATAAATCAATATTCTAACTTAGTATTGAATTCATTAAAGCAATTTATGTATGTCAAATTATTTTTTTGGCAAAAATATTTGTAATCAAAATTCTAATTATTTTGATTATATTAAAATTTAATCCAATTATCAGGATTAAATTCATCCTTGAACTCAAATTATGAAATGGCCTCACTTAAGAGTTGCTTATAATTAGTGGTGTGAAGTGAAGGAAGCAATTAGCAAGAACAACAAGAAGAACAACTCCAAAACAAGTGAAGTAAATGATATTAAGCAAGTGCACAATTCAAAATTGTATCATAGTGTATTTATTATATTTTCACTTAATATAAAATAAAAATAAAAATAAAAGTTATATTATTACTTAGATAATTTTTTTTTATCTTTCCAATGATATAAAAAGTATGTAAATCCGAGTTATTATAAATAAGTTATAATAGTTCAAAAATAGAAGATAAATAATAGAAAAGTTAAGTGGAGAATTTTTACCTATATGGAACTTGTGCACCTCCCTTCCTACAAGGACTATACTAGTTGTTGGTCCTCCTATTTTCTACTAGTAAAACTCATTTTTTTTGCATTTTTGACTTCACCATGGTATTCAAAAACATCCAATTAGTCTGGAAACCTTTTATGGCCTTCAAATCTTGCTCCATTTTTTTGTAATAGCTCCCAAAGTGGTAAAACTCATTATTACCAAAGTATTCAAAATTGTTCTAAAAATTCCTTAAAATTTTTAAATAAATTCTAAAAATCTCTATAATATTTTTTAAATAATAATTCCAATTTCAAACTATTTTATTTTATCTTGGTGATTTTTTATAATAATAAAATAAATTTAAATCAACTAAAAATCCTATTTTTTTATATAAATAACTAAAAAGATATGAGATTTATTTCTCATGCTTCTTCTACCTACTAAGTAATATTTATATGTTTCTATTAAGTAATATATAGAAATAGAAGGCTAATGTAGACATTGATTTCACTAATTAAATACTAATTCTTATAATAAAAAGAAAATAGTAAATCAACTAAATTAATTACTTCTAAGACTTACTATGACTCTATTTTTTCTCCACTAATACTATTATCCTTCATTTAGCATCCTCTAAATATATCTTTACTTCACAATTATAGTTTTAACACTCTAAATACATTCTTTTATCCTAAAATAACTAATGAGTCAATGTGATGATTCATAATTATTTTCTAAATTTTATAACAAGCTATTAAATATATTTAAATAAATATTAGCTTATATTTTTTAATTAATACCATTATTCATATAAATAAAAAGAATATTTAAGATCTATTTATTTAATTATTTTAAAATCAAAACCAATATTTATTATATATATTATATAGATTTTATAATATATATATATATAAAATTAAAAAATATATATATATAAAATTAAATATATATATAATTATATATATATATATATATATATATTTATTATTATTATATATTTTTTTAATTAAATATATTTTATATTTTTAAATTTTATTAATTTAAAAATTTAAAAAATAAAATATCTTTAATGCATATATAATTATAAAATTTGACTAATTAGTTTCTTTAAAAAAAAAAATTAAAGATCTTATAATGAAAACATATACTTTGGATATTCACAAAACCTTTTAGAACATATCAAAGGTTTCTCAGTTAGTGAAAGTTGATTGAGAAGCTTCCTAGTTGGTGAAAGTAGTTCAAAAAGCTTTGTGGTTAATGGAAGGAGCTTAAGAAGCTTCTAAATTAATAGGAGTTTAAGAAGCTTTTCAATCAATAGAAGTTGCTCAAAAAGCTTCTTAGTTTGATAGAAGCCATTCAAGAAGCGTTCTAAACATGAATATATATGGAAGTCGAGGCTGAAAAATTCTTCAATGTCAATAATACATATTTTGGAGTTCTAGCTCACCTTTCTTAGTGTTGTTTGTATACTCATCTGATTAATTGAAATTCTTATTGATTTTATCTTGAAGTCTTTTCTTAATTCAAGTTTCTTGCTCTGTATTTTCATATCTTTGATAAATTGGCAAGATTGCCTTCATCTTAAATATCAAAGTTGGATCATTCTTGTTAGAGAGTGGATTATCCTTCTTTTTAAAGGTATACTAACGCTTTAAAGATTGTGGATTATCCTTCTCTAAATTAATATTTCTTTCATTACAATATTAAAATTTTATTCTTCTTATGAGAAAGTAGATCATCCCTCTTCTTGAAGGTTTTAAAGTATTTTAGAGGTTGTGGTCTCGTGTTGTGGTTTAGCTACCATGTGAAAAAATTATACATATATATTTAATGTATAATTTACTACATAGTTAAATGAAAGCCATATTAGTGGACTTTTATTGGTTATAAGATGTGATTAGATTGCTGGTTTAAAAGGGATGCATTAAAAAGGTTATTATTGAGGTTTATATAATCTTATTTTTTCTTTTTGATAGTAATTTTGAGATTGAATTTATATTGATAGTAACTTTTGTATATCTTAAGTCACCTTTGTTAGTCATTAGTAATCCTCAAGATCTTATTTACTTCTTTTATTTGGTGTTTAGAACACATATTATATAAATCTTATAAGAAAAAGGATTAGAAAGGGATTTTTAGTGTAAAAGGGGGTAATTAGGCCATCTATATAGATGAATGGAGATGGATGATAAAAGTTTCTATTCCTATTGGCCAAAAATCATATCCAATGAACTTCAAAGAGGCTGCCTGAAGGTTTATTAGGGATTATGATTTGTTATTCAAGGGGAGTTGAACATCAAAGGCTAGGTTCAATAAGTTTGGGTTTTTTTGATATGGTTTTGGTGCAAATCTTGTATGATTTGGATTTTCTATGAAAGAGTTATAGGCGCTGAAAATTAAGGTGTCAAAACTCTACTTATTGTCACTCTTTTAAGTATAACGTGTGCATAAAGAAAGCAATAGATAATCGGTGATTGGGGTTGGAAAAAACACTTCTTGACTACATTTTTTATACATGGCTTAATAAAATCCAAGCTGAGATGAAGGAGATATTGGAAGTTGAAGTTAGTACTTGTAAGCTAAGGGCAATAAGTGACCCTGCTTAACTAGTGGTTATATTTTGAACTATATCTTAGGCAATTTGATAGATTTTTAGTTCAAAATTTTTGAAGTGTATATGTTTGTGTTCCAAGACTATGTAAAAAAATTTTGTGGCATTAGAATTTTGGATTTGTGAGATATAAGGAAAATAGTAGTCAAATGTCTCTAAGCTAGGGTTTTAAATACTTACTAGGATTTTTGAGATAACGGACGATCGGAAGCGAATTTACAATTGATTCTTCTTTGTGATGAAACTTAAAAATATTACCTATATTTTGAAGAAAATTTTATAGAAATTGAATGGTTGAATCAAGTGTTAAGGAATTCTAAAGTTTAGCAAGAAATAAGTCCTCATGGATAAATAAAGTTTTGAAGGATTTTTGTAGAAATTTGAACCCCTTTTGTACAAACCTATTTGAATATAAGAGGGTTTTATCTATTCAACTTTTCTTTTGTAATATTTTTACATTATTTGTCCTTGTTATCAAGGATAAATCACTTATTATAGTTTTTCTAATAATTTTCAAGTGAATTCTCCACAACCAAGTACCTAGTGTATTTTGAGATAGAAAATCATGCCATATAATAGCAGATTACCCTTCTTTAAGCTGATATTATCTTCTTATAGATTTATTTCTTCTTTCTCTTAAAATGGCTATAAGTCAAGACATTAGTATGATCAAATCTTCAAAGTCCAAATTAGATGCCATTATAAATGCTTTAATATATATGCTTATTCCGTTATCTGCTAGGATTGTGGAGATTGAAGGGATTGTTAGAAAACTTTTTTAATGATGCAACATCTGAAATATCATAATTTAGATTGCATCCACCTCTAATTTTTGTGCTTAAAGATGTAGTACTATCTATGCTATATCAAAAAAACTTATGTATCCAACAACATAAAGAGCCTTGAATTAGTCTTTTTAAAAAATATGATGGTACGTATTCAAAATTTTGAGGGTTTGTCAACTAAATTTGATTGATAATACTGTTGTATTATGATTTGGCTACCATATAAAAAAATTATATATATATATATATATATATATATATATATATATATATATATATAATTTATTATATAATTAAATAAAAACTATAATAGTAGATTTTATTGATTATAAGATATGATTAGATTGTTAATTTAGAAATTATCTATCTAAAAAGGTTATTATTAAAGTTTATAAAATCTTTTTTTTTTTCTTGATAGTCACTTTTGAGGTTGTTTTTATATTGATAATAACTTTTATATGTCTTAAATCACCTTTATTAGATATTGGTGATCCTTAAGATCTTATTTACTTTTTTTATTTGATATTTAGAATACATATTATATAAATCTTATAAGAAAAAAGAATTAGAAAGGGATTTTTAATATAAAAGGGGATAGTTAGGCCATCTGTGTGAATGAAAGGAGATGGATGATAGAAGTCTCTATTCCTGTTGGCCAAAAATCATATCCAATGGGCTTCAAGGAGGCTATCTGAGGGTTTATTAGGGATTAGGGTTTTTTTTTGAGAGGAGTCAAATATTAGAGGTTAAGATCAATAAGTTTGGATTTTTGGATATAGTTTTGGTACAAATTTTGTGTAATTTGGACTTTTTATGAAAAAGATATAGGCTCTCAAAGTTAAAGTATCAAAATTATATCTATTGTCATTCTTTTGGATATAACTTGTGCGTATAGAAAGTAATAGAAGATCAGCAATTAGGGTTGGAAAGAATACTTTCTTGGCTACATTTTTTATGAATGGTTTGATAAAATTCAAGCTAAATAGAAGGAGATATTTGGAGTTGAAGTTAGTATTTATAAGCTAAGGGCAATAAGTGACCCTGCTTGACTAGTGGTTATGTTTTGAGCTATATCTTAGGCAATTTGATAGATTTTTGGCTCAAAATTTTTAGAATTCTATATGTTTATGTCATAAGACTATGTACAAAAATTTTGTGACATTAAAATTTTGGATTTGTGAGATATGAGGAAAATAGTACTTGGATATCTCTGAACTAGGGTTTTAAGCATTTGCTAGAGTTTTTAAGATATTAGACAATTCACAATGAATTTATAGTTGATTCTTTCTTGTTATAAAATAAAAGAAGATTATCTACACTTTGAAGAAAAGTTTATAGAAATTGAATAGTTGGATCAAGAATTATTGAATTTTAAAGTTTGAAAAGAAATAAGTCCTTGCGGATGAATAAGGTTTTAAAAGGTTTTGTGGTAATTTGAGCCTTTAGTATAAACCTACTTAAATATAAAAGGATTTATCAATAAAAATTATCTTCTATAATATCCTTATGTTATTTTTTTATTTTTTTATTGAAGACAAATCACTTATTGGATTCTTGCCAATACATTTCAAGTAAATTCTCTACAGCTAGGTATCCAATGTATTCTCAGATAGAAAATCACGCCACGCAACAATGGTTCTACAACTTGATATTTATTTGATAGAAGAAGCACTAGTTGGACTGGTTGGTACCTTGCTTATAGAGTAAACATTTTCATAATTTGCTCTCTTGTTTGAAAAGAGATTACTAATTTTGAACAACTTTGAAGTTTTTATAGAAGTATTTGCAGAAGCATTTGAAGAATATAACATGTTTATTGGACAATAACTAAGATCCAAGTATTGTATTGTCGTAATAGAGAGAGTTTGCCTCATGAAAGCAAAGAGCTTCTGGTTGCTACTAAATACTCAACCAAGATCCAAAATAATAAAGTCCTCAAATTTATATAAAAGACTTCTTTATAAGGCTATTACACTTAATATATAAGTCTTATTTCCTCAAAAAATTCAAAATATAATACATATTTTAAAACCCTCATTCATCCGTAGGAAGAGAATTTTTTTCAAACTTCAATAAATTATAACTTTTAATCCAATTGTCCAAATCCACTAAAAATTTATATAAAATATTAATATATTTTTAACAACTACCACTACAAAATTTAGCTATTGATTTGTTATCAATCTTTAGATATTGCCAAAATCCTAATAGTAGCTTCAAATCCTTATTTATAAATATCAATGTATTAAATTCTTTATATCTCACAAACTAAAAGTCCAAATGCTATGAAACTATGATTTATAACTTTTTAATATAATATTATAGTTTTATACAAATTTTTAAATAAAAATTCGTTTGAAAGCTCAAAATATGACAAAAACCATTACTATCAATAAAACAGTCTACTTACTACCTTAGAATTCAATCTATTGTTTTTGACTCCTAATATCTCATTCTTTAGAATTCCAAATATAATGATTCTTCCACATTAGATGAACATCTTGAAATCAACTATGTAACTGCATCTTCCAATCTCCAAAAGCTTTCATACAACTCCTTGTATTTTCAAAGGAATGATAGTAGGTACAATTTATATACCTTAATTTCAAGTGCCTACTCCTTCCTTACAAAAATTCCAAATTATTTAATTATTATACAAAAATTATAATATAAAAAATAAACTTTTTAATTTTAGTCTCAAATTTTCAAATGCCTTCCTTGAAGTCACTAAAACTCTTGTTCTCCTTGTTAACAACCTCCTCAAAGCCTATTGGATATGACTATTGACCAATAAGAATAAAGAGCTTTATTCCTTACCTTCATTTATCCATTCTTTACCTTCATCCTTTCAAATAAGCTTCTTAGAAGTTTAATTCTTCATCTTTGGCCTCCAATCTCTTGTCAAGGCTTCATATTAAATATATAGGTCATATATAATTTAAATGCCATAATCAAATTAAATAAATAAAATCAAAATAAAGTTTCTTATATCAACTTGTTTAAATATTTTATTAACCATTCTAATAGAAAATAGAACTTATAAACATATTATATATTTTCATTGGTTTTTATATACTATAGGAAACTATAGTACGATAGTATCATAGAGCACACTCTGCATCAGTCTATGCATCTAATTTTAGGCAACTAGTATACGACATTAATTAGAACAAAAAAATCTTAATAAGTCAATTCTATTGGAGATTAAGAGATGATGTGAAGGATTTATTATTATCACTTTTTGATCTACAATTGCTCAATGAAGCCATTAGCTAAGCTATAAAATATAATAATCGATTATTCCAATGTTGTCAAGATCAATGTTTATGGACTTTAGTAAGATAATATTCAATTTGATACACTTTTATTACATCAACAAGCATTCTAAATTAATATTTAAAAGTGGAAGATATACAACTTGATGTAATATGCTTTAAATCTCTTAGTCCACAAAAAAAAAGTGTTGAATGGAAAATAGTCTATGCTTCTATTATTGTAAGAAAGGCTAGCAATTATCCAAAGAAACAAAATTGACACATCACTAAAATCAAGAGTGCAATCATTCAGGAAAACAAAGATGTTCAACTATAGTAGGGTCCGTGCGGTTGGACAATTCAACATTGCAAAATTATTGAGGTTCATCTCTTTCTATTCAACTTGCTTGTTGTTTTAAAATTCTTTTATATTTTGGCCCTCAGAAGCTTCAGATGATTACCTTGTTAGATTTAGGGGCATCTGCTTGTTTTTATAGATGAGACATTTACTAAGCTTCATAAAATTCCTCTAGTATAAAAATCCAAATTTGTTTATGTAGAAATATTAGATGAATAATCTTTATCCCCTGGTAGTATCATCTATAAAACAATGCCTATAGAAGTATCATTTGAAGATCATAGCAGCCAAATTATATTCAATATTATTAGGATTCCTTCAAATCTTATTATTCCTAGACTTTCTTAGTTGAAAAAGTATAATCCATTTATAGATTGAAAGTTATAAAAAATAATATTTCCTATAGAAATTCTTATAAGAAAATTTTGTAAAAAGTCATGAATTGATAAGCCTTTATTTGTTAGAGCAAGGACTTTTATAAGATCAATCAAAGAAGGTACACCATTTGTTATTTATGTAACTTCAATTAAAGAAGATATGACTTCATCAACAAGTATTTCAAAATAATATAGCAAATTTTAAGATGTTTTTTAAAAAAAGAATATTGATATATTGCCGGAGCACCAATCATATAATTGTGTTATAGATCTTTAGGAAGGAATACAATCATCTTTTGGTCTAATTTATAATCTTTCTCAAAATAAAATTTTAATATTAAAGAATTATATTGATATAAACCTTGCAAAAAACTTTATTAACTATTCAAAGTCTCCAATAGATACACCTATACTCTTTGTAAAGAAGAAGGATGGTTCTTCATGTATGTATATTGATTATTGAAGATTGAATAAGATAATGGTGAAGAATTGTTATCCACTACCATTAATTTCAGGACTTTTGGAATAACTTGGCCAAGCCAAGATCTATATTAAAATAGATCTTTGAGGAACATACAATTTAGTACAAATCAAGGAGGAAGATAAATAAAAGATTGCATTTTGGATAAGGTATGGATATTTCAAATATAATGTCATGCCCTTTAGATTAATAAATGCACTTGCTATTTTTCAGCATTTAATGAATGTCATCTTTCAAAAGTATCTAAACAAATTTGTAGTAATCTATCTTAATGACATCTTGATCTATTTGAAAAACTTAGAGGAAGACAAGGGGTATATCAAGTTGGTATTATAAAAGCTGTGTGATGCAGATTTATATGCTAAGTTAGAAAAATATGTATTTCATCAATCAAAGATGGAATTTTTGGAATATATTATATCTATTGAAGATTTGATAATAGATTCTAAGAAGGTAGAGGTAGTTATGTAGTGAGCCATTTTGAAGATTGTGAGACATATAATATTTTCTTGGATTTGCTAACTTCTATCAGATTATCATCAAAAATTACTCTCAAGTTGCCGCCTCTTTTACTCAATTGACATACAAAGATAAGTTAGAATAGGGACCTCAAGTGAAAAAGGTTTTTCAAGATCTCAAGACAGCATTTATCACAATCCCAATCCTAGTGCATCTAGATTTTATAAAAATATTTTATATGAAAATTGATGCTTTGGATTTTGTACTACAAGCTGTACTTTCACAAATAGATATAGATGATAAATTCTATCCTATTGCATTTTATTCTTGAAATTTTTTTATTATCAAAATTAATTATGAAATCTATAATAAAGAACTTCTTACTATTATGGATTCTTTTCAAAAATAGTGTCATTTTCTTGAAAGAGCAATGTATTTTATAATTATTTATAAAAATCAGAAGAACTTGGAATATTTTATATCAGTTCAAATTCTTAATCAACACCAAGCTCAATAGAATATGGCATTATTTTGATTTAATTTTGTCATCACTTATCGACTTAGAAAGCAACAAAGGTTGCTTGATGCTTTATCAAGGAGATCATATTTTGTACCAAAGATAAGAGAGGTAGCGTTTGATCAACAATATACAATTTTATTGAAGCTTGAGTAATTTTTCCTTTGTGCTACTATTACATCGATACTTATTAATTTTAGTTTCCTCAATGAATTATGTATTACAACCATTAATAAATCTTTGGCCTTTGATATCAAGCACCGTCTCAATAAAAATATTGACAAGTTTAAATTTAAAGAAGATCTTTTATATTTTGAAAAATATTTGTATATCTTAGAAGTGTCACGGACGTAGAATATAGACTACAAGTCTAAACAAGAAGTTCAAGAAGAACTAGCAAGAATTAAGTTAATCAAATGAGTACAAGAACAACACTGGAGATGTGAGCTAGAATTCCAAAAGATGTGTTGTCGAGACTAAAGAACTCTTTAGTCTCGACTCTAATATATACTCCTACCTAGGAAGCTTCTCAAGCAACTTCTACCAACTAGGGAGCTTCTCAAGCAACTTCTACCAACTAGGAAGCTTCTCAAACAACTTTGTGAGGATAAGATTCACTCTTCAATCCAAGTTATAAGGTGGCCTCAATTAAGAGTTGCTTAGAAATTGTAGTGTGAAGTATAAGGAGTAATAAACAACAATGAAAGAGAAGAATAACACAAAACAAGTAAAATATGTGCAATTAAATAATTGTACACTATAAAACTAGTCACAGTCTATTCACTAGATTTTTACCAAGTAAAAAATAAAAATAAAAAATAAAAAATAATATTTTCAAGTAGGTAATTGTTTTATCTTTTCAATGATATAAAAAATATATAAATCTAAGTTACTATGAGTAAGTTATGATAATTCAAAGTTAGAAGATAAATGATGGAAAAAGTTAAGTAGAAATTTTTACCTCAAGGATAACTTGTTACAAGATCATGGGTTTGAACCTCACCAAGGTTCACAAGTAGTGTATATGGGTGTCCTAGAGGGGCCACGAAGCCTTAGTCTTATCCTCCTACCTAGATCCAAGGTGCCACAACCCATATGGGATTTGTGCACCTCCCTTCCTACAAGGACTATAGTAGCTACTGGTCCTCCTATTTTATACTAGTAAAACTAATAATTTTGCATTTTTGACTTCATCATGGTATTCAAAAACATCCTATTAGCCTAGGAATGTTGTATGGCCTTCAAATCTTGCTCCATTTCTTCATAATGACTCCCAAGGTGGTAAAATTCATTTTTACCAAAATCTTCAAAATTGCTTTAAAAATTCTTAATAAATTATAAATAAATTCTAAATAAATTCTAAAAGTCTCTATAATATTTCTAAGATGATAATATCAATTTAAGACTGTTTTATTCTATCTTGTAATTTTTTTATAATAATAAAATCAATAAAAATCAACTCAAAATCCTATTTTCTATAAAAATAATTAAAAAGACATGAGATTTCTTTCTCATGCTTCTTCTACCTACTAAGTAATATTTATAGGTTTTTAATGAGTAATACATGTAGTTAGAAGGCCAATGTAGACATTGGCCTCAATAACTAACTCTTAATATTTAATAAAAAGTAAAAATACTAAACCAACTAAAATAATTATCTCCAAGACTTATTAAGACTCCATTTTTGTAACTTTTCTTCTAATAAGACTTTTATATTTATAAATACCTCTAAATTCTAATAAATACTTAAATAATCAAAAAAACTTTTTAACCATCATATTTATATAACTAAATGGCTGAAAACTATATTTTTAACTAATACACCAATTAAAATCTATTAGTAGGACTCACAAACTTCTACCAATTAGAGAGCTTCTCAAGCAACTTCTACCAATTAGGAAGCTTCTCAAGCAACTTCTACCAATTAGGAAGCTTCTCAAGCAACTTCTACCAATTAGGAAGCTTCTCAAGCAACTTCCACCAACTAGAAAGCTTTTTTAGCAACTTCTATCTACTTAGAAGATGCTAGAAGATTCTAGAGAGTTTTAAGTACCTTCTAGAATATTCTAGAAGGTTCTAACAAGCATATCCTTGATATCACCCCCTCCTCTAGTTTTGAGGTCTCCAAAAATCCATTTGAAGCGTATGCTTACAAACACAGGAAATCAAAGATTTGGCGCATAGTCTCTACAATATATTCCACTTGTCGTTCACGAGGTAGATGATTCATAGGTCCTTATAGCTATTGGTAATGACCAACATCCTCCACTTGAGACCATATCTGAACTTTTGTGTCTTTATTATGGAAGCGACGTGAAAATATTGTTTCGCCACTACCTTCATGAGCTAGTTCAATTTCAAAGACAATTGCGAGTGACCTTCTACTTAGTATTCTTTGATGTCTTCTTGATTTTTCTAATTCTTCATCTCAAGGTCGACGCCATGAGCTACTCAGTTGAGATTGCATTACTAGTGCAATATCCTCATTCTCACTCACCATATCTAAAAACACTTTGAGATTAGATATCTTAATACTACTATGCGTCAAAATGTAATAAGTTATATTTTGATAAGACCTAGATCCTACTTATATACATTCTTTCAGAGAAGACTTCATCTTCACATTTTGTCAGTGGCCGACTTTTGATTTATTAGGATATCGTCAATAAAATTTTTGTATCTTTTCCAACGTATTTGTTACATTTTCTGCTCGCTCTCAAGTCTGTTCATTTACATCATAGCCACGCCCGTGAATTAAATACTCTAACTTCTCCCATCTCCATAACAAATCAAAGACTTGTTCTACTTCATATTCCACGTGGTTTTCGATTTCAACATAAGGTGGTGGTGGCTATATCCATCCTGATAAAATTGATTTGCTATAAGCTCCTAGAAGAGAAACATGAAAGACTGAATATACCTTCATGGATGTGGATAGTTTCAATCGATAAGCCATCGGATTGATTTGCTCCTGAATACAAAATAGTCCCAACCTCCTATAATCCAACTTATTGCAAGGTCGAGTGGTCTTGATGTTTCATCGCAAGAGCCAAGTTATATCTCTAATTTGAAAAACAGGAGAATCCTTCCAAAATTTGTCTGCACAAGCTTTGTACAAGTCTTGAGCTACCTATAATTGAAACTTCAAGGGGGTCTGGATTTCTATTAAATGCTTTGCAAGATCTTCAACTGTTGGATTTTCATCTTTGGATTTATCTAACAAATTGAGTTTTAGATGATATCCATAATTTACAAAAAAAAGTGTTTGTTGGGTTGAGAAATGAACCAAATTATTGTACACAAATTCCGCCAATGGTAGATATGTAATCTAATTGTCTTATTGATAGTTGATCGCGCATTATAGATATTGCTCCAAGACTTGGTTGACTCATTTTGTTTGACCATCGATTTGAGGATGGTAGATAGAAGAGAGTTTGATATCTATCCTCAATATATCAAAAAGTGACCTCCAAAACTTTGATATAAATTGAAGCCCTCGATCTAAAATAATATCATTTGATAAACCATGATACCAATATACATTGTCAATAAAAAATCTTACTATTTCTTCACTAGAAGTTGTCTTTCTGTATGGAACAAAATATGCCATCTTTGTAAACTGTTCTACCACCACGTAAATAGCATCAAATATTGCAGAAGGTCGCAAATCTGTGATGAAGTCCATAGATACTGAAGACCACGATCGCTTTAGAATTTGCAGAGGTTGTAAAAGCCCATAAAGGCGATGTTGAGGATTCTTTGATCTTGAACAAAGGTCACATGATAGCACAAAGTTTTTCACTACCTTTCGCATTTGAGGCCACCAAAAGTCTCAGAAAATAAGCTCTATTATTTTGTTGAATCCAAAGTGATCTACGGCCAAGAAGTCATGTCAAGATTGAAGAATACAAAGTCAAATTGGTCCTTCTAAAATATATAATTGATCTTCAAAATATAAAATCCGTCCTCAATCTTGAATTTGTCTATGTCAAAGTGCAGCTTCACATATGAGACTAATGAGTCTACAATTGATGCTCCACGGACTTATTCTAAAAAATTAGCATCAATTGGTATGATCATGGAGGTGGTACGGAGGCAAAACCATTCTCGTTGTAGCAAAGTTCTACACTGATAATTAAATGTTGTATCTCCAGCCTTGGATGCTAGATATGATCTCTTTGATAATGCATCCGATAGTCCTTGTTGTCTTTCTGGCCAATATGTGATGATGAAGTCAAATCGAAATAATGACATGTTCCATCGAGCTTGGTACCGATTCAAAACTCGAGCTGTTGTGAAATATTCCAAATTCTTATAATCTGTATATATAATCACCGGATTTGCAACACCTTCTAATAAATGATTCCATTTTTGAAAAGAATCAACTATCGCAAGCAGCTCTTTATCATGAATTTCATAATTGATTTCTTCTACCAAAAATTTTGTTGAGTAGAATGCAACCAGATGAAATTTATTATCCTTCTCCATATGTGATAATACAGCTCCTAGCACAAAGTCAGAAGCATTTGTTTCCAAATAGAAAGCCTTTGCAAAGTCAGGATGTACCAAGATAGGAGCTGTCGTAAATGCCAACTTTAATTCTTGAAAAGCCTCTTGTGCTCGGGTATTCCACTCGAGCTTGTCCTTTGATGTCAATCGCGTTAATGGGGCTACAATTTGTAAGTAGTTCTTGATAAAAATGCGATAGAAATTGGCAAATCCAAGAAAATATTGCATGTCCTGTATCGTCTTTGATACTATCCAATCCATTACTACTTGAACCTTCTTCTGATCTATCAACAATCCTTTGTCCAAAATAATATAACCAAGAAATTCCACCCTTGATTGATGGAATATGTATTTCTCTAACTTGGCATATAATCCTACATCTCGAAGTTTTTATATTATCAACTTCATATGACCCTCATATTCTTGAATATTCTTGGAATAGATCAAAATATCATTGAGGTAAGAAACAACAAATTTGTCTAAATACTCTCGGAAATCATCATTCATCAAATATTGAAATATAATTGGTGCATTGGTCAATCCGAAAGGCACGATATTATATTCAAAATATCCATATCTCGTCTAAAATATTGTCTTCTATTCATCTCTTGTCTTTACTTGTACAAGATTATAAGCTCCACGAAGATCTATCTTGGTATATATTTTGGCTTCATTAAGTTGCTCCAAGAGTCTAGATATTAGCGGTAATGGATATTAATTCTTCATGGTGTCATGATGAGAATCTTAGCCCTAAAAAACACCCGGTCTTTTGTACCTTTGATTAATTAAGTGCAAGATGAGATCCATAAAAATTTATAAATTTGAAGAATTTACATTAAAACAAACATACTTTATGAATCCTAACATACTCTGTCTTTAGAGACCTATCCTAATTTTGATTATAAATCCTAGGATATCAAATCAATTTTAGCAAAATTTGAACACTAAGTACTTAAGGAAGTAAGGAAGTAAACCCCATAAACCTTTTGATTATAGCTCATGTGATTAGAGAGAACCATGTTGTCAAAATAATCCCTCCATGTTGCCTTTGATTCTAGACCCCCTTTGCGTCACACCTTTATTGCTCCTCATTAAAAAAGACCTAAGTACTGAAATTTGGTAGGCTTGTTGCTTATTTTATGTTGTAAACATCTTCCAATTGTTGCTCTAAAATTTCTCTTTGAACTAGAGTTATAGACTCTACCCTTCTTCTTTAATTTTGTCTTCTAACAACTCTAGATCCGACTACAAATTTCCTCATAATTCCTTAAACATAATTCCAATAGCAATCAATTTTTTAAATAACTTAATAGACTCATATATCTACAAACTCCAATAAATTTTACTCAATATGCTACTATGATCACAAAGATATGCTCCCTCAAACTTCACTGATTTGGAGATAGACCCCTATCACTTTGAAAGAGCATAATATTTGATTCATAAAACAAATGAGTATCAAACTTGTTCTCATCTCTTTCTTAACTTACATAAATCATGTCTATTAAATTTTACACTCAAATTCGTCTCCTAACTCCCTTTATACCCAAAAAAATCCACACATACACACTGCCCATACAAATCTCAATCCTACCTTCATTCTATTTCTCTTTTCATCCAAATCCGGTCACAATTTCATTCACAACTCTCTACTCATAGATCATATTGACTTGAGATTTTGATACAAAATAGTTAACTCTATAAGGAACAAAAATCTAACAAATTTTGCCTCTAGAATCCAAGTGGTTTTCAAATTTAATAACCCTCACTGCCCTAGTCTTAAACACCTACAATTTTGACGACTCATATCTCCCTTGATATTTAATCAAAAGACATAAAAATTGTCTCTATATATTTTTTGTCTTGTCTACTACAAACCTACAAAAACTTACACTTAAAATCCTCTCCAAACTTTCTCTATATACAAAAATATACACTGCCTATACTAAAATCCTATGCACTTCCAAAAACACTCTCCCTTTTCTCTCACGGCCCTTCCTTATCATCCTTGCCCGGTCTCCCTTCTTCTTTTAGTCAAAGAGACACCTTAGTCCATGTCTTTTCACCTCTTTAACCTTTTACCTTGGATTAACTTGAAGAAATCTCACTTTTCAAGGTAAATTTCCATTCTACTTTTTTACTACCATTTTTCTATCAACTTCTCTTCTAATTTCAGCCCACAATATTTAAGTTCAGATCTAAGAGAGAAGAGAATAAAGGTAAAGTAGATCTAAGATAAAATAGAAGAAAACCTAATAAATAGAAAAAAAATAATTTAGATTAGATTAGAGATAAAAAAGAAAGAACTACATCTTACACTACCAAGTCAAAGAAGCTTGTGTGGTTAAGTTCTTAGCTGCTTTGGAAATGACGTGAGTTCAAATCTACTTGACTTCACTATAGAAATCCCTGGCTTCATGACTTAGTACTACTAGTGGAAATTGCAGCAGGAAATTAGTAGTTTGACCTACCTATCATCCCTGAGCTTGTGATAAATATTGTAACATCTAAGATAATGTGATTATAACCACAATCCCTTCTCTTTTTCATCCTCTCCTCTTTCTAATCTTAATTTTTTTTATTTTAATATATTCTTTTATATCTTTCACACTATGTTTTAATTTACAATCCGACAATGGTAATCTTGTTCAAGCCTCAATAATCCACGCACATTTGTAATGAGCCATCTTTTTTCTTCAAAAAGAGGATAGGTGCACCTGCAAGAGATTTAGAATGCCGAATGAAGTTTTTCGCAAGATTCTCTTCAATGTAATCCTTCAATGCTCAGAGCTTGTCTTGTGATAAATTGTAAATTGGGCCAAATGGCGGTTGTGCTCTCTTTTGGAGATCTATAGCACAATTGTATGGTCATTGCTCTGATAGCATGCCAGCATTCTTTTTTTCAAAGACATCTTTGAATTCTTCATATTGCTCCGGAATAACCAAAGTCAGAGTTACATCTTCTCTAGTTGAAGTTGCAAAGATGGCAAGAGGTGTATTATGCTTGGCTTCTTTCATGAAGGTCCTTGCATCTATGAACAAGGATTTGTTTCTAGACATTATTTTAGGCGGTTCCACCATTAAAGATTTTGTTGGATGTGTCACTTTTCACAACCTCCAATCTATCAATGGATTATATTTATTAAGCTAGGATAGCCCCAAAATAACTGGATATGAAGGGATCTTAATAATATTAAACACAATACTACTTTCATGAGTTTCAAGACGTACCTTCAATGCTTTAGTTTCATGAGTAATATCGCCAAAAGACAAAGGTCGGCCGTCTATGACTTTTACATCGACAGGCTTTGGTTTTTTTACAAGAGGAAATTTGTGAAGCTTGGCAAACTTTTCTTCTAAAAAGCAAGCAGATGCTCTTGAGTCTAGTAGAGCATCAATTTGCAATTTTTGAATACTAAGAAATAAAGGTATCGTAAAGCAATGAGAAGATTGAACTGAGAAAAAAAGACCTTGATTAATTTGGGGTGTTGAGATGTCGAGCCGCACGGTGTCGTAATACGTGAAGTCTTGCTTGAGAATGCTCCGGGCACCTGGCTGTGGAAGATAAAAAGGAAATACGCCACAACAAAATCCTAACAATTCTAATAGAATCTTAAATATCTTTTATTAAACCTTAATAATATTTTTCAGCTTGATTCAATCTTAAAGAAATTATAAAAGAAGAATAAATGAGTCATACAATAATCATAATAGAAAATAATATATAAAATACTAAATTTAGAAAATACTAAAAATAGAATCTTAAAACCTTAAATCATATCTTATTCAAACCCTAGTCAAACCCTAGTCAAACCCTAAGTCAAACCTTGATCAAACCCTAGTCAAACCCTAAGTCAAATCCTAGTCAAATCCTAAGTCAAACCCTGGTCAAATCCTAGTCAAATCCTAAGTCAAACCCTGATCAAACCCTAACCCTAATGAAATCCTAACTCAAACCTTGGTCAAACCCTAGTCAAACCCTAATCCTAATAAAATCCTAACTCAAACCCTGGTCAAACCTTAGTCAAATCCTAATCAAACCCTAAGTCAAACCCTGATCAAACCCTAATTCTAATGAAACCCTAACTAAACCCTAAATCCAAATCCTAATCAAACCCTAGTAAAATCTTAAACCCTAAATCCTAGCCAAGCCCTAAGCAATTTCTAAGGCAGTTTTAGAACCACAATAACTACCAAACAAACCGTTGATCTTGATTGAAATTTTTTATACACCTTAAAAATTAAGTTAACAACACACACACCAAGTTTGAAGAAGATCCAACTTACCAAGAAGAAGAAAAACTTACAAATTTGCTCGGGTATCAGCCAGCCTCCTTCTCCAATCTTCACGCCAATATTCCAGTGCCTAAACCTCCTATTTGCACCGTTTAATTGCTTCCAAATTTCACATGCATGTAGAAAATTAAGTCTTCTACACACATACATAAATTTCATCTCAATCCAATTGACAAATTGCTTAAAATCTGCAAAACTCTAACTGACCTTTAAAACCCAATTCCAGAGATCCCAACCCACATAAACTTCAATAACCTTTGATCGAACCGTTAGATCGATCTCAAATTCACAGTACCTAACAAGCACAACTGTATGCACAAACCCACAAAATTTCACTTGACGATCTGTTACCAATCTCACAAAATCCTCAAAAATATAAACCCCAATATACTTCACAAACTCTAAAGTCTCCCAAAACAACTCTAACTTTGCAAAGCTCTTACAAACTCAACTTTTATCCAAATCATTCAAAACCAAAAAACATACACACTTCCTCAAGTCTGCCTTCTAACTTCACTCTCCGATCTGCAAAAAACTTCTCCATTCGCCGTCGGCACGCGGTTTTGTGCCCTAGGGTCTGGTTTTGACCCAAGTTCTTAACCGGCCCTCTCCGGGTATCAACTCTTGTAATTTTGAGGTAAATTTCTCTAAAACCTACTCTTAACTCCTTTTTAAACATGCCTATACCAGTTATCTTTCTAATCTACTTTGTTTTATCATATTTATGGCTATACAAAGTAAGTAGAATTTCTTTTTATAAAAGGCAGCATTAGCACCTTTTAATTTTTTATTACCTCCTTGTCTATTATCTATTTTTCTAAGATAATTTTCTCTAATATTTTCACTTGAGCTCCTCTATAATATAATCACTCCTTCCCTCTTTTACCTAGTGGTCGTATTACTACACGACAACGGTCCCTATTGTAGTTGAGCGTCCTTGTTTTCTTAGACGCTTGTGCTTCTGAGTCTTGTTGTTCGAGGCGTCAATTTTCTAGGTTAATTTTGGCTTTATAGCTTGCCTCTTGTAGGAATTTTATGATGTACGATACATAATTTATAAGGTTAAAAATAGGCAATAAGTCAATGAATGGCCAATTTAGAAGGTAGAATGGATGAGAAAGTTAGGAAAAGTAGTTATCATCGGTTGTGTAGCAGTTAACATAATCGGGGTAAATATAAATTGATTCGGTATGGAGGAATTGAGGCCAGATTGTGATAGTGTTGAGCCGGAGTAAGCTTGGTACTATTTCTTATTTATGTTGTCTTTTGTGTTAGACTGTAGTAGAGAATTTGGATTACATTCCGATTAATTGAACCATGCTAATTATGGAGTACAATAATAAAACATATAATTCAATTCAATAATATATGGATGAGTAACAAATTATAATCAATTGTTGCTTGAGTTTGGTGTGGTGAATTGGCAGCCAAAGATTGGATATGTTGATGCAATTTGTTTGTGAATAAGAATGTTATATTGTATTGGATGTGAGAGTTGAACAATGGAGGAGAATTTTAGAGAAAGATGATTTGTTTTGAAAGAAATTCTTGGTGAGAAGTTATTTCTAGTGATTGGAGAGTGAAGCATAATAAGTAGTCTATTGAGGCAATGTAGCATTGCCGAATGTTGTTGTGCGATTGGAGGAAGATAGCAATTTATAGTAGGAGAGTTTAAAGAAGATTGGATCACAAAGTTCATTCTTAATTGTGGAGTAGTACTACGGATTGAGTGGTCAGCGTTGTTTCTAAGTCTTTATGTGTGTGTTGGACTCTGATGTTCAGAGGCGATTAGTTGTGTGATCCTAACACTTTAACTCAATGTGGTTAGTCTTTCCTTGTATTCGAATTCCCCTTCACAAGTTTTCTCTAGGCAGTATTGATAGAGTAAACAAAATGACAGAATCACATTTTGGCGCCACTGCCGGGGATTGATAATAGTATTGAGTATTAGGAATTAATTATCAAATGTGTAATTAAGGATGTCGCATTAAGAGGTTACAAAATTAGTGTTGGTTGGAGAACAAAGTACAGAAGAATTGGGTACTCTATTGGATACTTTTCCAATAATAGATACAACTGATTCTAACAAGACTAGTCCTTCAAAAGGACATGTATTGCTTGCTAGTAAGGGCTAATTCAATGTGTTTCAAAATCCATTGTTTTCACTACAACTTCAATTAATAAAATTATTTGTAGATATTAATAGTAAATTATAGAGGCCTGGAAGTCCGCAAAAGACAATTGGAAGAGGCAGTGTTTATTTTAACAAGGAAGTGAGTAGAACATTGTCACCTTCAATGGGAGTGGGGGTCCAGCAGTACCAATTGTGGTACAAATGGGTGCGGTGGGTGATTGCACAACTAGCGTAGTCCCATTATCTATCTTTAGGAGTCTATTAGGAGCCGACCCACAACAATATTTGTTTCAATTCCTGATTGCATGTGTAGCCAATAATGGTAGAACTGAAGATATTTGGTTAAGATAATTGTCAGCGACCTTGAAAGACACTGCATTTGAATAGTATAATCGCCAATCCGTGGAACAATTTCCTAATTGGGAGGCATTGAAAAATATATTTTTGATTCATTTTCAACCAATAGGATTCGAACAACGTCTTAGAGAAAGATTAATGAATAGTAGAATGGTACGAGGAGAAGCGGTGCAATTATATTATGGCCGCGTAACAAATATCCTTTGTAAATGGCTAAATAATCAAATGCTGGATTTGTTTGTTATGTCTATATTTATTAACGCACTATATCTACTAGAATTAAAGATGTTTGTAAAGGAGGTCCAACCTACGACTGTGGCTTCCTCACTTGACCGAGCTAAGGTATACGAAGAATGTCATTATGAGCAATTCTTAATCTCAGGAGCCACAATGATTCCACTTCAAGGAAGATATCAGATGCCAACCTAGAATAAAATAGTGGATAGTTATCCAAGAACAATTGATTACAGCGCAAATCTTAGTGCTAATCCGCAGAGGACAGTGAATCCTATTCCATTGTAGGTTGTACCACCAACAACTGCAATTCAGTATTCTCCATAGCCTCCATATCAAAAACCAATATCTATAAAAGAGTTATTTAATGAATTAATATCAAAGAATGCAAATGAGACTTTTTTTTTAACTTTAATAAAGAAGATGGATGAATTCGCTATTAATTTAGCAAAGAATAAGAAAAAGAAGCATAAATTGATTAACATGCGTCTCAATGTTTGGTGCAGTAATTGTAAGGAACAAGGCCATTTGATAACAGAGTGCCCTTCACCACCTCAAATGATTGTGCAATGTGTATTTTGTAGAGGTAAGCATATAACCACCAATTGTTGGAATTTAAGAAAGCAACAACAGTTTGAAAATCAGACTATGATTCAACCAACTTCGTGGAATATTAATCAAGTTCAAATAGGAAATAGATTTGGCTAAAACAGGAATCGTCCAACTAAACAAAATAGAAATTTCTTTAATTTTTAAAATTCTGAGTATAATCAAGAAGGTGATTCCAATTCTCAAGTTTTTGTGCAAAATCAGTAAGAACACTCCCAATATCCACCCATTCAAAATTCAATTTGAGATCCTACAATTCCAATTGGTTGAGTAGGATCCTTTACCCATCCAACTTGAAACAAGTCTAGCCAATATACACCAGTCAAAACGCCCCATATTCCTAATGGAGGTGGAAGAAGACCACTCCAATGCTATTGTTGTAAGCAGATAGGGCATTATGCTAGTGAATGTCCCAATCCAAGAGCTTGTGATGATTATGCTCTAGTATGTGGAAATTGTAAGCAATCTGGACATACTTACTAGTAATCCAATGCTCTGTTTAATGTTAATAATCAAGATCAGCGTATCCAGCTGCAAAGTAAGATGAAGGATAATATTCAAGTTTTCTAAGATTTTTCAATAAATTGGGTGGAATGCGTCCATGCAATACTTATTTGAGTCTAGCAAAAAAGAAAAGATCCAATTCAAAAATTGGGAGTATCAGTTGCAGCCGACCAATGTAATTCATTGAATGGTACTCCAAATCTAATATCAATATTGAAGGTATTACCAATGTTTGGATCCAATTCATCTGTGCAACTTCAAGATGTTCTTAGCCTCGAGATATTGGTTCAACCAAAATGAATATCAATATCTGTGAAGTTTCGGGAGCCACCTTATACATTAAAAGATCCTCTCATGGACAAGAATTTTGACAAAATCCATTTAGCAATTCTAATTCCGAACTCTGTAAGAAAATTATCTCAAGGGGTTAAATTGAAACCCATGAAAAAGAAGAGGGCCTTGGAAATCATTGCCAATATGAAACCATATGATATTATGAAAGATTTGGATGAAATTAAATCTTCTGTTATAATGAAGCAATTGTTAGCAGTTATGCCAAAATGTCGTTCTACATTGAATTCCTTGTTAATACGACATAGAGTTTGTAATAAAAAAATTCATGAGGTTAGTTTGAATTCCGATCCGAGAGCACCAACTATCAATGTATCAATTGATGGTGTTCTCATTCTTGGAGTTCAAGTAGATGGTGGCTCTAGTGTGAACTTAATGAACGCCAATAAAATGGAGGAGTTGGATTTAAAACAATTATTATCCACAACATTGGTATTGAGAATGGCAGATTATAATAGGATAAAATCAATGGATATCTTATGCAATATTAATACCGTAATCGCGGAAATTATGTATGAAATTGATTATATTATTTTTTGATTATAAAATTTTACTTTATCATATCCAATTTTATTGGATCAACCGTGGTTATATCAAGCCAAAGCTAGGAACGATTGGAGTCACGATACGTTAACTATTAGGGAGGATAGTGACAAGTTTGTTTTACAAATGTACCCAATTCAATATCATGGGGAGTCTCAAATTATGGACACAGAAGCAACATCTGATGATGAGGGCCAATCTGAGGTAGAATATGACGAAGTTAATAATGCGATGCAAGTTAGTAAAGACCCTATTTACATGTAGAAGTAAGGCATGTTATACCAATATAGAGGACCCGAAGAATATTTATGATATCAAGAAGATGCAGCAAATTTTGACGATGTTATCGCGGATTGGATGAATAATCACGCAGTAAATAAAATCAATATATTAGAATCAGAATTGGATAATTCTAATGTGACGGATCATATGAAGGATTTAGAGCAGGAGAGGCAAATCAAACTGGAGGTTGTTACGGAACATGTGTGCCAATCGATTAACTTGGGTTCTAATGAAACACCTCAGATTATCAAAATATATATCGATATTACGGATATATAACTAAGAAATTGGAAAGAATTCTTTCTACATCATAAATCTGTTTTTACTTGATCGTATACAGATTTAAAAGGTATTCTTGCCAAAGTTTGTGAGCATCGAATTACCTATGAGGAAGATGCTACACCAATTTGTCAAAGACAACACCGCCTCAATCCAAAATATTCTCTCATGGTCAAAGAGGAAATAAATAAACTTTGCTGTCATTCTGAATATATAAAAATCATCTAAAAATATTTTGCTATTATAGGCGATTCATTCATTTATTTGTAAATTAAACGTGGCTACCAAACAGGATTATTTTTTTTTTTACAAATACAATTCAGTATGACAGCAAAGTTTTTATTTGTAAATAGGTTTCGTAGGCCATGTCAGCTATTATAGGCGATTCATTCATTTATTTGTAATAATATGTCAATCGTTAATGAATCTCTTAAAGAAACTGCCATCGGATGGATCTAATCCAATTTGGACTGAAGAATGTACAGTTGCGTTCGAGGAATTACAACAAAAATTAGTATCAAGACCAGTATTTATTGTACCTTGTTGGACAAAACCATTTCATATTTATGTTGATGCCTCAAATGTTGCTATTGGATCCATATTAAGCAAGAAAAGATGAAAATAATTTGGATCATCCCATCTATTATGCTAGTCAAAAATTTGTTGTTGCGGAACAAAATTACACTACGACTGAATGGAAAGCCTTAAGAATGATCTATTTTGTTCAAAAATTTTGACATTATTTGCTTGGTTACTCATTTGAGTTTCATGTCAATCATAATGCTCTTAAGTATATGATTAATAAACCTCAATTGAATGGACGCATTGCTCGATGGGTGTTACTCCTTTAAGAATTTAATTTTATTATAAATATTTGACCAGTAAAGAGACATGCTAACGCAAATCATTTATCCCGCTTATCCAATATACTAGGTAACGAACCTATCAATGATGCACTTTTTGATGTGAAATTATTTGCTATCAATATAATCACCCCAGAATATAGTGAATTGATCCAATATCTAACATTTCAAATATTTCTACCTATATATAGTGAAAAACTTAAGAAACATTTGATTTTAAAAAGTGCGTCATATATGATGATTAGGGATGCCTTGTATAAGCAAGGGAGAGATAGAATTCTACATCGTTGTATTTTTTAAAGTGAAGCCCGTACTATATTAGAAGGATGCCATTTGGATAGTTGTAGAGGACATTTTGCTGGTGACAGCACTGCTTGCAAAGCTTTAATGGTTAGATATTGGTGGCCAACAGTGTTCTCAAATGCACACCAATATGTCCGACATTGTGATCCTTGTCAACGTATTGATAGACCTACGAGAACTTCTGCCATTCTGTTGATACCAATTTTGGCTCAAGCACCGTTTGAAAAATAGAATATTGATTTTGTAGGACCAATCGCACCAGCTTCACAAAATGGCCATAAAAGATATATTTTGGTAGCAACCAATTATATAACAAAATGGATTGAAGCGGTGACAAAAAAAAATGATAATGCTAATATAATAGCCACATTTTTATATGAGAACATTATCACTCGATTTGGATGTCCCAAAGAATTAGTTAGTGATCACGAAATCCATTTTATTAATTCTACAATTGCGGCTTTGACGGCAAAATATAAGATCAAGCATCAAAAGACAACCCCATATTATCCTCAGGCCAATGGACAGACAGAAAAGACCAACAATATTTTGTACAAAATTTTAACTAAGACGATGTCTGATATAGGAATAGACTGGGATACAAAATTATTTGCAGCCTTGTGGGCATATCATACTACATATAAAGTAACTACCAGTTTTATACCATTCCAAGTGATGTACGAGCAAAAGGTAATATTATCAATTGAATTGGAAGTTCCGAGTTTACGAATTGTATTGAATGAACATCTTGGTGACCAAGAATCCCTCTAATATTAGTTAGCACAATTGGAAAAAGTAGATGAAATTAAGGCTACGGCTCTTTTAACTATGGAAGCTACATAATGCCGTTGTAAGAGTTATTATGATAGCAAATTACGTCCTAAATCTTTTATACCCAATGACCTAGTGCTTCTTTATGATAGCTGCTTTTACAATTTTTTGAAAAAATTCCAGGTCCGTTGGCATGGACCTTATCGAGTAATTGAAGCCTTTTCTAATGATTCAGTTTAATTGGAAGATTTTATGGATATTCAATTTATTACCCAAATTAACAAAAACCCATTACGTCTTTATTTTACGTAAATCCGGGACGGATTTTCAAAATTAGGACGGAAGAAGGTGTACCTGTTCATGATAGATTATCTTTATTGAAGGTACATAATTGTTAGAAAAGACGGTTGATGGTCAATTTTGGATCTTAATACGGACTAGTCAAAAAAATCAAAAGTAATGATCTAGTACATTGGATTAGGGATTATTGATTCAGACCTTAAGTAAAAGGTTAGGAGCTGGGCACTTAGTGGAAGTTTTTGTTAGCATTCTATTTTGAATTTAGTTTTTTGAGTGTATGCTTATTGGAATATAGAATTTTCTGCAGTCAGAGAGTAACGATTAGTACGAGCAAGGAGTGCATAATAAGCATTATAAAATATTGATGGAAAGGTTGAAGAGAGCTGCGAATAAAGAGGGGAATGTCTAAAATATGAGAAGTAAGAATAAATTGCAATCACTGTCCCTAGTGGTGATCACCAACATGAAACCAATGAAGTTGGAAATCTGTTGGTTTCCACAAAGGCAGAGAGATTTTAGAAATGTACAGATACATGTATTTTTGCAAGGGTCAGATGACTTGCCACCAATTGATGTAGAATTGGTGGCAGAGTATATAAAAAATTATGACATAGAGGATGGTTCGAGTGTAGTAAAGGAGAGAATAATTGAGATTGATGAGAATATCTTACAAAAGATATTATATCTATCAATAGGTGAGTTTGCGATAGGTATCAAAGTGTCTAGTGACTTCAGATCGGGAAGCTACTTCAAGAGAGACATGTTGTCATTCGAGAAGAATCAAGGCTGGAAAGTGGTAGAGGCACTTACACTAGAGCTTATGGAGTGGATGCGATTCGTTCAGAAGCGATTAGGCTTGAATTGGCATACCACATACATGTCCAAACACTTACTGTTTGCTACGATCAGAACACTTGAAGGCATGGTGTTTAATTGGGCAACCTTTGTAGCAACCCGTATCCATGCAAAGATGGGAGCCAAGCAAAAAATGGATAAATTTGCATCTTTGTTGTGCTCCAACTATATGCACTTTATTATTACATATACATTAAGTTAACCAGTAGTGGAAAAAATTGTACCTTCTCCAATGTTGCAACAAGATATGCAGAGTTTACCAGTTAGTCTAGAGTTAGTGGTGTACGAAATTAGGGAATCAAGTAGATCACGGGAATAGGAGGCTATCCCGGAGACTACATCAGGGCGGGCTTTAATTCATGCAATAATTGCAAGGGCGGCTGAGGCTCCAATTTCAAACACCAAAATATTGGAAGGAAAAAATGTCATGGAAGTAATATTGGGTCAAATTTCCCAATTGCAGCTTACCGTGAGTTAGTTGGAAGGAAATTTAAGGCAACAATTGGAGTCGAGTAGGAAGGAGATAATGGAGAAAAGCCACCGAATTGTGAAACAAGATCACCTTATTAGGGCAAAGATGGAATCCAAGCTGGAGTAGGAGCGAAAATTAACGGAGGAAAAGAAAAATTGGACGAATGATAAAGATCACACTCAAAGAATTCTGAACGGCCAAAAACAAGAACTAATAGAGAATCGCAGGATATGGGATTTGGAAAAGAAGGCGTTGAAGTGCCAATTGCAAGCAAAATGTGAAAAAGTAGCAAAATTAGAACAGGAGAATGTGAAATTGGAAAACCAATACAGAATTAAAACGGATAAGCTATAGGCAAAAATTGATGCATTGAAGGATGTAGTGACAAAATTGGAGGGCGATTTGACCAATGTCGTTTGACCACAGGTATCTGTTCTGCCAATTTTGAATACTAGTGAGCTCGAGGAGAAGATGAAGCAACAAGAGTGCCAATTAGATGCAAAAGATGCCAAAATTCTATAATTAGAAGATCAAGTTTGAGAATTGGGAGCGGATAACAAAGATTTATCAGCGCAATTGAAGAGTAATCATGTGCATTTATCAAAAGAGGATGAGGACGTATCGTTAGAGCCAGACATAAAGGAACCTCTTACGAAGAAACTAGGAGCATCCCATTCCAAAGAACCAGCTTCATAATTAAAAATTCTTTTTACCAATTCTGTATTTGTAAGGACGTTGTACAATTAGGAATGGAGCTATGTAGAATGAGTAGGAATTTTATGATTTACGATGCATAATTTGTAGGATTAAAAATAGATAATAAGCCAATGAATGGCTAATTTAAAAGGCAGAATAGATGAGAAAGTTAAAAAAAAGTAATTATCATTGATTGTGTAGTTGTTAACATAGTCGAGGTAAATATAAATTGATTTGGTACGGAGGAGTTGGGGCCACATTGTGATAGTGCTGAGCCAAGATAAGCTTGGTGCTATCTCTTATTTTTATTATAATCGATTGTTGCTTGAATTTGGTGTGGTGAATTGGCAGCCAAAGATTGGATATGTCGATGCAATTTGTTTGTGAGTAAGAATGTTATGCCATATTAGCTGTGAAAATTGAGCCATAGAAGAGAATTTTAGAGAAAGATGATTTGTTTCGAAAGAAGTTCTTGGTGAGAAGTTATTTCCAATGATTGAAGAGTGAAGCAGGATAAGTAGTCTATTGAGGCAATGTAGCATTGCCGGATGTTATTGTGCGATTGGAGGAAGATAGCAGTTAATAGTAGGAGTTAGTTGTGTGACCCTAATACTTTAATTCAATGTGGTTAATTTTTCCATGTGTTTGAATCTCTTTTTACAGATTTTCTTTAGACAATATTGGTGGAATAAGCAAAATGACAGAACCACACCTCTCCACAATATAAGCACAAGATTTGCTCAAATTGTTGCTTCTTTTTTTCAGCTGTGAGGGGCTTGAAACGTACCATATTGATCTACATGTCTTCTGTTTTAACTTGAGCTTCTATACTATTGATAGGAACAATCGAGTAGAACTGGTTTCTTTATAGATATCATGTAGCTCTAGAATAATGGCCTTGATATTGTTGAAAAAGTCAATTGTCACTCTTCACCACTTGGCTGATTGCTTTATTGAATGTTTGAGGGTCGGGTAGAGATAGCAATAAATCCTTTACGTTGTCATATTGTAATTGCTTACAGTATATAAAATCCACTCCAAATATATAATATATTTATAGATTTAGATATGTGTTAGAATGATTAATAAAGAAAATTAAAAGGGATTGGTGTAAGAAAATTTATTTTAGATTTTTACTTAGTTTGATTATGGGATTTAAATTACATAGATCTAAATGTTTAGTATGAAGCGTCAAGAGAAGGTAGGAGCCTAAGGATGAAAATTTAAGCTAGTAGAAGGCTAATTGGGAGGGATGAAATCAAGGCATGGTCAGATGAAGGCAAGGAATAGAGAACTTCATCCCTATTGGTCGAATATCATACCCAATGGACTTTGAGGAGGCTGCCTGCGACCTTAATAAGGATTTTAGCAACTTTAAGGAGGCCATTAGAAAATCAAAGACTAGGATTAGAAAGCTTGTTTTTTGAGCTATAATTTTGGTATAAAAATAGAAGAATTTGGAGTTTTTATGAGGGAAGAGTAGGCACTTGAAGTTGAGGTATACAAATTGTACCTACTATCACTCTTTTGAGGATTAGAGGAGTTGTATGAAAGCATTTGGAGATCAAGAGATGCGGCTAGAGAGGTGATTTCAAGCTCTACATTTAATATGGGAGAATTACTATAACTAGAATTCTAAAGAATGAGATATTGGGAGTCAAAGATAGCAGATCGAATTCCAAGGTAGTAAGTAGACTATTTTGTTGATAGTGATGGGGTTTGCCATATCTTGAGCTTCTCAAAGAATTTTTGTTTCAAACTTTTCAAAAAAGTGTATTATTATACTAAATAGCTATATATCAAAATTTCATAGAATTTAAACTTTTAGATTGTGAGATATGAAGAATTTAGTACATAAGTGTTTGTAAATAAGGGTTTGAAGCTATTGCTAGGATTTTGGCAATATCTAAAGATCGGTAATGAATCAATAGTTGAAATTTACAATGGTAGTTGTGGAAAATACATAAATACTTCATGTAAATTTGGAATGGATTTAGATAGTTGGATTAAAAGTTATGGATTATTGAAGTTTGGCAAAATTTTTTTTTTTTTGGGAGAATGAGGGTTTTAGAGCATTTATTATGTTTTGAGAGGTTTGAGGAATTAAGGCTTATGTATTGGATGTAATAGTCTTATGAAAAAATATTTTATATAAATTTGGAGGGTTTTATTATACTTGGATCTTGCTTGAATAATTAGTGGCAGTCAGAAGCCCAGCGCTTTTTTCAGGCAAATTCTCTCTACCACGACAACGTCATCTCTGAGTCTCCAATAAAATTGACTCACTAGTGCTTCTTCTCTCCAATTGATATCACAAGCAAGTTGTCTGAATTCTAATGTATAAACAGATGCAGAACGTGATCCTTGATGCAAAGAATGAATCTAGGTGGTTGTCCACCGTGCCTTATCATGCTCTCCAAATACCTCCTTGAATGCTCTTAGAAAGGTCTCAAAATTACGCAAGATAGAAGACCTTTTCTCAAATAAGAGGGCAAACCAAGACAAAACTTGTCTAGTAAGTAATGTCTCTATTAATTCAACTTGCAATTCTTTGGTTGAATAGCATTCCGATTGCAAGAATGTTACTAATCAAAGTTGGTTTACAAAACCACAAAATTTTGATCAGGTACCATTAAACTTCTCTGGGAGACTGACTCGAGGCTCTTTGTATTGAAATGTAATCAAATTCTCACGTTGAGATGTAGATGGCAGTACTTTACTAGCTAGAGGTGGTTGTATTGTAGTTTGAGCTACTTTCACTCTTGTAGCTCTAGGGAGCTTAGCAAAATTTCCTTCTAATTCAGCAGTTCTAATCGCTAGAGCATTAAGGACATTGATGATCGCATCTAACTTTGACTCCGAAGATTCTACCATGTTAATATCTTCTCTATCAGCTATACTAAGTAAAGAAGAAGGAATCAATATCAGTCCAAGGGAGGATAATCCGCAACCCTTAGAATGCTCAAGTTGTTATGGACGCAAAGTATAAACTTAGAAGTCTTAGCAAGAAGTTCAAGAAAAACTAGCAAGAACTAGATTATCTCACGAACGCAGAATATAGACTAGAAGTCTAAATAAGAAGTTCAAGGAGAATTGGCAAGAATTAGATTAATCAAATGATTATAAGAAACAACACTAGAGAAGTGAGCTAGAGCTCCAAGAGATGTATTGTTCAGACTGAAGAATTCTTCAGCCTCAACTCAAATATATACTCCTATCTAGGAAGCTTCTCAAGTAGCTTCCACCAACTAGAGAGCTTCTCAACCAACTTCCACCAACTAAGAAGCTTCTCAAATAGCTTCTACCAACTACAGAGCTTTTCATGCAACTTCCACCAACTAAGAAGCTTTTGAAGCAACTTTTATCAACTAAAAAGATGTTAGAAGGCTTTGAAAGGTTCTAGAGAGTTTTAAAAATCTTCTAGAATATTCTAGAAGGTTTTAATAAATATGCCCTTGACATCACCTCCTCCTCTAGCTTCAAGGTCTCCAAAAAGTCATTTGAGATGTATATTCACAAACGGAGGAAATCAAAGATTTGACGCATAGTCTCTGCAATATATTCCAGCTATTGTTCACGAGGCAGATGATTCATGGATCCTTGTAGCCATTGATTATGACCAACACCTTCTACTTGAAACCATGCTTGAACTTTTGTGTCTTCATTGTAAAAACGGCTTGAAAATATCGCTTTGCTACTACTTGTATGAGCTGGTTCAACTTCATAGACAATCACGAGTGATCTGTTACTTGATATTCTTTGATGTCTTTTTGGCTCTTCTAATTCTTCATCTCAAGGTCGACGCCATGAGCTACTTGATTGAGATAGCACCACTAATACAATATCCACATTTTCACTCATTATATCTTAATGCACCCTGAAATTAGATATCTTGATACTATAAGAGCAAAATGCAACAAGTTATATTTTGATAAGACCTAGATCCTACTTATATACATCCTCTGAAGAAGGATTCATCTTCATATTTTATTAGTGGTTGACTTTTGGTTTATCAAGATATTGTTGATAAAATTCTTGTATCTTTTGCAGCGTATTTTTTACATTTTTTGTTGGCTTCCAAGTTTGTTGATTTATATCATAGCCACACTAGTAAATTAAATATTCCAACTTCTCCCGTCTCTGTTGCAAATCAAGGACTTGTTCCACGTCATATTCTACGTGGTCCTTGATTTCAATACAAGTTGGTGGTGGTTGTATCCGTCTTGATAAAGTTGATTTACTATAAGTTTCTAAAAAAGAAACATGAAAGATTAGATGTACCTTCATGAATGTGGGTAGTTTCAATCAATAAGCCATCGGATTGATTTGTTCCTAAATACAAAATCGTTCCAACCTCCTATAATCCAACTTATCGCAAAGTCGAGTGGTCTTGATGTTTTTTCGCAAGAGCCAAACCTAATCTCCAATTTGAAAAATAAGAGAATCCTTCCAAAATTTGTCTACAGAAGCTTTGTATGAGTCTTAAGCTACTTATAATTGAAGCTTCAAGGTGGTCTAGATCTCCATTAAATGCTTTGCAAGATCTTTAGCTGTTGGATTTTCATCTTTGGATTTATCCAACAAATTGAGTTTTGGATGATATCCATAATTTGTAAAGAAAGGTGTTTGTTGGGTTGAGGCATGGACCAAATTGTTATACGCAAACTCCGCCAATTGTAGATATATAGTCTAATTGTCTTGTTGATAGTTGATCGCACATTGTAGATATTGCTCCAAGACTTAGTTGACTTGCTCTATTTGACCATTGGTTTGAGGATGGAGGGCAAAAGAGAGTTTGATATCTATCCTCAGTATGTCAAAAAGTGACCTCCAAAACTTTGATATAAATTGAGGCCCTCGATTTAAAATAATGTCATCCGATAAACCATGATACCAATATATATTGTCAATAAATAATCTTGTTGTTTCTTCACCAGAAATTGTCTTTTTGCATGGAACAAAATGTGCCATCTTTGTAAATCAATCTATTACTACATAGATAGCATCAAATATTGCAAAAGGTAGCAAATCTGTGATGAAGTCCATAAATACTGAAGACCACGGTCGCTTTAGAATTGGCAGAGGTTATAAAAGCTTGTAAGGGTGATGTCGAGGATTCTTTGATCTTGAACAAAGGTCACATGATAACACAAAGTTCTTCACTACCTTCCGCATTTAAGGCCACCAAAAGTCTAAAAAAATAAGCTCCATTATTTTTTTGAATCCAAAGTGACCTACAGCCAGGAAGTCATGTCAAGATTAAAGAATACAAAGTCAAATTGGTCCTTCCATAATGTATAATAGATCTTCAAAATATAATAATCCGTCCTCAATCTTGAACTTATCTTTATCAAAGCGCTGCTTTATATTTGAGACTAATGAGTCCACAATTGATGCTCTACGGATTTGTTTTAAAAAATTAGCATCAATTGATATGATCATAGAGGTGGTGCGGAGGCAAAATCGTTTTGGTTGTAGCAAAGTTATACACTGGTGATCAAATGCTGCATCTCCAGCCTTGGGTACTAGATATGATCTCCTCAATAATGCATTTGATAATCCTTGCTGCCTTTCTAGCTAATATATGATGATAAAATCAAATCAAGATAATGACATGTTCCATCGAGTTTGGCGACGATTCAAAACTTAAACTATTGTGAAATACTCCAAATTTTTGTGATCTATATATACAGTCATTCGATGTGCATCACCCTCTAATAAATGACTCCACTCTAGGAAAGAATCAACTATTGCAAATAGCTCCTTATTGTGAATTTTATAATTGATTTCTGCTGCCAAAAACTTCCTCAAGCAGAGCGCAACCAGGTGAAATTTATCATCCTTCCCTATCTGTGTTAATACAGCTCCTAGCGCAAAATCAAAAGCATTTATTTCCAATTAGAAGGCCTTTATAAAGTCGAGATGTACCAAGATAGGAGCTGTCGTAAACGCCAACTTTAACTCTTGAAAAGCCTCTTGTGCTCGGGTACTCCACTCGAGCTTGTCTTTTGATGTCAATTGTGTTAATAGGGCTACAATTTGTGAGCAGTGCTTAATAAAAAATGCAATAAAATTTGGCAAATCCAACAAAACATTGCACATCTCGTACCATCTTTGATACTGCCCAATCCGTTACTACTTGAACCTTCTTCTGATCCATCAACAATTCTTTGTTTGAAATGATATAAGCAAAAAATTCCACCTTGGATTGATGGAACACACATTTTTTTAATTTGGCGTATAATCCCACATCTCAAAGTTTTTGTAACACCAACTTCACATGACCCTCATGTTCTTGAATATTCTTGGAATAGATCAAAATGTCATCGAGATAATAAACAACAAATTTGTCTAAATATTCTCAAAAAATATCATTCATGAGATATTGAAATATAGCTGATGCATTGGTTAATCCAAAAGGCATGATATTATATTCAAAATATCTTTACCTTGTCCGAAATGTTGTCTTCCATTTATCTCTCATCTTTATTCGTACAAGATTGTAAGCTCCACAAAGATCTATCTTAATGTATATTTTGGCTTCACCAAGTTGCTTCAAGAGTCCGGATATTATTTGTAATGGATATCGATTCTTCACCATGATCTTGTTCAAGTCTCAATAATCCACGCACATTTGTAATAAGCCATCTTTCTTTTTCATAAAGAGGATAGATGTACCTATTGGAGATTTAGAATGTCGAATGAAATTCTTTGCAAGATTCTCTTCAATGTAATCCTTCAATGCTGAGAGCTCATCTTGTGATAAATTATAGATTGGGCTAAACGGTGGTTGTGCTCCTTCTTAGAGATTTATAGCACAATCGTACAATCGATGCTCTTGTAGCATGTTAGCATTCTTCTTCTCAAAGACATCTTTGAATTCTTCATATTGCTCCGGAATAACCAAAGTCGGAGTTGCATCTTCTTGAGCTGGCGTTGCAAAGATGACAAGAGTTGTATTATGCTTGGCTTCCTTCTTGAAGGCCCTTGCACCTATGAATAAGGATTTGTTTCTAGATATTATATTAACAAGTTCCACTATTTGATGATAATTTCTTGGTGAAGATTAAATCCAAAGAATACTCATAAGAAGGAAAGAATTAAACTAAAGCCTTCATCAATATGCAGTCATTTATTCCAAGATAGAATAGAGTAGTAGAAGTAAATCAGTCATTATGTCCAATCTTCAACTTTTGAAAGATTTAGCAAAGTAAGATTCAAAAGATTCACTTATTATGCAAGCTTCAAATAAATTAGTGCAATTTTCACAGCCTTCAATTGAACAAAGTGAGGACAATACATTTTAGCACCAAATACGACCAAGGTTGGAGCTATTAGGAATAACATTTAACCATACAAGTCTCGATTTTAATATTCGAGCTTTAATAATATTGCTTGAGTTTGAAAAGATAAATCTTTTTAAGCCTAAGATCTTATTTAGAAGATATTTTGAAGGCAGCAATAAAGATCAGATCCTTGAATGGAATGTTTTAACAACAAAACTACTGGTTGAAGGCCATATGCAATTTCTTTGAGGACTAGTAGAATCTATTTCTTAAAAATGGAGAATAAAATACATAGCTTCATTAGTATAATGTATTCTAAATTTTTTACGTATGTAAAAAGATTTTCAAAGGTATAAGCTCCTCTTGGAATTTATCACTAAAGAAGAAGGTGATATTAAAAATATACACTTTGAAAGTTCATAAAATCTTTAAGAACATTATAGAGGTTTTTAAATTAGTAAAAGTTAGTTGAAAAACTTTCTAGTTGGTGAAAGTAGCTCAAGAAGCTTTGTAATTAGTGGAAGGAATTGAGAAGCTTTCAAGTTGGTAGAAGGAATTCTAAAAGATTTCTAATTGATAGAAGTTGCTTAAAAAACTTTTTAGTTTGATAAAAGTTACTCAAAAAATATTCTAAACAAGAGTATATATGGAAGTTGAAGATGAAGAATTCTTCAGTCTCAACAATGCATCTCTTGAAGTTCTAATTCATTCTTCTTAATGTTATTTGTGTATTCATCTAATTAATTCAAATTCTTGTTTGTTTTTTTTTAAAACCATTTTCTAATTCAAATTTCTTTCTCTGCATTCTTATATTTTTGACATTTTAATATTTACTTTACAATCAAATAATATATCTATTAAATAAATATTAAAAAATTATTTTAATAACTTTTTTTTTATTTTTTATTTTATGATATCTAAATTAAAAATAATCTAATTGAATATTAGTAATTTAATATAAATACAATTCTTTCCAAAAATAAAAATTTTCTATGATCTTTTAAAATCACAATTATTATGAAAATAAAATAATTTTTTACATATAAAAATTTATAATGACAATTGAAAATTTGAAATTGTTATAATTTGATAAATCTTATTTTCTAAATATATATATATATATATATATATATATATATGTACTTGAATAAGTAAATAAATAAATAAAAACTAATAAATAATATTATACATCTTTATAAAAAATAATGGAGAAGAAAGATTTTAAAAGGAACTAGATAACAAATATAAGAAAAAGTATATAGAAATTCTTGAACAAGTATTACAAGGAAATATCAAGTAAAGAAAAAAAGAAAAAAATCGTAATATTAGGAACATTCTGAAATTTCTTTTAGTATCTCTAAATAAAATACATACAAACTCCAAATAAAATATGTATAAATTCATGAACATTTAAAAAGCTTATTTTTGCTCCATATTTATTATCTGTCTATATTACATCCAAGGAAAAAAAATCCACCCCTTCTTATTATATACATAAATGCCTACAACAGTCTTTAAAAAGAACTTCAACCATTGATTTCAAAGCAACATCATCCTCACTAATCAGCGAATGTTTTGTATTGATTGTAAAGTTTGGTGTACTTCAACACTTAGTATTCCAAGTATCATCAGATGAATGACATAAAAACTTACTTTATTAACTGCCTCACCTTTGCATCCTCCACAATTTCCTGAACGCCCATCTGCAATTGCTTGCACACATCAAAGTTAATGCAAGCATTGTGCACTGCGAGATCAATTGCTGAACCCTAATACCTCCAACAGAATGCACTCATTGCATATAATCTGGGAGCAAATGCAAGAAATAATTGATCTATGAGAAGAAAAAGCAAGACATGAAGTGCTCTGCAACAAGGATTGCCCTGCAATCCACACATTGTAGGCAAGTAACTGACTATCCTTCTTCCGAATCCAATTTGTCATTTGCGTTTGTCTATTCAGTATATCAGAATTCAGGGTATTCAGGGAGCATCAGTAATTCCAATGCAAACATTTCCGGGAACAGTCGATGTTGAAGAGGTTGGTGATTTCAAAGCGGAGCCTGTATACTAACAGATCATCTCAAGATCTCAAGTTTGTTTCTTTTGAACTAACAAAAGAAACAAACTAACACTACAGAACTTATGCAGTTTGGAAGTGAGAAACGTGACAGGATAATCGGTGATGCAGATTACCTTGGCTCCAGAGACCATCCACGAATTGAGTCCATTAACGCGTACTTCCTTCCTCCCGCTATGCCTCCAAGCAGTTTGGAAAGAAAGATCGTGTTGAACAACTTTTCTACCACTTATATTAACGAGATGAAGTGCACCGAGGATGCCCTAAATTTCCAAAAATCTGATGAACCTCAACGACCGGTTACCTTGTACGCCATCAAAAGAGGCGAACATCGCGCGCGTCCGCGCGCAGAAGCGTGTGTGTAAATCACGTATAATTTATTTGTCTTCGTCTTGGCTCCGAAGATCCTTAAGTTGAGAACTGAAGCTGGTTGGGTTGGTTCAATTTGCAGGGTATTATGTGTGGGTATCAACTTTGACATTAGGGTTTGCATCGTCTGTCCGTCGGAGCCTTAAATCCGCAACTGACATGAAATACTCCCTTTCAGAATCAGCGCTTCGTGCCCCCAGTTCATTCCAAGCCACCTGACGCGGCAGCTTAGCTCTGCCGCTTCGTTTGTCTTCCAACATGGCTACACAAATGAGCAAGAAGCGCAAGGTGAGGCTGTCTCTTTTTGTGGAAGTGTCTAGGCTCTTGTTGATTTTGCTCCATTCTGGCACTGCCTTGCTTCGAGAAGCTCATATCGTTGCATTGTGGGTTGGTCTTGGTCTTACAGTTCGTAGCTGACGGTGTTTTCTTCGCCGAGCTCAACGAGCTTCTCACCCGGGAACTTGCCGAGGATGGCTACTCCGGCGTTGAAGTGCGCGTGACCCCCATGCGTACTGAAATCATCATCCGCGCTACTCGGACTCAGAATGTGTTGGGTTGGTTCCGAATTCCTGAAAACATCGTTTTGAAAATGTTTCCAACCACATTGGTTTGAAGAGTGATTAGGGTTTACCAGGTAATACTCGATGCTGTAAGGGATCTGGGAATTGAAGTATGGTGGGTGCGTGGTTGGCAGGTGAGAAGGGACGCAGGATCAGGGAATTGACATCCGTGGTACAGAAAAGGTTCCAGTTCCCTGAGGGTACAGTGGAGTTGTACGCTGAGAAGGTGAACAACAGGGGTCTGTGTGCCATCGCGCAGGCCGAATCTTTGCGATACAAGCTACTCGGAGGTCTTGCTGTTCGCAGGTGTGTTTTTGCGTTGGATTTGTTTTGTTTTAGGATTAGGGTATTCATCTTATTTCTTGACATCAGATCCTTTTATTGGTTAAGTGCGAAACGCTCAATGCTGGCTTATGGTATTTTGCGGATACGTAGTTAAACTTGTGGATTTACAGGGCTTGCTATGGAGTGTTGAGGTTCATCATGGAGAGCGGTGCCAAGGGTTGTGAGGTCGTTGTTCTCTACTTTATGGACTTTGAGACTGATTGTTGAATGATATCATTAATCGATTGACCTAGTAATAGAAACATATCCCGAAAAACGTGAATTTAACTTTATAATCACCGTAATACCCTGGATTGAGCTTTTGTGTTGTCTAAGCCACTGGATTTTGGTACTCATCCTAGCTTTCATGGATCTCATGTTCTTGACTCTTAACTCAATAATGTGATGTATGGAGTAGTGGCACTGACTGACAGTTATCGCTGCAGTTAGCAGGATTGTGTAATTTGATTAGTCGATGTGTTGGAATTGTAGGTCATTGTCAGTGGAAAGCTGCGTGCAGCTCGGGCCAAGTCCATGAAGTTCAAGGATGGCTACATGATTTCATCAGGAAGCCCCGTCAACGATTACATCGACAGTGCAGTTAGACACGTCATGTTACGACAGGTTTGTGGAACAGCTATTCAGTGGTGTCGTCTCTTTGGTCTCCTTGCCGAATTCTCCTACGGTCTTTATTTTCAATAAAAACTCTCGTTTGCGAGTTGTCTGTAATTTATCTAAGGAATGCTTCGTTATCTTTTGCAGGGAGTATTGGGTATCAAAGTTAAGATCATGCTCGACTGGGACCCAAAGGGCAAGCAAGGACCCATGACCCCTCTTCCAGATGTGGTTACCATCCATATGCCGAAGGAGGAGGAGGAATTCTCCCACAAACCTCATGTAGGAAAGGAGGAGCTGTAGTGCAGATAGTGGAGTACATCTTTTCCATTGAAATTGAACGTAAAGATCTGCTGCATGCTTCTTTTCTCGAAAATTTAATTGGATTTTAACACCGTTCTTGCGTTTTACTTCAAGTCGAAATCAGTTATTGTAACGACGCGTGTTACGACACCCTTTCACTGAATCTCTCTTCGGAATTCACTTCCAATCCCTTTTCTATTCAGATGCGAGCCATCTGCACGCCACTATGCGCTTCGTTTGACGTAAATTATTATCACCTCACAAATTGGCACAAATGGACAGTTTCCTAGCAGATTTTCGGAAGGAATCGCATCAGAAAGAAAATCCTGAGAGCACTCTGGTTCGCTTGATTTGCATCGTATAGTCGTCTGCAAGCCTGGCGTTCAAGCACTCATGCACAAAATTCCACTATGGAAGCTCTCAGATTGGCGTCCGTTTGTGTCATATGGGTTGTGAACGCCTGTTGTCATGGTCAGAATATGTCTACCCTTAGCATTGTACATGTGTCGCTGAGAGGCTAATTTTGTGGCTTTTATGGCTTGAAAACGTGGTCCATGATATTGCCATGGTTCATGAATTCAAGAGTTGTGGTCGTTCAAAGAGCATTTGAATGTTTTCTCTAAGTTATCATCCTGTGATGACCTTTAATGGATGCTGCCAGTTTTACACCAAACCCTTCATCGCAGGATTATTTTATTCAATTGAAACTCTGAACAGGTAGACACTGTGTTTACCAATCACAGTTAAATGACTTGAAATTTACTTTCTACTCCTTGTCACAAAGTGGCGTGTGCCCAAATCTGTGTGTGTGTCGTGTATGCACAGCAACAAAACACTATACAACAATCTTGACTTTTCGTACAAAAAGTTGAAAGGTTAGTAACCTTCTAAGTGTTGAATGTATTCGCAACCGAAGTTGTGCCTAAATAGGTGAACGACGTGGTTTCTGACGGCATCCATCATCTATGTCCAGTTCTAACGAGTGAGTTTGGTGCCCCACCCCCTTAAACTAAACCACTCTCTCTACTCTCTCCAACATTGCTCGTTACACAGGCTCATGGATGCTCAGGGTCAACTCACAGCCTCCAGCTGCTTCAGGTCCGCAGCTTCTTGAGGTGCTCTCTCATTCCATCGTATTGAATTGGCATTGCCACCACCTCTAAGGATTTAGATTCATCGTTGTATTGTATGATGTGTGTACATCCCTCGGGTTGGCATTGTCATGTCCATCTCTTCGATCAAGTCTTTGATCTAGCTGCAACCTTGTCATTCAGAAAATATAGGGGGTTGATTTGCTTCAGGGTGGTGTAATTGATTGGGATGCATGAATTTCTTGAATTGCATCACTGCATTTATTCGTAAATGGGTACACCTGAGATTTTGTGAGCGTTGCTGTGGATCACCTCTTTCAGGTCCACTTTACATCATAGAATTACACAATTCTGAGTGTACATATTCTGGGCTGACAAGGGACTGCAACTATTGTCCGACATCCTCTGCAGAATACCGAATGGGTAGCTTGATATGGAAGAGTATTCTTCCGGATTTTGTTTGCTTGCTTATAGTATCTAGGATTCTGGCAAATGAATAAGCAGTGCTATTTTCTTACACACAAGTAAACATACTGTGCTTTTTTCTTAGGAAAAGTTTGATGATACCAAAAATGCATATGACTTCAACCTTTTATTGTGAATTTTGTGACTTTATGTTGTAAATTTGAGAAAAGTCAGCATTGTATGTGAGCCTCTTCTTTGATTTCGGATAAAGTACATGGAATGATGAATTAGATTATTTTTTCTTCAGGTGTGTAATTGCTGATTTTTTCGATGATTGTATGTAACCAGGAGGTGTCAACCAATACTTTGTAGTGAATTGTTGATGTGATTGTTACGTAATGCTTTACCTTATTAACAAATATTTGGATTTTGTGACTTTATGTTGAGAAAATTGTTTTGATAAGTTTTGTTTTATCCAGAAGTCCAAGTTTTTTTTAACTTATTTTATTTAAAACCTTATGAATTGGATTTTGTACTTGGCTTGATCTTATAATGCGGAAGATGGTTGATTTCCCTTAATTGCATTCTATACTTGTCGTATTCTTCATTTTCTTTATGTTTTTTTGTAAAAAATAGTGAAAATTTTAGTAATAATATATATATATATATATATATATATGTGCACGTGTGTGAATGAAGTAGAAGAATATTTATTTATTCAATTCAAGATATCACTACAGTGTTCAAAAATTTCAAAAAACAACTTTAAATTCTGTAGTGAAAATTATATTCATGAATTGTATCTGTGATGGTATATGTTTTTTCAAAATGATAACTCCAAGACATTTGAGCTATAACCAATATTATAGTGTTAAATTTAATTACAAATGAATATTATTTTCAATAAATCATAAAATTTCTTGCACACTGATAATACATTGAGGTGGAATTATAGCTTAATAGAGAATTGTACAATATACAATTAAGAAAAGTAGTAAATATGTCATTAATGCTTCAAAAAAGAAAAAAGGTTAAAGATTTTGTTGAAAAGTATTTTGGAAGATTGGACTTAATGAAGATGAATAAAACTTAAAAGCACAATTAAAAAAACTAAAATATCTTTAGTTACCATAATTAGCACCACATTTTGGGCATCTCAATATCAGTAACCTTCATTTGGAAAGCTACAAGATTTATAATTTCTTTTAAATTAAAATTAAGCATTCTTGGGAACAGAGTACAAGGTGCTTGCAATTCACAGCTTCACTAATAAACATGTAACCATTCTTCAAAAGTGGCATTAAACTCTACTTGTCAACAAGTACATGTGAAGTATTCATTCAAATACTACTTGGGATTTCATCTTTTTGATACTTTGAATGCAACCATGATTAGATTTTTTATACAATTTTCAAAGGAAAGATTCATGTCTTTTTGAAGTATACATTTATAAACCCAATATCATGTTTGTATTTATTCATATTTATGTTGAAGGGAAACAATACACACACACACACACAAATAAATAAATAAATAAAAGAAAAGAAAAAGAGAGAGAAAAAAAATAGAAGTAGATGTCTCTTGATTTTAATCATATGAGTGAATTTGTTGATTGAGACATGGGTGTGAAAAATATTTTGGTGTTTTTTGCCATATTTTTTGTTTGTAAAAGTAATGTAGAGAGAGATTTTAAAAAGAATTATGTCAATGTATTGTGTACATCTACTAGGCTAGTTTATATATGACTAGACTTGATTTTGAGTGGAATGTAATCATGACTAGAATGTAATCATATTTGTGCTATACTGAACATAAAGTGCAAAGTCATAGAACAATAGGGTGATTTGTACAAACAAGTTGCAACATTTGAAGCACTCCTGGTTTGGGGTTTATGACACAATATCAAAATTAATCCAAAAATTACCTAGGAACCACTTGAAATCATATGTAGATTTCTAGAGTCCACTCAGTATGTGTATGACTTGATGGTAAGGATAAGGTAGTACTAATGTCTTATTAAAAAAAAGTATTGTTGACTACATATACCTATATGAAGTGGAGCACTTTGGATTGTGTAGGATTACACTATATATTGAATTTTAAGATAAGTGAAATTGTATTTTAGTGTTCTTATATCCCATCCACATTTTATTTTATTTTATTTCAATTATGAATTTTGAATGCAAATGGAATTTAGACTTTGTAGGGCCATTCCCACCTTATACCATACCACAAGTATTTGTCTTGGTAATGGTTGATCAATTCTTGAATGAAGAGGACTTGGTCAATAAGTAGACCTTTGTTTGCTCTTCCTTGGTTGGGGCTCCCAGTTTACTTTTGCATAATAGATATGCTCTGACATTGAATATGGAACAGCTGCTCATTTGAATCAGCACACACAGACTGAAGAAATGCTGTAACACCAAAATAAAAAACACAGTCAATAAAAGTTAAGTGTAATTCTTTTTCTTTTTTCTTTTTTTAAATTTAATTTTATTAGCAAATCCAGCTCTGTGCTCCATGGCATTTTCATGTACTGTTACCTATCAAAAGCACCCACCTCCAACATTGTTCAGAAAATGACATTGATACATATATCACACACACATTCACACATACACACACATATAAATAAATAAATAAATAACCATCATCATCACCATATACCCTCCCTTACAAAGAAGATCCCTTGTCCCATATGCCGAATCTATCAACTGTTATATTAAGTATTCTATTCCATGGGTCCTCAATACACCAGGAAACTCCTGCAAAGGCCGTCCTTTCCACGTGTTGCACATGAGCTGGTCGAAACACAGTAAAATCTGGCGTGGCAGAAACCCCAAAAGGAGCCACCTCCACAACGCAGACTGAAGAAAGCGACGAAGCCTTTTGCTTTTTAGCCGAGTCCCAGTAAGCAAAACGGAAGACCAGAAAGCGAAAGTTCACCGAACTGGGGAAGCGGGGCTGACCCGCAGGCAACGAGAGGCCAGCCAGGGCAAGGGAGGGGAAGCAGATGTGGGGACGTGTAGCGTCAATCGGAAAGGGTGAGCGCGCACACACCATTATATTCGTTTTCCATGATCGCTCGGAAGGGATCTGAAGTTGGGGTGCGGAGGATTTGTGCCGATTTGGTTGCGTCTCGATGAAATCGCGCAAGCGAGAAGCTGCGACAGCGTCGTCGGAGCAAGGAGTTTGCAGTTCTGGCGAGTGGGAGGGGGATGAGCGCGGAGGAGGAGGTGGAGGTGGGGCGTTGCTGCCCGGGTTGCCGGATGATATAGCTGCCCTTGTGCTGGCCAGGCTGCCGAGGTCGCTGCTGCTGGAGTTGAAGACGGTCTGCAAGTCCTGGAAGAAGGCGCTGGAGCAGCCTTTCGTTGCGGAGACAAGGGCCGGGTTGCCGGGGTGCGTGGAGGAGTGGTTGTATGTCCAGAGCTGGAATTCCTCCACCGGGAAGGTGTCATGGTGGGCGTTCGATTGGCAGGTCGGGAAGTGGCTGTGCCTGCCCACTGTTCCGCGTAGGCGGGGGGTGTCGGCGGAGGTTTTCGGACGGGCGTCCGCCGTGCTGCATGGGAAGTTGTATGTGATGGGGGGAAAAGCGGGGCCTCATGGTCCCACGCTGCGCGATCTCTTTGTCTACTGCCCCCTTGGGAATAAATGGTCGCGACGGAAGCAAATGATCAGCACACGCCACAGCCCTCTCGTCTGCGTCTTACGTGGGAAGGTACATGCCTCTGCTTCGATTTCGTCCTTGCTGCATCATACGATTGTTTGTTGATATGTTGTAGCGCGACTGCACACGTTTGTTAGATGTCATGGCAAATCATGCCTGGCTCTTGTGTCGTAATTCTTAGCCGACGCTATAATGCATCAAGGTGAGTCTCGATGAGGTATGTCTTGTGCTAATTGGTTTCAAATTGAACGGAACTCTGGTTAATTTTTGGTTGGATACACGGTGTAGGGTGCGTCTTGATTCTCGTCCAAAATGCTTAGATGTTCCCAACGGAATAAAATCTTCGTGAATTATTTAAAGATCGCGCATCAAGCAGCATCTTACATTCGCCGTTGTTGTGTACATTGATAATGTGCGTGTGTGAACAGGTGTGGTATCTTCTGACAAATATTTACGTGTGAAGTTGTACGTGCTAGGTGGGTTTGATTGGGATAATCAGCGTATGCATGCATCAGAGGTCTACGACTGCGAAAAAGATGAGTGGGCGGTTATTGAGAATACAGGGCATCCCACGTTACCAGCTCCTTTGTGGTACAAAAAAGATTGGCGACCAGAATGGCAAAGCATAGTCCTTAACAACCAATCCTATTTTTGCTCCTACACTGAGGAAGACGGACGTGCTTTTGTCAAGGAATATGATCCCGAAACTGGCATTTGGAAACTTAAAAAGCACAAGCTCAAGGCATTATTAAGGTGCAAATCTAGTTGTTTGTTTGGTTCAGGTTGAGTACCAATCATCAAGTACTCGTGTGAATCACAGAGGAAATTGTTTTAGGAACTTTGTGGTAGGGCATGGGCGGATTGCCTTTGAAGCAAAACTCATCCCACACAGAAAGATCCCACATATTTAGCAGCAACAGGCTTGTAGTTTTGCTTGGTGAATTGTTATCTGAAACTGAAGGGTCACCTAGTCTTGGTTATTTCATGTGAAGGTATGGATTGAGCACGGTGCTGGCTGGGAAACTGCACACAGTGGATTGGGCAGCTGGAAGGGTACGCGTAGCTGACACCAGTGGCATGGGGTGGATCCAAATGAAGGAGATTCAAAATCTACCTTGGGTGCAAATCTGGAGAGCTAATCCACAAATGGTGGGGCTTGGAACATCTCTATTTGTTGTGAAAAGAGGCCTTCAGATTATGAGTATAGATGTCAGCAAAGTGGACTCCGGACAGTTGCTGCGCTTCTGGGGTGCTCCAATGGGTCCCGGTGTCAAGGATGAAGAGGTCCTCAGCTGCGAAGTATTGGCACTATGATCCTCGCCTTGTATGTCTTCTGGTCTTGAGCAGAGACTGTAAGTGTGACCACAGACCTTTACATTTTTTCCTCGAGTTTCGTAGTTGAGAAATTAGCTGCTAGAGCTGGGAAAGGGATGTCATGTATCCAGATCCTTGCTGTGCGGTGAAGAAAACGAGCATTTTAATGACGAGGGGGCGCATGCCCAATGTTAACATTGTTCAGCACCATGCTGTGCACTTTTTGCAGGCTAGGATAACATGGGTCTAATACCTTGTGTTGAATTGATCTGAAGAGGGAGGGATAAACGGTATATGCTTAAATTTTCCCTCGTCACCAGCAGCACAAGGCTGCACCCTCCAGTTGGCAAAGAAATACCATGAATCTTTTGATGGAAGAACGGAATCATGTGATGAGTCCCACCGGAAGGATCTTTGCGAGGTTTACATATGTTGTAAGCCGTTGGCGGATGGATCATGTCGTAAATGTATCGGGGAGCTGAACCGTATAGAACCATTGAGAAGTAGTAAATTCTGCTTGCAAGCAGAGGATGTGGTTGCGTTGGTGTATGACTTAAAGAGCAGTAGCATCCTGTTGCCTCTTAAGGACTATTCTTGCATGGCTGCATTCTTTGAGGTGCACCTTAATATCACGGTGTTCTTTGCCAGTGCTACCACTGAGCAGACTGCACAAATACTGTAAGCTTGGTTAATGCAGCGGTCTCATTTCATCTTCTTCTTCTTCTTCTTTCTAATACTTTTACTTACTAATGTCTCTAATTCTTTTCCTGCTTCTGAGGAAAGTAAAATGATGATTCGAAGTTCATCATGCTCATCTGCGTAACTTGAATCCTTTCACAGACTAGCGCAGCTGCCTCTCCCAAACATTGCCACAAACTGAAGATTTTGAAGTAAGGTGAGTGAGCAGTCGTGTTGTCACTGTTTCCAGTTTGTTGGGATTTATGATAGAAATGCAACTTCAGGTGAAATATGATCATGTTATTAACTTACAGAATTGAAAATGATGGTAGACAAAACGTGAAACTGAGATATTGAACCCACATTTATCCGTAAATAAATCGTAGAACTTTTCATGCACTAAGGCAGATTTTCAACCTTCAACGTCTGAAGTGACCTCAGCTGCCCATCGGTTGGGTTGTACCACATTCCAATTGTGCTGTAAGTGCTTTTTCAAACTTCTTTGAGATTTAACTTTGAGATATATATATATATATATATATATATACACACACATATACATCTATGTATTTTATGCTCATACATTTACACTTACATTCGTCATTTAGTTAGGCATTTATTGAGTATTAGTGAATCGATATTTTAAAAAATACACCAAAATTACATGTTCCATTGCTCAGCTTGAAATTATGAATGTTTGTTAAACAAATGTATGTTAAACAGATAGTTAAACTATTGTTGTCAATAATTTATTGATTTGGTAAAAACAATGGTGCATCCTAGTTGAGACAAGTAAGCAGTATATTAAAAGCATGGTGATCTTTACAAATTTAAGCTTATAGCATTAGCATTTTGAAATTGATGATTTAGTATATGTAATTATGATATATTCTCACAGTAAGAACAATTGCTTGAAATCAATAATTTGAAATGTTTTTGAACTGTCTACATGTTTTGAATGTCACCTAAAAAACAAATATTTATTTTTTGAGTGCATGAGACTATCAATTTGCATTTCAATTCAAACTGATATATTGTTTGTATACATATAGTAAAGTAGGAGTTAGGATTTTGTGGCACTTTTTACAACAATTATCAGGTCTATATTGTCCACAGGTTATACTATTTGTGGGAGGAATATCAGTGCATTCTAGTATTAACCCATTCATTTTGGAAACATATTTGCTGTGATAAATTAGTTTTATGCGTTGTATGCTCAGTATCCTAACTATGTATAAAATCAAATAGTGCACCTAATAATACATCTATTCACAGATCATGGTTTTGAGTGAGTGTACCCCGTTAAAATGCTTCAGTCAACTAGCATTGAGACCTGAAAAGCTCACTGTGGGTTCACACTTGTCGAGCCTTTATCCCCAATTATGAACGCATCTCAAGGATTACGTGTCATTGATCATGTGCCCATTGGCAAGATGGCACGTGTCCGGGCCTTGCTGTTGACCAACAGGCTATCCTCCATGATTAGCACTTTTTTCATGATTCATAACATTTTTACTCCCTTGTGATAATCTTACTTGAATTATTGTTATTATTATTTTTGTAAAGTTAAAATTATTGCATATCAACATAGTGATTTTAAAAATTATATGTATATAAGTATCAAAAACAATTGTAGTTTTAAAAGGAAAAACTACATTTCTAAAAAATAAAACTTACAAATTTATTTTAGTAAAATATATGTATTAGATATAAAAGCTGTGAAAAGTGTTTTTATTAGACAAAAATATGATGAAATATTAAAATTTATTTAATTTTATTATTTTATATGTATTAAAAAATTTAAATAAAAATTATTTAATAAAATTTATATTAATGTATTCAAAAACTATGTTATATTGCTTTGTCAAATTGCTTTACTAATTTAAGTACTCATAATTAACCATACTGGATATAATCAACTTCGATCACATCTTTGCTTGAGCTAAAGAATGCTTACCTATTTGGCACTTTTGGCCACACTTCACAACTATAATTATTCAAAACAAAAAATTATTTTTAGCTATTTTAAAATCATCTTTACTCAATAAGTGTAATTTGTAATGTTGTTGCAAAGTCCAAACATCACATAATATTATATAAGCATAATGGTAAAACTCAATAGTATTAATGTGTTCATTGTGTATATGTCTACACTTGTTGCTACTAAATACATTGCTCCTTGCCACAACAATGTGTGGTTTTATAATGCTAATTAAAATATATTGAGATTAAATTACATCCAATATTACCTAAATAATTTCTATGGTGGCTTATTCTATTTTTTATTGATATTTATTTTCAAAGATAATTTTAAAGCTAATTATATTTCACATTCAAAAATCCATAAAGGTCCATTATTACATGTATTTGAAAGTAAAAGAATTGTATATCATAACATATTATGTACCAAAGACATGAGTTGAAAGAAGATGCATAAATCAATAAAATCTATATCAAAAGAAAATAAAAAAATAAAAAAAAGAAAGTATATATATTCAAGAAGAAATTGAAATGGCTATTGTTAAAGATTAGAAAATACAAAAGACTCTTAAACTAGACTAATAGCAAGAAAGAAGTTGACAAGAGTGAAGAAGGCTTTACTTTCGTCTCTCTATATACTATCTATCTAAGAGATATATTGCGGCATTCTATAAGACATCTAATACGTGTCTAATTTCCAATACATGTGTCAAACTTATAAGACAAGTTTCCTATATGTGTGCCATGTATTTAACTTATTCCACAAGCTACCAACATATGCGACACATAGATAACTTGTTGGACAAGTTTCTAACCTATCAATCACCTATAAACATGTATAAAGGTGAAACCATGTCTATGATGCTTCTAAGAAGCTTTTTTATAAGATATTATTAAATTAATCTATTTTTTATTTAATTCTATATATCTATATTAATTAGATAATTATTATAATTAATCTTATATTTGTGATATTATTCCCCCTTCTAGAAACAAGTTCCACAAGAAGCGGTGATTATATGTTGAAGAAGTCTAAGATGTGCCAAATTGTATTTGTTATATACTCTGATCTTTGTTCCCTTTCAAAGTAGTTGATAGGTCTTTTTAGCCATTGATAGTATTTTATACCAAGGTGGAAGGACCACCTTGATATTTGATCATTGTTGAGGATTTCATAACTTCCTTCAAAGAAAACATTTGGAACACCATCGAGAATAGTTCCTATCTCTAAAAGTATTATTAAACATCGGGAGTCTCTTCCAAGGTCATAATACCAAACATGTTATATCTCGCCATCAATTTGAAGAAAAATATATCATTCTTAAGAATCTTCATCTCTATTTTGTCATCTTAAAGGTTATGATAGTTGTAATGTCTCGCCTAATAAATCAACAAACAATAGCTTTTAAGCTGAATTTATTGGTTGTTGATTCTTCATCTCTTAATTGTTAGAAAATTTAAAGGAATATCAAACAATGATATAAGATTAAATGAAATCTCTATTAAACTTTCTTTGTTTTAAAACAAACATTTTTTTTTATTTTTCATCTTGATTTTGATGGATGTTGTCAATAAAATGTATTATCTTTTGTTGATGCATTTGCTAGATTTCTAAATGGCTTTTATGTGCTTTTATTAATATCATATCTATGCCAATGTACAAGATATTCCAACTGATTTTAGTACCATCTGTCAAGGACATACTTATCAAAACCTTCTAAAATATTTTAAAAGGTTCTTTGAACTCTCTAGAACCTTTTAGAGCCTTCTAGCATCTTCTTAATTGGTAGAAGTTGCTTGAGAAGCTTCTTAATTGGTGGAAGCTGCTTGAAAAGCTTCCTAGATAGGAGTATATATTAGAGTTGAGGCTGAAGAATTCTTAAGTCTCGACAACACATTTCTAGGAGCTCTAGCTCATCTTTCTGGTATTTTTTTTGTACTCATCTGATTAATCTAATTCTTGCCAGTTCTTCTTAAATTTCTTGTTTAGACTTCCAGTCTATATTCTGAGTCCATGATAGTTTGTCGAGACTACTCTCATCTTAAATATTAGAGCTAGTTCCTTCTTGTTGGAATGTGGATTACCCCTCTTTTTGAAGGTACACTAGTGTTTTAGAGGTTGCGGATTACCCTCCTCTAAACTAATATCTTTTTCATTATAATATTAGAGTCTTATTCTTCTTAGAGAGAATGGATTATCTCTCTTCTTGAAGGTCTTAAGGCATTTTAGAGGTTGCGGAGTACCCTTTTTTAAACCAATATCTCCTCCTTATAAAAACAATTACTTCTTTTCTTTTAGAATGGCCGGAGGTCAAGACATTAATATGATTGAAAGTTTGGAATTCAAGATGGACGCCATTATGAATGCTCTTGCCACGTTATCACAGAGAACTACGTTGATTGAAGGAGTCTTTGTAAGACTTCATAACAATGGAGCATTTGGAATAGCACAATCTGGGCTTTGTCAGCCTCAAGCTTCTACACCAGAAGAAGCAGCTTTACCTGTGGTTCAACAAGAACCATTATTTCCACAACAAAAAGAGCCTCAAATTAGCCTTCCAGACAAGTTTGATGGTTCACGCTCCAAGTTTCAAGGTTTCATCAATCAAATCAAGTTGATAACAGCTCTATAACTCGAACGTTATCTGACGGAGGAGTCACGCGTTATCGTGGTGAGAGTCTTAGCCCTAAGAAACACTGGGTCTTTTTTGCCTCTCGTTTCTTAAGTGCAAGATGAGATTCATAAAGTTCATAAAATTGAAGAATTTACATAAAAACATACTTTATTAACCCTAACATATTCTGCCTTTAGAAAACCGCCCTCAAATTTGCTCATAAATCCTAGGATATCATATCAATTGAAGCAAAATTTGGACACAAGGTACTTAAGGAAGTAAGGAAACAAAACCCATAATCCTTTTGATTATAGCTCATGTGGTTAGAGAGAACCATGTTGTCAAAGTAATCCCTCCATGCTGCCTTTGATTCTGGACCCCCTTTGCTTCACACCTTCATTGCTCTTCATTAAAGAAGACCTAAGTGCTGAAATTTGGTAGGCTTATAGCTTATCTCATGTTGTAAACACCTTCCAAATATTGCTCCAAAAGTCTCCTCCAAACTTGAGTTATAGGTTCCATCCTTCTTCTTTAATTTTGCCTTCTAACAACTCTAGATCCGACCACAATTTTCCTCATAACTCCTCGAATATAACTCCAATAGCAATCAGTTTTTTACAAAACTTAATAGATTCATATATCTACAAACCCTGACAAATTTTACTCAAAATACTACTCTGATTACAAAGATATGCTCTCTCAAACTTCACTGATTTGGAGATAGACCCCTGTCACTTTGAAAGAGCATAACATTTTATTTATAAGACTAATGAGTATCAAACTTATATTCATCTCTTCCTTAACTTACATAGATCATGTCTATCAAATTTCACACTCAAATTCGTCTCTTAACTCCCTTTATACCCAAAAAAAACCACATACATGCACTGCCCATACAAACCCTCAACCCTACCTTCACTCTATTTCTTTTTTCATTCAAGCCGGTTACAATTTCACGCATAACTCATTGCTCAAAGGTCATATTGACTTGAGATTTTGATACAAAGTAGTTAACTCTATAAGGAACAAAAACCCAACAAATTTCGCCACTAAAGTCTAAGTGGTTTCTAAGAACCAAGGCCCGAAATTTTGTAACCCTCACTGCCCTAGTCTTAAACACCTGCAACTTTCATGACTCATATCTCCCTTGATACTTAATGAAAAGACAAGAGAATTGTCTCTATGAGTTTCTTATCTTGTCTACTACAAACCTGCAAAAACTCGCACCTAAAATCTTCTCTAAGCTTCTGCTACACACAAAAACGTATACTACCTATCAAAAAGAAACCCTATCTCTCCAAAAAAAACTCTCCTCCTTCTTCTTCACGACCCCTCCTTGTCATCTCCCTCCTGGTCTTCTTTATCCTCTTGGTCCAAAAAGACCTCTTAGCCCATGTCTTTTCCACTTCCTCAACCTTTTTCTTTTTACTAATTTGAAGAAATTTCACTTTTCAAGGTAAATTTCTATTGTATCTTCTTACTACTAATTTTCTATCAACCTTTCTTCTAATCTTAATCTTTTTATTTTAATGCATTCTTTTATGTTTTTCACACTATGTTTTGATTTACAACACAACAACGTTGGATTGGTTGGAACTTTGTTTACGAGACAAGCTCTATCGTGGTTTGCTCCTTTGTTCGAAAAAGGATCATCAATTTTGAACAACTTTGAGATTTTTTTGGAGGCATTTGCAGAAGCATTTGGCAAGCATGACAAGGCTCGATGGGCTACAACAAAAATTTGATCGCTACGACAAAGAACTCGCTCTACATCAGTCTATGTATCGGATTTTACGCAATGTGACATCAATTGGGACAAAGAAGCATTGATGAATCAATTCTATTGGGATCTAAGGGACGACGTGAAGGATTTGTTGTTATCTCTTTTTGATCCACAAATGCTCAACGAAGCCATTAGCCAAGTTGTGAAATGCGATAATCACCTATTTGAGCGTCTCCAAGACCAACGCTCCAAACAATATACAAGTTGTGACGGCGCAACTACATTGGCAAGTAGCCTAAATTCACAATCGAAGGCGGAGGACATGCAGATTGATGTGGTATGTATCAAATTCCTTATTCCAAAAAAAAAGAAGCAACGTATGGAAGAAGGTTTGTATTTGTATTGTGATGGAGAAGGCCATCGAGCTGGAAGCTATCCTAAGAAGTAAAATAGATGCAGCATCAAGACTAGAGATACGTTTGTTCAGAAAAACGAGGATGCCCGGCCACAATAGGAACCATGCAGCTGGACAAATCAATACTAGGTTCCTCTCTTTCTACTCAATCTGCTCGTTGTTTTACAATTCCTTTGTCTTTTGGCCCTCAAAAACTAAAAACCTTAGCCTTATTAGATTTAGGAGTATCTGCTTGTTTCTTAGACCAAGAATTTGCTAAGCATCATAAAATTCTTTTATTACAGAAATTCAAGCATGTTCATGTAGAAGTAATAGATGGGCAACCTTTATTGTCTGGTAGTGTCATCCATGAATCAGAACCTATATAGGTGATGTTTAAAGACCATAGTAGTTATATTATTTTCAACATTATTAGCACCCCGTCAAACCTTGTTATTCTTGGTCTTTCTTGGTTGAAAAAATATAATCCATGTATAGATTGGAGGCTACGGAGGATAACATTTTCCATAGAACAATCTAAGGACAAGCCTCAAAGAAGATCCCAAATCAAAAAGTCCTTGTTTATTAGAGCAAGAACGTTTATAAAATCATGCAAGGAAGGCACACCATTGGTCATTTATGTGACTCCAATTAAAAGAGAGCAGATTTCAACAGCATGTACACTAGAACAATACAAGGATTTTCAAAACATGTTCGAAAAGAAGAATGCTGATATGCTATTGGAGCATTGACCATACGATTGTACCATAGAATTACAAGAAGGAGCACAACCGCCTTTTGGCCCAATCTACAACCTATCGCAGATGGAGTTGGCTGAGTTGTGGAAATACATTGACGAGAACCTAGCCAAGAACTTCATTTGTCATTCAAAGTTACCAACTGGGGCACCAATCTTATTTGTGAAGAAGAAGGATGGCTCACTATGGATATGTGTGGACTATTGAGGTCTCAACAAGGTCACAAAGAAAAATTGTTATCTATTACTTTTGATCTCTAGTCTTCTGGAACAACTTGGATGTGCAAAGATCTTTACAAAGATTGATTTAAGAGGAGCTTATAACCTTGTGCAAATCAAAGAAGGAGATGAATGGAAGATAGCTTTTTGTACAAGGTATGGTCATTTTGAATATAATGTCATGCCATTTGGTCTTATCAATGCTCCGACGGTTTTCTAACACATGATGAACGATATTTTTTGTGAATATCTAGACGATTTAGTTGTCATTTATCTAGATGATATCTTGATATTTTCTGAGAATGAAGAAGAGTATAAGAAGCACGTTCATTTGATACTCGAAAAATTATGCAAGCGAGGACTCTACGCCAAGTTGGAGAAGTGCTTATTTCACCAAATTGAGATGGAGTTTTTAGGATTTGTTGCGACTACGAAAGGCTTGAAGATGGATTCCAAGAAGGTGGAAGTAATTGTGTCCTAGTAAGTTTTGAAGACGGTTAGAGATGTATAATGTTTTCTTAGCTTTGCTAACTTCTATCGGATCTTCATCAAGAATTACTCTCAAGTTGTTGTTCCACTCTTTCAATTGACGTGTAAGAATAAGCTCGAATGGGGACCTCTAGCAGAAAAAGCATTTCAAAATCTTAAGACGGTGTTTATTATGGCTCCAATCTTGGTACATCCAAACTTTGCAAAAGCTTTCTATTTGGAAACGGATACTTCGGATTTTATTTTAGGAGCCATATTTTTACAGATGAGCATTGACAATAAGCTTCATCCGATTACATTCTATTTGCGGAAGTTTTCTATGACTGAGACCAACTACAAGATCCATGATAAGGAACTCTTTGCTATTGTGGATTCTTTTTAAGAGTGGCGTCACTTCCTCAAAAGAGCTACACATCCGGTGACCATATACAGGGATTACAAAAATCTGGAGTACTTCATGTCGACTCAGATTCTAAACCGTTGTCAAGCTCGATAGAATATGTTGCAATCTAGGTTTGACTTTGTCATTATTTATCAGCTTAAAAAGTAGCAAGGGCTATCCGATGCATTATCAAGAAGATTATATCTTGCATCGAAGGTTGAAGAAGCAGCGCTTGATCAACAATGTATGACATTGTTAAAGCCAGAGCAATTCAAGATTTGTACAGCTGTTGTGCCAATTGATGCCGACTTTTTCAACCAAGTACGTGCTGTGACCATTGAAGATTCAATAGCCCTTGATATCAAGCAGCGTATCAAATGTGATAAGTTGAAGGTCGAAGGAGATCTTTTATACTTTGAGGAGCGGCTGTATATTTCAAAAGGGCCAGCACAATTCTGAGTCATTCAATCTCGTCATGACTTTCCAATTGCGGGACATTTTGGGTTCAATAAGACCTTGAAACTTATTTTTCGAGATTTTTGGTGGCCCCAAATGTGGAAGGATGTGAAAGATTTTGTCTTCTCTTGTGACATTTATTCAAGATCCAAGAACCCTCGGCATCGCCCTTATGGATTTCTACAGCCATTGCCTATTCCGCATCGTCCATGATCTTCAATTTCCATGGACTTTATTAAGGACCTGCCGCCATCAAATTCATTTGACAACATCTTTGTTGTGGTGGATCGGCTTACAAAGATGGCACCATTTATCCCTTGTAAGAAGACATTGTCAAGCAAAGACACAGCAAGGCTCTTTCTTCATAATGTGTATCGATATCATAGTCTATCAGATGATATTGTGTCAGATCGAGGAACCAAATTTGTATCAAAGTTTTGGAGATCTTTTTTTAAGATGTTGAAGGTAGATATTAAGCTTTCTTTGACATTCCATCTTCAAACTAATAGCCAAACAAAATGAGTGAATCAAATTTTGGAACAGTATTTACGATGCAGCATCAACTATGAGCAAGATGATTGGACTGTATATCTACTGCTAGCTAAGTTTACATATAACAACACCTTTCATGGGTGGACTCAAAAAACACCATTCTTTTCTAACTATGAGTACCATCCAAAGCTTGATCTATTGAGTCCATCAGCGAATAACAATCCAGCAGTTGAAGGATTGGTGAAGCAGCTATCGGAGCTTCAAACCACATTGAAGCTTCAATTGCAAATTGTCCAAGAGTCTTACAAAGCATCCGCAAATAAATTTTGGAATCAGGCACCTAATTTCAAAATTAGAAATAAAATATGGCCGCTTTGACAGAATATCAAGACCAAGCGGCCATGTGATAAGTTGGACTACCGGAGATTGAGACCATTTCTTATCTTGTGACGTACCACCTAGAATTACCAGCTGCTATGAAGGTACACCCTATCTTTCATGTTTCTCTATTAGAGCCTTATCGAGAATCATCTTTTCTTAGAAGAGTGCAATGTCTGCCACCTAGTATTGAAGTTGAAAACGACTAAGAATACGAGGTGGAAAAGATACTAGATTCACGGCAAAGATGGAATAAATTAAAATACTTGGAGCGGCTATGATATTAATGAATGAACATAGAAACCGGCCAAAAATCTCGCCAATGCGCCGTGAAAGGTACAGGAATTCCATCAACAATATCCTAATAAATCAAAAATTGGCTATTGACAAAGCGTGAAGATGAAGCCTTCTCTGGAGAAATAAATAGAAAAAGGATCCAGGTCTTATCAAAACATAACTTGTTGTATTTTGTAGTGTCAAGATATCTAATCTCAAGGTGTATTCAAATATGGCTAGTGAGAATGTGGATATAATATTAGTCGTGCCATCTCAACCGAGTAGCTCACGGCGTCGACTTTGAGATGAAGAATTAGAAGAGCCAAGAAGACGTCGAAGAATACCAAGTAGCAGGTCACTCGTGATTGTCTTTGAAGTTGAACCAGCTCACGAAGGTAGTGGCGAAACAATATTTTCAAATCACTTCTACAATGAAGATATAGAAGTTCAGGCATGGTCTCAAATAGAAGGTGTTGGTTATTACTAGTGGCTGCAAGGGTCCATGAATCATCTGCCTCATGAACGACAACTGGAGTATATTGTAGAGACAATACGTCAAATCTTTGATTTTCTATGTTTGTGAGTATATATGTCAAATGGCTTCTCGGAGACCTCAAAGCTAGAAGAGGAGGTGATATCAAGGACATATTTATTAGAACCTTTTAGAATATTCTAGAAGGTTTTTAGAACTCTCTAGAACCTTCTAGAGCCTTCTAGCATCTTCCTAGTTGGTAGAAGTTGCTTGAAAAGCTTCCTAGTTGGTAGAAGTTGCTTGAAAAGCTTCCTAGTTGGTGGAAGTTGCTTGAGAAGCTCCCTAGTTGGTAGAAGCTACTTGAGAAGCTTCCTAGATAGGAGTATATATTGGAATCAAGGCTAAAGAGTTCTTCAGTCTTGACAACACGTCTCTTAGAGCTCTAGCTCACCTCTTTGGTGTTGTTTTTGTATTCATCTGATTAATCTAGTTCTTGCCAATTCTTCTTGAACTTCTTGTTTAGACTTCCGATCTGTATTCTATGTCCGTGACACCATCTTGAATCTAAGACCTCTTCCACTTCAAAATTATCATTGTTGTTTACTTCCATAAGAGATACTAGCATTTCTCTTCTTCCTTATATATCTACTATCTTGTATGATTCAAGCAATGACACGTAGAATACAAGATGAATCTTCATAAATTTTGAAAGATGTAATCAATAAAAGAAGAGTTTAGCTATTTCTTCACTTGTGATAGATTTTGTACATGGTAGAAAATATACCATCTTAGTGAAACAATCTACAATTATGAATATAGAATCATATAAATTTGAATTTGGAAGATCTGTTATTATATTGTAACATATTTATGTAATTAAAATATAAACAAGAATAATTTTTTAATTAATATTTAATTATCTTGATTCAATAGAAACTCAAGATATTTTAAAAAAATTTTATGAAATCTTCTTAGATTTTTTTCTTGTCTTAATAGCTAATAGATAAGAATTAGTTATTAATTTTTCCTTTTAGATTGTAGAAATTCATTTATTATCTAAAAAAAGCCATAAATTAATAAAAATAAGATAGAAGAGATAAATAATTAATATAATTGATATTAAGATTAAGTTGAGGATAGGATCAGGCTTAAAAACCTCTAGGATAGGTTGGATTGGAACCTAGAGGTCAACCATTTGAAGGATAGGATTGAAATCAGATCTCTAGATATTAAAACAACTATTAAGGACAAAGTATAAGAACATTTTAAAATCAGCAATTAAAATTTTAGAGCTAACTTCAAGCTCATTCCAAAGACATAAGACTCATTTTCATAAGTTTTGGAATGACTTTACAATTATTTTTCAAAATCAACAGTTGTATTAATGATTTGAAATTTATGTAATAAAATTAGGGATAGCATTCTTAGCTAGTTTGTGCAATTGGTATAACATCTATAATTAAAAAATTGATAATATATGGTTGATTAGATGTATTATAAGTAGATATATATATATATTTTTTATAATCTAACAATGTAATTGTGAGATATTTGATCATTAATGCAAGAAAATACCAAAAATTGGCAGTTTAGAGTTATTTAGGATTTTTATAATATTTAAAGATTTATTAATCAAAACAAAGTGAAATTTGGCATGATATTAGAAAATTTAGAGATCAAGTTATATACTAATTTTGAATTAAAGTTAATATTTGAAGAAGGAAAAATCACTATTCAAACATCTGCATCAACTTTTAAGTTGGTAGCTAAGTGATATCAGTGAGGGTTTTGGTCATTTTTTTTTATAATTTATAAGTTGGATTAAGTTGAAATTTTTTGAACATATAAAAGACTTATAGTGGCATTTTTATACTAAATTTTGTATCAAGTGGATGATTAGACTAAGAGTTATAGCTTGCTAAAGCTTACTAATTTGAATCAGGGCTTGTAAAGAAAAATCAAAGTTGCCTAATTGTAGAAGTAACAAGGCAATTGGAATTTGTATATAGTTGAGGTTATGAAGAAAAGTATTTTTGAATACTTTGTATTGGCTCTAAGTACTTTTAAATTGAAACTTGAATTGCATTCTTCTTATATAGATGAAACTTATTAGATTTTATTGCATACTTATAAACCACAACTTCACCTTCCATAGCCAGGTGCCTAGTTTATTTCTAAATAAGACAAATTATAATACAATATCATAATAAAATCTATAGAAAGAGAAGATTAAGATTGTTCTAGTATAGATAATGGTTAAAGAAATTTGTAAGATTGATGATGAAGAGTTTTTGATTTTGAACAAATATTACACAATTGTACAAATTCTTTAACATCCTTCCACATTTGAAGATACAAAAAATCTCTTGATATTAGCTCCAAAATCTTATTATGTCCAAAATATTTTATTATAAAAAAGTTGTGGCGAGCTTCAAGAGCATGTAGTCGTGCTTCACCTTCTGGAATATATAAGCATCCCTTGAAATAGAGTAGATTGTTCTTAAACTCAAACTTGGAAGTATCATCAGACTTAGATGAATTATTCTTAATATCAGAAAAAAGAAGCTCTGAAGACATACTTGACTAGACTTGCTTAAGAAAAGTTGAATTAATAGTCAATGTTGATATCATTGTTTGAAGATGAAACTGCTCTAGCTTTAAGAAGATTATTCTTTGTTGATTAAAATTGAATCTTCTTCTTTTAGTGCAAGATAAAAACGTCTAAAAGCGCATTTTACAGACCTTATTGTTTTTCTAGCCAATAAATAATAATGAACTCAAATCTTGATAAAAACATGCTCTAATGAGTCTAACAATAATTTAATAAGTGTGTTGATATGAAGTACTCAAGATTCTTATAATTTATATATACAATGCATGAACTAAAAGCATCTTTTAGATAATAACGCCATTCTTAAAAAGAATCTACAATCGCAAAAATTTCTTAATTATGGATTTTATTGTTGATCTCTTTTGTTAAAAATTTCCTAAATTAAAAAGCTAATGGATAGAATTTGTCATTTGTTCCTATTTATGACAATACCATGCCTAAAATAAAGTCTGATGTGTTTGTTTTTATACAAAAATCCCTTAAAAAAGTCGATATGATACAAGATTGGTGTAAAAATAAAAACTATTTTCAAAACTTTAAATAATACTTCTATTTTTTTATTCTATTTTAGTTTATTTTTATCAATTAAGTAAATAAGTGGAATTGTAATTTGAAAAAAGTTCTTTATGACGATTCAATAGTAATTGGCAAATCTCAAAAAATATTGCACATCTCTTATTATTCTTAAAATCTTCTAGTCTATGATTGTTTGGGCTTTTTTAGGATCCATCCTAAGATTATCATTTGAAATGATATATCCTAAGAAGTCAATTTGAATAATGTGAAATACACACTTTTTCATCTTAGTACACAATCTTGTATCTCTTAATTTTTGTAATACATAATTAATATATAATTCATGCTCGTTTATATTTTTAGAATAGATTAAAATATTGACTAGATAAAAGATAAAAAAATTCTCTAGGAACTCACAAAAAATATCATTCATGAGATGTTGAAAAGCAACTGGTATATTTATGAGTCCAAAAGACATAACATTATATTCGAATTGTCCATACCTTATTCAAAATATAATCTTCTATTTATCTTCTTTTTTGATGTAAACTAGGTTGTACACTCCTTGTTGATCAATAAGTCTAGATATCAAAGGTAGAGGATATCTATTCTTGATAGTAATCTTATTGAGTCTTTGATAATCTATACATATCTATAGTGATCCATCTTTTTTTTTTCCATAAACAAGATAGAAGCTCCTATTGGAAATTTTGAATGGTATATGAAATCTTTGGCCAAATTTTCATCAATGTATTTTTTGAATTCAAGCAATTCATTTTGTAATAAACTGTAGATTGGTCCAAATAGAAGCTAAGTTCTTTCTTTGAGATTAATTGAGCAATCATATAAACGATATTTTAAAAAAATATCTATATTCTTCTTCTCAAAAATATCTTGATAATCTAGAATGCCACTTGAAGTCTTTCCACCATTAGAAATAGGTGTAGTATAAATAATAAAGGATGATCCTTCTTTTGTTATATTTATAAAATCTTTTATATCTATAAGTATAATTTTTATTATATTAGATTTATGGCTTTTTACTTAATTAATAAGACTCTTATTAATGCTCTGAAAAAAATCAAGTCTATGAAAAATCCAATCTATTCAAAGATTATATTTTTTAGCTATGATAAATCTAAAATGACTAGATTAGAAGGAGATTTAATTTATTTAAGATTACATAACTATTATGATGATCTATTGTTATATTTATAGGAAGGATTTAATGAATAATATTTTCAAAAGACAATAGATGATCATCTATGATTTCTACATGTACGGATTTAATTTTTTGTATTAAAGGTATTCTATGACTTTTAACAAATTCTTCATCTAAAAAACATATTGAGGCTCTTGAATCTAATAAGGTAGAGGCTTTGTGATTTTTAGGTTCCAAATACACATTTATTATAAAACAAGGAGAGGATTCTAAAGAGAAAATATGACTTTTACTAAGAATTATATAAGATTCGAACTGCATGGTTCCTATTGTAGCTAGACAAACTTGTTTTCTGACATATTGTCATCTTTGATAGTCATATTTTTTATTTTATAGTTGCATCATTTCTTTGAATAATATTAAATAATATGCTTATATTTTCTATAATATAAGTACAATTGTTCTTAATGACAACAAGTCTTTTCTTATTTAATAAAATATTTAAAACATATTGTATTAATTTACATGTCTTTTACTTTTGAATGTACATATTAAAAATATATCAATATTGCCATTGTATTATAATAATGTTGAGGCTCTTTTATGGGACTTTCAAATCAAAACTCAAAAAGCCAATTATCATACTTTATAGCAAAGTCAATTGCTTGACTTAATGTTTGAAGATTAGATAAGTTGAGCATCAATTTTTTTATTTCATATTATAACCTATAGAAAAATTGGCTAATGAATGCAGCATTATTTTACTTGATATCAATTGCTAGTTGTCAAAATTGTAAAGCATATATTACTATTGATCAATTTTATTATTGCAAAATATAGATCTTGTTGGTTGCAACACAAATTGCATCATATTCTCCATATATAGATCAAAATTCCACTAAAAATACCTCCAAATTATCTAATATTAGATCACATCATTCAAAATAAGATAACAACTATAATAAAATAAAACTTGAAAGTAGTATTATAATAAACCTAACTTATGATCCTTAAAAGGAATAATTTTGAGATTGAAGTTCAATTGCTAGTTATACTTTATTAATGAATCCTTGAAACTTAGATCTTGTACCATCAAACTTTTCAAGCAAACTAATTTTTAGTTCTTTGATGCTTAAACAATGTTCTATCATAGGTGAAATAGTATGGCTTGGTGTAGATATTGAAGCAGCTCCAATCATCTCTATATCTTTGTTTTTTATTGATCTTATTATTCCTTGTGGTGGTTTATTGAACTAATGTATTGCAAGTATTAATTCTCTCATTCGTTTTTACATTTTTACCATTGTGCTCTTTATTTCAGTAAGCTCTGCTATGATAATATAATAGAAAGGAAGGTGTTTACTTTCACTTAAGAAATGTAGAATAAAACATTCAAAAATAAAGAAAATAAATTTTAGAAAAAATATTAATTTAAAAAGGATAATCTATAATTTCTAATATACTTATGTCTTATCAAAGAAAAGAGATAATTCACTCTTAATCAAAAAAAGATAAAGCATTTATATTGTATATAGATTCTTGTTAATTTGTCAAGTATTTAAATTGAAAGAAGATGCATAAATCAGTGAAATCTATATCAAAAGAAAATGACAAAATAAAAATAAAGATATATATATATTCAAGAAGAAACTAAAATGGCTATTGCTAAAGATTAGAAAATAAAAAGACTCTTCAACTAGACTAGAAACAAGAAAGGAATTGATAAGAGTGAAGAAGGCTTTACTTTTGTTTTTATATATACTATTTATCTAAAAGTTATGTGGTGACGTTCTATAGGACCTCCAATACGTGTCTTATTTATAAAACATGTGTCAAACTTGCAAGACAAGTTTCTTATATGTGCGCCATATATTTAACTTGTTCTTTAAGCTACCAATAGGTGGGATATGTGGCTAATTTGTTGGCCAAGTTTTTAACCTATTAATCACCTATAGACATGTATAAATATGAAATCATGTTTATGAAGTTTCTAGAAAGTTTTTCTATAATATATTATCAAATTAATCTATTTTTATCTACTTCTATATATTTATATTAATTAGATAATTATTAGAATAAATCTTATATCCATGATATATATCCAAAGTTGGCATCTTCATCATTAGTATAAGTTTGTTAAAGGTTAAAAGAGAAAGTAATAGGGCCTTAGACTATTTATTAAATTTAAATGCTATCTGAATATCTTGTAATGTTATACAGCTCTTATTAATTTTCAATTATATTTTTTTGTGTTGTAAACTTCGATCTTGGATTCCAATATTGCTTAATATAATTAATTGATTACTTGTTATATTATCAATTACAAATTTTTATAAATACATTATTGTGTTGCCATGAATTATAAATAATTTTAATATGATATTTACTAAAATTATTATAAAGGTAGAAAATTGATACTGTAGTGTGTAAGTGTAGCTTCTATGTGTCTTTGATTTGATGCTTCTAGGTTGGATTGAACTATTTGCAATTTATAAAATAAAGCTAGATTTGTCTTAAGCAGATTGCAAATAATAAATTATCTAATTGGTAGTATGTAGGTTATATTATCTATCTTGAAGCCACCATTGTATAACAACTTGCTTTGCTCTTCTTTGGAATGAAGAACACCTAGGATAGAAGTTGGAGTTGTGTTCGGATAGAAATTGTGCTACAATGTTGAGCTATGGTATCATGTTGTAATATATTTATGTAATTAAAATATAAACAAAAATAGCTTTCTACTTAATATTCAATTATTTTGGTTCAATAGGAGCTCAAGATACTTAAGAAAGGTTTTATGAAAGCCTCTTAGATTTTTTGTTGTTTTAATAGCTATTAGATAAAAGTTAGTTATTAAGTTTTCTTTTTAGGTTGTAGGAAACTCTTTTATTACTTTTAAAAAGCCATAAATTAATAAAAAAAGAATAAAAGAGACAAATAGTTAATATGTATGATACTAAGATAGGATCAAGCTTAAAAATCCCTAGAATAGGTTTGATTGGTATCCAAGATTGACCATTTATCGAATAGGGTCAAAATTAGACCACTAGCCTTGAAAACAACTACCTAGGATAAAGTATCAAATTATTTGAAGATTGGCAATTAAGATTTTAGAGCTAGCTTCAAGTTCATTTTAAAAGTATAAGACTTATTTTCATAGGGTTTAGAAGAACTTTGCAATCATTGTTAAAAATCAGGATTTATATTTATAATTTGGATTTTATACAATAAAATTAGGACTAGCACTCTTGGCTAGTGTGTGCAATTGGTATAACATTTATGCTTAAAATTTTTGTAGTATGTGATTGATTAGATGTTCTAAAAGTATAATTTTTTTATAATAATCTAATAATGTAGTTAGGAGGTATTTGATCTTTAGTGCAAGAAGATATTAGAAGTTAGTAGTTTAGGATTATTTAAGGATTTTATAATATCTAAAGATCTATTAGTCAAAATAAAGAGAAATTTGGTATAGTATTAGAAGACTTAGAAATCAAGCTATGTGCTAATTTTTAGCCAAAGTTAATAGTTGGAGAAGGAGATATTACTACTAAAACATTTACATCAACTTTCAAGTTGGTGATTGAATGACATCAGCACAAGTTTTGAATGTTTTTTCACAATTTGTATATTGGATTGGGCTAAAATTTTTTAAGCATGTAGAACACTTATATTGGCTATTTTGTGCTAAATTATGTATTAAGAGGATGGTTAAATTAGGAGTTACAACTTATTGAAATTCATTGACTAGGATTAGGACTTATAAAGAAAAATTAAAATTATCTAATTATAAAAATAACATGGCAATTGAAGTTTGTATATAATTAAGATTATTGAAAAGAGTATTTTTGAGCACTTTGTATTGGCTTTAAGCAATTTTGAATTAAAATTCAAATTGCATTCTTCTTATATGGATGAAATCTATTGGAATTTCTTACATATTTATAAATTACAACTTCACCCTCTACAACTAGGTGCCTAGTGTATTTTCAGATAAGATAATACATAATATAACAATGTAATATAATATAAGTGGTGAACTTGATGTGAAAGTTTGAAATAGAAGATGTTAGATTCTATTTGTGGTTATTTGAAATTAATGGTACAAGAAGGCAAAAAAGTTGAATTTGGAGTTTTTCATGGAGCTTTGGATGGAGCTTCAAGTGGATCTTTAAGTAGAGCTTCAAGTGAATTTTCTACTTGTGAACAAGGTATATACTTGGATCCAAATATTACAAATATGTTTCAAGTATTTACATTTTTTATATAATAGCAACAAGGCAATGATTGCAAGGAGGTTTTAGCAATCAAAGCATTACAAACAATGGTTAACAAGGTTGATTAGTTTGATAGAAGGGATATTTTTAAATACTTGAGATATTATGTATTGAAAATAGAATTAAATTTTATTTTTGAAAAAGAGATGATTCTATTATTTGAACTTGCCACAATGCCAAAGATAAAAGAATATGTGAGATTGATTATGGAACAATTTGGAAGTTCTTGGAAGACATTTTTTCACGCATTAAGATATGAATATTTCTTAAAAGACTATAATTGGATTACTAAAAAGTCATTTTTAGAATGGATTGAGTGTGCTAATAAGAAATTATAAGCTATCGTATTACTAAAAAAATTTAAGAGGCAATATTCTTTATTATGAAAAGTGAAAAAGATAATATTGAGACCAAACAAGGTTGAATAATTTCTTCAAGTAGCAGATGGAGAATTACAAAAAAAGTTAGAAATTCTTCTTGAAGATAAGAAAGAAGATGAAGGATTGACAACAAAATGAAAAGAAATTGAAGATATAGCGAGATTGCTTGCAAAAAAAAAAAAAAAAAAAAAAAAAAGCATAAGTTTGGTATTCAAAGAGTTGTGCAAGTACTTAAAATTCAAGTAACTATTTCATGATCAATAATACTTATTGTCCAACCTTTAATATTACATCAAAAAAAGAAGATGTGGAAATTGAAAAAAATATATAAAGGATGCGGTGTCGTGTTGTAAATCAAAACATAGTGTGAAAAACATAAAAGAATGCATTAAAATAAAAAGATTAAGATTAGAAGAAAGGTTGATAGAAAATTAGTAGTAAGAAGATACAATGGAAATTTACCTTAAAAAGTGAAATTTCTTCAAGTTAGTAAAAAAGAAAAGGTTGAGGAAGTGGAAAAGACATGGGCTAAGAGGTCTTTTTGACCAAGAGGAAAAAGAAGACCAGGAGGGAGATGACAAGGAAGGGTCGTGAAGAAGAAGGAGGAGAGTTTTTTTGGAGAGATAGGATTTCTTTTTGATAGGCAGTAGACGTTTTTGTGTGTAGCAGAAGCTTAGAGAGGATTTTAGGTGCGAGTTTTTGTGGGTTTGTAGTAGACAAGATAAGAAACTCATAGAAATAATTCTCATGTCTTTTCGTTAAGTATCAAGGGAGATATGAGTCGTGAAAGTTGTAGGTGTTTAAGACTAGGGCAGAGAGGGTTACAAACTTTCGGGCCTTGGTTCTTAGAAACCACTTAGACTTTAGTGGCGAAATTTGTTGGGTTTTTGTTCCTTATAGAGTTAACTACTTTGTATCAAAATCTCAAGTCAATATGACCTCTAAGCAAAGAGTTATGAGTGAAATTGTAACTAGTTTGAATGAAAAGAGAAATAGAATGAAGGTAGGGTTGAGGGTTTGTATAGGCAGTGCATGTGTGTGGGTTTTTTGGAGTATAAAAGGAGTTAGGAGACGAATTTGAGTGTGAAATTTAATAGACATGATCTATGTAAGTTAAGGAAGAGATGAATACAAGTTTGATACTCATTAGTCTTATAAATAAAATGTTATGCTCTTTCAAAGTGACAGGGGTCTATCTCCAAATCAGTGAAGTTTGAGGGAGCATATCTTTGTGATCAGAGTAGTATTTTGAGTAAAATTTGTTGGGATTTGTAGATATATGAATCTATTAAGTTTTTTTAAAAACTGATTGCTATTGGAGTTATATTCGAGGAGTTATGAGGAAAATTGTGGTCGGATCTAGAGTTGTTAGAAGGCAAAATTAAAGAAGAAGGATGGAACCTATAACTCAAGTTTGGAGAAGGCTCTTGGAGCAATATTTGGAGGGTGTTTACAACATGAGATAAGCTATAAGCCTACCAAATTTCAGCACTTAGGTCTTCTTTAATGAAGAGCAATGAAGGTGTGAAGCAAAGGGGGTCCAGAATCAAAGGCAGCATGGAGGGATTACTTTGACAACATGGTTCTCTCTAACCACATGAGCTATAATCAAAAGGTTTATGGGGTTTGCTTCTTTACTCTCTTAAGTACCTTGTGTCCAAATTTTGCTTCAATTGATATGATATCCTAGGATTTATGAGCAAATTTGAGGGCGGGTTTCTAAAGGCAGAATATGTTAGGGTTAATAAAGTATGTTTTTATATAAATTCTTCAATTTTATGAACTTTATGAATCTCATCTTGCACTTGAGAAACTAGAGGCAAAAAAGACCCAGTGTTTCTTAGGGCTAAGACTCTCACCACGATAGCGGGATCTTTAAATTAAACTTGCAAGGCTTGAAAAAAAGACTTTTATAATAAGTTCAAAGGCTACTTGCAAGCAAAAATATGTACAAAGATGTATTTAGTGTGATAATGATTGTCATTGTCAAAATGATTGTGGTGAATTCAATAAAATGGTACAATAAGGCATTATTTTTTAGAAAAATGGAAAAGTGGCATTAAAAGATATTAGTGATTTTTTCCAAACTAATTTTAATAAAAGAAAGATGAAAATACTAATTAAAGATTATTTAGCAAAAAATAAGATTACAACAGAAGTTGCAAGTTATAGTGCTAAGATGGATGATGATGGCAAATAATATTTTTTTTATGAAAATATCAAATCAAGTGGACTTTGTTCTTCTATCATTTTTACAATGTATAAAAAGAAGATATCACAAGAAGCTTTATTGAAGACAGCTGCAATAATTCATGGAACTACAGATTGGGAGGATCTTGTGGACATGTTATTAGTGCATGCCTATATTACTAAGAACCAACATAAAGCTTTAATAGAAAAAAAGAGAAGATGGGATTTTGATGATATAAGAGAAGGAAATTCTTTCAAGAGGCAAACTTGAAGAAATAAGGCTCGTGAAATGGCTTCACAAGAGTTATCAATGAAAGATGCTTCAATAACATTAAAGAAAACATCAAAAGATATAAGAAAGAAAGGTAAGCCAATAACTTACAAACTGCTCTCTAATATTGAAGCAACAAAAAATTTAAAAGAGGTGCTTGAAGAACTTGTACTCAATGCTAAAGTTGAAATAATATTGAAGGAGATTTTAAAAATTATAAAAATAAATAAATTATGATGTCATTATTGATAATATTAAGACAAATAATATAAAGATATTATAAGAAAAAGTTATACTGATATAAAATCCCTTTAGTATTCAAATAGATTTGTAAATAAAGTCTTGGCTCTTAAAAGAATCCCTTTAAGTTGTATAAAAGGCTCAAATTACAATAATATCTTTTAATAGCTTATTCATTTGTAAGGATTTATTTCTTTATGAACTTTAGAATTCTATAATTCTTGATCTAATCATTTAGTTTTTATAAACTTTTCTTCAAAATATAAATAATATTCTTAAATTTTACTACAAAAAAGAATCAATTATATATTTGCTTTTAATTGTCTAATATCTTAAAATCTATAGCAAGTACTTAAAACCCTAGTTTAGAGATATATAAACACTATTTTCTTCATATCTCACAAATCCAAAATCTTAATGCCATAAAACTTTTGTATGTAATCTTGAGACATAAATATATATACTTTTAAAAATTTTGAGCTGGAAATTTATCAAATTGTCTAAAATATAGATCAAAACATAACCACTAGTTAAGTAGGGTCAACTACTACCTTTTGATTATAAGTACTAACTTTAACTCCCAATATCTCTTTTATCTTAGCTTGGATTTCATCAAGCCATATATAAAAAATATAGTCAAAAAAATATTCTTTCTAATTCTAATCATTGATCTTCTTTTGCATTCTGTATGTGCAAGTTATGTCCAAAAGAGTGATAGTAGGCACAATTTTGACACCTTATCTTTGAGTGCCTAAATCTCTTTTATAAAAAGTCCAAATCACACAAAATTTATACCAAAACTATAGCCAAAAATCTAAACTTGGTGATCCTAGCCTTTGATATTCAAATCTTTTAAAAAAACAAACTTTTTTTCCTAATAAGCCTTCTAGAAGCCTCCTTGAAGTCCATTGGATATGACTTTTGGCCAATAAGAATAGAAACTTTTATTATCCATCTCCATTCATCCACATGGATGGTTTAATTATTCTTTTTCATACTAAAAATCCCTTTTTATTTCTTTTCCTAATAAGATTTATATAATATGTATTCTAAACTCCAAATAAAAGAAGCAAATAAAATTTCAAGGATCACTAATATCTAATAAAGGTGAGCTAAGATATATAAAAGTTATTATCAATATAAAATCAATTTCAACAAATCCTTTCTAAACTAACAATCTAATCATATTTTGTAATCTATAAAAGTCCACTGATATGGCTTTCACTTAGTTGTATAGTAAATTATATATTAAATATACATATACAATATTTCATATAGTAGCCAAACCATAACATGACAATATTGCAATGGAGAAAAATTTCTTTGTTTAAGATACAATATCTTATCTTCTTATTTTAAAACAACCATATATTATTGTAACACGAAAGGAAACAAAGGTGTTGTCATGGACACAAAATATAGACTAAAAGTCTAAAAAAGAAGTTCAAGAAGAACTGGCAAGAATTAGATTAATTAGATGAGTACAAGAATAATACCAAAGAGGTGAGCTAGAATTTTAAGGGATGTGTTATCAAGACTGAAGAACTCTTTAGCCTTGACTCCAATATATATTCCTACTTAAGAAGCTTCTTAAGCAATTTCTACCAACTAGGGAGCTTCTGAAGTAACTTCTACCAACTAGAAAGCTTCTCAAGCAACTTCTATCTACTTGGAAGATGCTAAAAGATTATGGAAGGTTCTAAAGAGTTCTAAGTATCTTCTAGAATGTTCTAAAAGGTTCTAACAAGCATGTCCTTGATATCACCTCTTCTTCTAGCTTCGAGGTCTCCGAGAAGTCATTTGAGACGTATGCTCACAAACGCAGGAAATCAAAGATTTGGCGCATAGTCTCTACAATATACTCCAGTTGTCGTTCACAAGGCAGATGATTCATGGGTCTTTGTAGCTATTAGTAATGACCAACACCTTCCACTTGATACCATGTCTAAACTTTTGTGTCTTTATTGTAGAAGCAGCCTAAAAATGTCGTTTCGCCACTACCTTCATGAGCTAATTCAGTTTCAAAGACAATCATGAGTGACTTGCTACTTAATATTCTTCGACGTCTTCTTGATTTTTCTAATTCTTCATCTTGAAGTTGATGCCATGAGCTACTCGGTTGAGATGGCATCACTAGTGTAGTATCTTCATTCTCACTAGTCATATCTAAATACACTTTGAGATTAGATATCTTAATACTACAAGAAAATAAAACGCAATAAATTATATTTCGATAAGATCTGGATCCTACTTATATACATTCTTTCAAAAAAGGCTTCATCTTCATGTTTCATCAATGGCCAACTTTTGATTTATCAGGATATTGTCGATGAAATTCTTGTACCTTTTGCAGTGCATTTGTTATATTTTCTACTAACTTCCAAGTTTGATCATTTATATCATAGCGATGCCAATGAATTAAATATTCTAACTTGTCCTGTCTCCATCATGAATCAAAGACTTATTCTACCTCATATTTCATATGGTCCTCGATTTCAACACAAGGTGGTCATGGTTGTATCCGTCTTGATAAAGTTGATTTGCAATAAGCTTTTAGAAGAGAAACATGAAAGATTGGATGTACCTTCATGAATGTGGGTAGTTTTAATCGATAAGCCATCGGATTGATTTGCTCCTGAATGCAGAATGGTTCCAACCTCCTATAATCTAACTTATCGCAAAGTCGAGTGGTCTTGATGTTTTTTTGCAAGAGCCAAACCTAATCTCTAATTTGAAAAACAAGAGAATCCTTCCAAAATTTGTCTACAGAAGCTTTGTACGAGTCTTGAGCTACCTGTAACTGAAGCTTCAAGGTGGTCTAGATCTCCATTAAATGCTTTGCAAGATCTTTAGGTGCTGGATTTTCATCTTTGGATTTATCCAACAAATTGAATTTTGGATGATATTCATAATTTGTAAAGAAAGGTGTTTGTTGGATTGAGGCATGGACCAAATTGTTATACGCAAACTCTGCCAATTGTAGATATATAGTCTAATTGTCTTGTTGATAGTTGATCGCACATCGTAGATATTGCTCCAAGACTTGGTTGACTTGCTCTATTTGACCATTGGTTTGAGGATGGAGGGCAAAAGAGAGTTTGATATCTATCCTCAGTATGTCAAAAAGTGACCTCCAAAACTTCGATATAAATTGAGGCCCTCGATTCAAAATAATGTCATCCGATAAACCATGATATCGATATATATTGTCAATAAAAAATCTTGTTGTTTCTTCACCAGAAATTGTCTTTCTGCATGGAACAAAATGTGCCATCTTTGTAAACCAATCTACTACCACATAGATAGCATCAAATGTTGCAGAAGGTGGCAAATATGTCATGAAGTCCATAGATACTGAAGACCATGGTCGCTTTGGAATTGGCAGAGGTTGTAAAAGCTCGTAAGGGTGATATCGAGGATTCTTTGATCTTGAACAAAGGTCACATGATAGCACAAAGTTTTTCACTACCTTTCGCATTTGAGGCCACCAAAAGTCTCGGGAAATAAGTCCCATTGTTTTATTTAATCCAAAGTGATCTGCGACTAGGAAGTCATGCCGAGATTGAAGAATTCAAAGTCAAATTGGTCCTTCTAGAATGTATAGTCAATCTTCAAAATATGGTAACCCATCCTCAATTTTTAACTTGCCTTTGTCAAAGTGCTGCTTTTTATTTGAGACTAATGAGTCCACAACTGATGGTCCATGGACTTGTTTCAAAAAATCAACATCAATTGGCATGATCATGGAGGTGGTGCGGAGGCAAAACCGTTCTGGTTGTAGCAAAGTTGTACATTATTGATTAAATGCTACATTTCCAACTTTGGGTGCTAAATATGATCTCCTCGATAATGCATCCAATAGTCCTTGCTGTCTTCCTGGCCGATATGTGATGATGAAGTCGAATCAGGATAATGACATGTTCCACTAAGCTTGGTGACAATTCAAAACTCGAGCTGTTGTAAAATACTCCAAATTCTTATCTTATAAATTCCTATCAACCACTTTTAGAAAAAATTCCACCTTTGTATCATCAAGAAAATGCCTATCTGCTATAGGAAGCTAGAAAAATTTCCTTTCAAATTCTCCAAGCAATTCTTTAGGACCCATTTGCTTCCTAGGTTGTTGTTCTATGCATTCCAAGAATGTTCTCTTGGTCACCCTTCCTGAATCCTCTTCAAAAAATTCTTCCCTTAAAATTTCTTCATACTCATCTTAAGAGTTTATATCATCTCTATATAATTCTTTGACTCTTTCTTTGACTTCAAAAATTTAAGCAAGTATAAAATTTAAATACATCATTTTGTAGGAAATTTGATATATTTCTATTTTATCCACATAAATTTTGATATACTGGATATGTTTCTTCTTTCAAATTTCTTTGCTTGATTGATGAAAAATTATAGATCTTTAAAAGCATTTTTCTCTTCTACTTGTATGTGCTGCATCCTTGATTGCTCCTATGATTGCTTTTCCATATATTTAGAAAATGCCTTCAACATTTTCTCAGCATTCCTAAATCCTCTTATTTCTTCCATTTTGTTTACATTTAATAGTCTTGAAGAATCTCTTAGTGGAAGCACCATGAATTGTCGTAAAAGAAAAAGCTCTTTTTAAGAAATCATTGAGATCTTGGTTGTCTATTAATTGAAGAAAAAGAAGGCTGAAGAGATATCTCTATTTATATCCTAGATGATTTTCTTCAAAATATCCTGTTTAACAATTCCATTTTTTACCTCAAAGATTTTTTATACAAAATTCTTTTGATTCTTCTAAGATTTTTTTCAGAGATTTTTCATAGATTCTTTGTAATTTTTTTTGTTCAAAATCCTTCATTACCCTCACAGATTCCTCGTAAATTTCTAATGCAAAACTTCTTTTTGATTCTAAAATTTTCTCATAGATTCTTTATAAATTTCCAATTCAAAATTCCCTTTTGTACCTTGAGATTCCTCGCAGATTTCCAATTCTAATCCTTGTAATATCTTGAGATTCTCTTACAGATTCTCTATAAATTTTTTGTTCAGGCTCCCTATAAATTTTCAATTCAGATTCCCTGTAAACTCCCACTTTAGACTCTTTGTAAATTTCCAATTCAGGCTCCTTATAAATTCTCTATTTAGACTCTTTGTAAATTCAGACTCCTTATAAATTCCTAGTACAAACTCCTTGTAAATTCCCTGTTCAGACTTCCTTTAAATTTTCTATTCAGATTCCCTATAAATTTTTAGTTCAAACTTCTTATAAATTTTCAATTCAAATTCCCTGTAAATTCTCAATTCAGATTTCTTATAAATTCTCAATTCAAACTCCTTGTGTACCCTAAAATTCCCTCGTAGATTTTCAATTCAAATCTCCTTTTGATCCTGAAATTCTCTCATAGATTTTTTATAAATTTTTAATTCAAAACTCCTTTTTTGTACCTTGAGATTCTCTCATAAATTTCTAATTCTAGCCCTTGTAGTACCTTGAGATTTCTTTATACATTCTTTGTAAATTTCTTGTTCAGACTCCTTATAAATTTCTAATTCAGATACCCAATAAATTCCCTTATAGATTCTCTTGGAGATTCCTTTGGAGCAAAATGAATTCCATTCAAGACACAAATAAAGATCAGAGAAGAAAAGTCTTTATTTTCAACTCTAAAAGGATTTAAATAGGCAACTTAGCCAATTCTCAAACAATACCCAATATATGCAAATACTTATCTGATATTCATCTGATACTCATCTGATACTCGCCTGATATCCGGTTGATATCCGGATTTCAAGTATCCCATAATCCTAAGATTCTTTGGTTGATATCCTAAAATCTTTAAGATTCTCTATTTGATATCATAGAATCCTAAGATATCCTATTTGATACCTTATAATCTTGAGATTGTTTGTTTGATATCCTAGAATCTTATGTCAAGGACATACTTATTAGAACCTTCTAAAATATTTTAGAAGTTTCCTAGAACTCTCTAGAACCTTCCAGAGCCTTCTAAAAGCTTCTTAATTAGTAAAAGTTGCTTGAGAAGCTCTCTAGTTGGTGGAAGCTGCTTGAGAAGCTTCCTAGTTGGTGGAAGTTGCTTGAGAAGCTCCCTAGTTGGAGGAAGCTGCTTCAAAAGCTTCCTAGATAGGAATATATATTGGAGTCGAGGCTGAAGAGTTCTTCAGTCTCGACAACACATCTCTTGGAGCTCTAGCTCACCTCTCTAGTGTTGTTTTTGTATTCATTTGATTAATCCAATTCCTGCCAGTTCTTCTTGAATTTCTTGTTTAGACTTCAAGTCTATATTTTGTGTCCGTGCTATTAATCCAGTTCTTGCCAGTTCATCTTGAACTTCTTGTTTAGACTTCAAGTCTATATTCTATGTCCATGATATTAATTCAGTTCCTGCCAGTTCTTCTTGAACTTCTTATTTAGACTTCAAGTCTATAATTTGTGTCCGTGACAGTTTGTCGAGACTACTCTCACCTTGGATATCAGAGTTAGTTCCTTCTTATTGGAGTGTGGATTACCCCTCTTCTTGAAGGTACACTAGTATTTTAGAGGTTGCGGATTACCTTCCTCTAAACTGATATCTTTTTGTCATAATATTGGAGTCTTATTCTTCTTGGAGAGAGTGGATTATCCCTCTTCTTGAAGGTCTTAAGGCGTTTTAGAGGTTGCGGAGTACCCTCTTCTAAACCAATATTTCCTCCTTGTAGAAACAATTACTTCCTTTCTCTTAGAATGGTTGGAGGTCAAGACATTAATATGAGTGAAAGTTTGGAGTCCAAGATGGACGCCATTATGAATGCTCTTGCTACATTATCATAGAGAACTACGGTGATGGAAGGAATCTTTGCAAGACTTCATAATGATGGAGCAATCAGAATAGCACAATCTGGGCTTCATCAGCCTCGAGCTTCTGTACCAGAAGAAGCAGCTTTACCTGTGGTTCAACAAGAATCATTACTTCCACAACAAAAGAAACTTCAAATTAGCCTTCCAGACAAGTTTGATGACACACGCTCCAAGTTTCGAGGTTTCATCAATCAAATCAAGTTAATAACAACTCTACAACCTGAACATTATCCGACGGAGGAATCATACGTTAGATTGGTTGGAACTTTGCTTACGGGACAAGCTCTATCATGGTTTGGTCCTCTATTTGAAAAAAGATCACTGATTTTGAACAACTTTGAGATTTTTTTGGAAGCATTTGCAGAAGCATTTGGCGAGCATGACAAGGCTCGGTGGGCTATAACAAAAATTCGATCGCTATGACAAGAGACTCGCTCTGCATCAGTTTATGCATCAGATTTCAAGCAATTGGCATGCGACATCAATTGGGATGAAGAAGCATTGATGAGCCAATTCTATTGGGATCTAAAAGACGACGTGAAGGATTTATTGTTATCTCTTCCTGATCCACGAATGCTCAACGAAACTATTAGCCAAGCTATAAAGTATGATAATTGCCTATTTCAACGTCGCCAAGATCAATGCTCCAGACAATATACAAGTCATCATGGCACAATTATATCGGCAAGTAGCCTAAATTCACAAGCGGAGACAAAAGACATGCAGATTGATGCGGTACGTGTCAAATTTCTTACTCCAGAAAAAAAGAAGCAACGTATGGAGAAAGGTTTGTATTTTTATTACGGTGGAGAAGGCCATAGAGTTGGAAACTATCCGAAGAAGCAAAATGGACGCAACATCAAGAATAGAGGTGCGTTTATTCAGGAAAACGAGGATGCCCAGCCACAATAAGAACCGTGCGGTTGGACAAATCTAAACCAGGTTCCTCTCTTTTTACTCAACCTGCCCGTTGTTTTATAATTCTTTTATCTTTTGGTCCTAAAAAACTAAAAACATTAACCTTATTAGGTTCGAGAGCATCTGCTTGTTTTTTAGACCAAGAATTTGCTAAGCGTCACAAAATTCTCCTAATACAAAAATTCATTTTATTCACATAGAAGTAATAGATGAACGACCTTTATTATGTAGTAGTGTCACCCATGAATAAGAACCTATAGAAGTGACGTTTAAAGACCACAGTAGTTATATTATTTTCAACATTATTAGCACCCTGTCAAATCCTATTATTCTTGGTCTTTCTTGGTTGAAAAAATATAATCCATCCATAGATTGGAGGTTGCGGAGGATAACATTTCTCATAGAACAACCTGAGGACAAGCCTAGAAGAAGACCCCAAACCAAAAAATCCTTGTTCATTGGAGCAAGAATGTTTGTATGATCGTACAAAGAAGGAACACCATTGGTCATTTATGCAGATTCAACTGGTGGAGAGTAGATTTCAACAAAAAGAATATCAAAACAATACAAGGATTTTCAAAACGTGTTCCAAAAGAAGAATGCTGACATGCTACTAGAACATCGACCATATGATTGTGTCATAGAATTGCAAGAAAGAGCACAACTGCCTTTTGGCCCAATCTACAACCTATCACAGACAGAGTTGGCTGAGTTGCGAAAATACAATGACGAGAACCTAGCCAAGAACTTCATTTGTCATTCAAAATTGCCAATTGGGGCACCAATCTTATTTGTGAAGAAGAAGGATGGCTCACTATAGATGTGCGTGGATTATCGAGGTCTCAACAAGGTGATAAAGAAGAATCGCTATCCATTACCTTTGATCTCTAGTCTTTTGGAACAACTTGGATGTGCAAAGATCTTTACAAAGATTGATCTAAGGAGAGCTTACAATCTTGTGTGAATCAAAGAAGGAGACAAATGGAAGATAGCTTTTCGTACAAGGTATGGTCATTTTGAATATAATGTCATGCCATTTGGTCTTACCAATGCTCCGGTGGTTTTCCAATATATGCTGAATGATATTTTTTGAGAATATCTAGACGATTTTGTTGTCATTTATCTAGATGATATCTTGATATTTTTTGAGAACGAAGAAAAGCATAAGAAGCACATTCATTTGATACTCGAAAAACTATGTAAGCGAGGACTCTATGCCAAGTTGGAGAAGTGCTTATTTCACCAAACTGAGATGGAGTTTTTAGGATTTGTTGTGACTACAGAAGGCTTGAAGATGGATCCCAAGAAGGTGGAAGCAATTGTGTCCTAGGAAGTTCCAAAGACAGTTAGAGACATTCAATGTTATCTCGACTTTGCTAACTTCTATCGGATCTTCATCAAGAATTATTCTCAAGTTGCTACTCCACTCACTCGATTAACATGTCAGGATAAGCTGGAATGGGGACTTCTAGCGGAAAAAGCATTTCAAAATCTTAAAACGGCATTTACTACAGCTCCAATCTTGGTACATCCAAACTTTGCAAAGGCTTTTTATTTGGAAATTGATGCTTTGGATTTTGTTTTAGGAGCCGTACTTTCACAGATGGGCATCAACAATAAGCTTCATCCGGTGTCATACTGCATTTACGTGTAGTGTATAAAAATATTAAATATCTTGTATCTACTGTTAATATATGTGTGAGTGCTACAGGTTATTTTAGAAGATATTATAAGGATAGGATTTATTATAGCCACTTAGTTAGTGAATTAAGATGGCTATTTATTTTGTTCCTACCTTATTTATATCCTTGAATAGACTCTTTTGTAATTAGAAGAAAAATAAAGTTTGTTTTACCTTTCTTGTTGACTTTTGAGGTAGAATGGACCTTGTGAGGGGTAAGAAAGAAGAGCATGGGGTGAATAAGGCCTGTCCAATAGGATTTGGCTGCCCATGTGAGCGTCTCATAGTCTAATATGGAAAGAAAGGGAGATATACTCCTCTTGCTAGACTGAGGATTAGAGGCAATTTTGAGTAGTGAACTTTGGAGAGAGATAGCTCCAAGGAGATAGAAGCATTTGTAATGAAAATTGGTAGGTGTGTTCTTCAAATTGTGAGGATTCTAGAACCTACTCACTTGATTGTTTTGGAGTTGTGAGCAAAACATTATGCTTGTTTTAGTAGAGTGAGGTTTGCTACCACCTGGTGAAGAGGGGCAGAAACTTCGAGCTGCCACTGCAAGTTTGATTTCAACTCTTTCTTACTGAAGTTTTTAAAAAGTGTGGAAAATTGTGCTAGCTTTCTATTAAGACAACTCTTGTAGCATTTGGAATTGGAGAGCAAAAGTTGTGAGCTTAAGAGTGAGAAAGGGTTTACTGCCACCCGATGAAGAGGGACAGAGACTTTGTTCAACCACCTAAGTCGGACAATCTCTTCAATCCTTTTGATAATTTAGTTTCTTATAGAAACTTGTGTAAGCTTTCTACAAAAACAAAAATCAATACATTTGGAGCTTTGCTGAAAGTTTTATGAGCCGTGAAGTGTCAAAGAGGGCAAATTATTGCTAGGGTTTGAATAGTAGAATCAACTAGCTTTGAAATCTGGAGTTTGAGAGGCATGCATGCAAAATTTTAGAATAAGTTAGATGATGGAGTGAGCTTTCTAAAAAACTATTGCATGTCCAATTTGGAGAAGGGAAGTGATCACAACAAAGGCTGAAGTGAAGAGGAGCTTTGCTGCCTTTGCATTTGCTTGGAAATTTTAGTGCCTACTTCTTTTAGCTATAACTTTTAAATGGTAAGTCATCTATTTGTGAAATTTTGATATGTTTTACAATGGATTATTGGCTTTCCATAGGCTATAAGCATGCTTGATTCGACCTTTTGATGAGTTTTTAGTGATATATTTAGTTTTAGCTTGTTGTATAACTTGTATTCCTCATACGCGGTTGAATTTTGAGGTATACTTGAATACATACATACTTTGCTCATACCTTTTATACAAGTAAATATACTTGTATTTATATCAAGTATTTATATAAGTATTCTATAAGTATTATATATAATATTTATATAAGTATTTATATAAGTATTATACTAAGGATTTATATAAGTATTATATAAGTATTATACAAGTATTTATATAAGTATTATTCAAGTATTTATACTTTATATTTGTACAAGACTTGTATAAGTATAATACAAGTATAACTTGAAAGCTTGAACAAATATTGTGCAAGTATAGAACATATTTGCACGGCTTCTTCTCATGTTCCCTGCTAGTTCTAGTAGCAGCTAGGAACCCGGCGTATTCCCAAGGCGAATTTTGTCTATCCGACACCGGTTGCATTCTATTCACGGAAGTTTTCTGCAGCTGAGATCAACTACGAGATTCATGATAAGGAACTCCTTGCTATAGTGGATTCTTTCCAAGAGTGGCGTCACTTTCTCGAAGGAGCTGCACATCCGATGACCGTATATACGGATCACAAGAATCTAGAATATTTTATGTCTGTTTGGATGTTAAACTGTTGTCGTATTGTAATTGCTTACAGTATGTAAAATCCACTCAAAATGTATAATATGTTTATAGGTTTAAATATGTATTAGAATGATTAGTAAATTAAATTAAAGGGGGTTGGTGTAAGAAACTTTATTTTAGATTTTACTTAGTTTGGTTATGGCTTTTAAATTATATAGAGCCTAAATATTTAGTATAAAGCTTTGAGAGGCAATTGGGGTCCAAAAAAGAAGAATCAAACTACTAAGAGGCCTATTTGGAAGGATGAAGACAAAGTGAGGATGATTGAAGACAAGGGGTGAAATTCTTCATTCCTATTGGTTGAATACCATGCCCAATGGGCTATGAGGAGGCTGCCCGCAGCAAGAAGAAGGGTTTCGGCGACTTCAAGGAGAGCATTCAAAAATCAGAGACTAAGGTTAAAAAGTTTGTTTTTTGAACTACAATTTTGGTATAAAAATTGAGAGGTTTGGAGTTTTTATGAGGGAGAAGTAGGCACTTGAAGTTAAGGTGTGCAATTTGTACCTACTGTCACTCTATTGAAGATTGGAGGAGTTGTATGAGAGGTTTTGGAGATCAGGAGGTGTGGCTAGAGAGGTGATTTCAAGTTCTACACCTCATATGGAAGAATTTCTACAATAGAAGTTCTAAAGAAGGAGATATTGGGAGTCAAAGACAGCAATTTGAATTCCAAGGTAGTAAGTAGGCCGTTATATTCATAGTGATGGGTTTTGCCATATCTTAAGTTTCTAGACGAATTCTTGTCTAAAAATTTCCAAGAAGGTGAAATTTTGTGCTAAAAAGCTGTATATTAAAGTTTCATAGCATTTGGACATTGGATTTGTGATATATGAAGAATTTAGTACTCGGGTGTTTGAAAACAAGGGTTTAAAACTATTGTTAGGGTTTTTATAATATCTAAAGATCTATGAAGAATCAACAATTGAAATTTGTGGTGCTAACTAATAAGAGCACATCAGTACTTCATGTGAAATTTTAGTAGATTTGAACGGTTAGATTAAGAGTTATAGGTTAATAAAGTTTGGGAAAAATTCCCTTCCTACGGGTGAATGAGGGTTTAGAGTATTTTGATATAGTTGAGTGTTTTTGTGAAATAAGGCTTATGTATTCAGTGTAATAGCTCTAAAAGAAAAACTTTTATATAAATTTTGAGGGTTTTATTATTTTGGATCTTGATTGAGTATTTAGTTGCAACTAGAAGCCCAGTGCTTTCTTGAGGCAGATTCTCTCTACCACGACGCCGTCGTCAAGCTCGATGGAATATGTCGCTATCTAGATTTGACTTTGTTATTACTTATTGGCCTAGAAAGCAACAAGGACTATCCGATGTCTTATCAAGAATATCATATCTTGCGCCGAAGATTATAGAAGCAGCGCTTGATCAACAGTGTACAACATTATTAAAGCTAGAGCAATTCAGGATTTGTGTTGCTGTGGTGCCAATTGATATTGACTTCCTCAATCAAGTACATGCTGCGACCATTGAAGATTCAATAGTCCTTGATATTAAGCAGCGTATCAATGTTGACAAGTTCAAGGTTAAAGGAGATCTCTTATACTTTGAGGAGCGACTGTATATCGAAAAGGGCCAGCACGACTTCGAGTCCTTCAATCTCGTCATGACTTTCCAGTTGCGGGACACTTTGGATTCAATAAGACCTTGAAACTTATTTCCCGAGATTTTTGGTGGCCCCAAATGTGGAAGGATGTGAAGGATTTTGTCCTCTCTTGTGACATTTGTTCAAAATCTAAGAACCCTTGACATTGCCCTTATGGACTTCTACAGCCATTGCCCATTCCGTGTCGTCCATGGTCTTTAGTTTCCATGGACTTTATTATAGATCTGTCGCCATCGAATTCATTTGACAACATCTTTGTTGTGGTGGATCAACTTACAAAGATGGCACATTTTATCCCTTGCAAGAAGACATCGTCAAGCAAAGATACAACAAGGCTCTTCCTTGATAATGTGTATCGATATCATGGTCTACCAGATGATATTGTGTCGGATCGAGGAACCCAATTTGTATCAAAGTTTTGGAGATATTTTTTTAAAATATTGAAGGTGGACATCAAGCTTTCTTCGGCATTCCATCCTCAAACTGACGGCCAAACAAAATGGATGAATCAAGTTTTAGAATAGTATTTACGATGCAGCATCAACTATCAACAAGATGATTGGACTGCATATCTACCACTAGCCGAGTTTGCATATATCAAAAACCCTTTATGGGTGGATTCAAAAAACACCATTCTTTTCCAACTATAGGTACCATCCGAAGCTTGATCTATTGAGTCCATCAGCAAATAACAACCCAACAGCTGAAGGATTGGTGCAGCAGCTATCGGAGCTTCAAACCACATTGAAGCTTCAATTGCAAATTGCCCAAGAGTCTTACAAAGCATCCGCGGATAAATTTCGGAATCAGGCACTTAATTTCAAGATTGGAGATAAAATATGGTTGCTTTGACGGAATATCAAGACCAAGCGACCATGTGATAAGTTGGACTATCGGAGATTGGGACCATTTGTTATCCAGAAGCAGATCAATCTTGTGGCGTACCGCTTAGAAATACGAGCTATTATAATGGTATACCCTGTCTTTCATGTTTCTCTAATAGAGCCTTATCGGGAATCGTCTTTTCTTGGAAGAGTGCAATATCCACCACCTAGTATAGAAATTGAAAACAATGAAGAATATGAGGTGAAAAGGATACTAGATTTATGGCGAAGATGGAATAAATTAAAGTACTTTGTGCATTGGAGCGGCTACGATATTAATGAAAGAACATGGAAACCCGCCAAAAATCTTGCCAATGCGTCACAAAAGGTACGGAAATTCCATCAACGATATCCTAATAAACCAAAAGTTGGTCATTAACAAAGCGTGAAGATGAAGCCTTTTTTGGAAAAATGAATAGAAAAAGGATCCAAGTGTCATCAAAACATAACTTGTTGTATTTTATAATATCAAGATAACTAATATCAAGGTGTATTTGGATATGACTAGTGTAAATGTAGATATTGTACTAGTGGTACCATCTCAACGGAGTAGCTCATGACGTCGACCTCAAGATGAAGAATTAGAAGAGCCATGAAAACGTCAAAGAATACCAAGCAGCAGGTCACTTGTAATTGTCTTTGAAGTTGAACCAGCTCATGCAAGTAGGGGCAAAGCAATATTTTTAGGTCGTTTCCATAATAAAGATACAAAAGTTCAAGCATGGTCTCAAGTAGAAGGTATTGGTCATTATTGGTGGCTACAAGGACCCATGAATCATCTGCCTCGCGAATGACAGCTGGAATATATTGCAGAGACTATGCGACAAATTTTTGATTTCCTACGTTTGTAAGTATACATCTCAAATGGGTTCTTGGAGACCTCGAAGCTAGAAGAGGAGGTGATGTCAAGGACATGCTTGTTAGAACCTTCTAGAACATTCTGAAAGTTTTCTAGAACTCTCTAAAACCTTCCAGAGCCTTTTAAAAGCTTCTTAGTTAGTAGAAGTTACTTGAAAAGCTTCCTAGTTGGTGGATTAATCCAGTTCCTACCAGTTCTTCTTAAACTTCTTGTTTAGACTTCAAGTCTATATTCTATGTCCGTGATATTAATCCAGTTCCTGCCAATTCTTTTTGAACTTCTTGTTTAGACTTCAAGTCTATAATTTGTGTCCGTGACATCTTAAGATTTCTTATTTGATACCTTGGAATTCAGAATTTCCTTGTTTGATATCCTAGAATCTCAAGATTTCTTATTTGATATCCTAGAATCTTGAGATTTCTTATTTGATATCCTAGAATCCTAAGATTCTTTGTTCATATTGCAGTCTTAAAATTAATCCTAAATTAAACCTATTTTTATTATAATTTTGAAATAAATTTTAATTTATCCTTGTTCATACTGTAATTTTAAAATTAATTCTAATTTATCTTTGCTCACATTATAATTTTAAAATTAGCTCTAATTTATCTCTATTCATATTATAATTTTAGAACTAGTTCTAATTTAACCTTGTTTACACTATAATTTTTATACATACTTATTTGATTTTGGTGTACTTGTCGTAAGTGCATTACAATAGCGTGCCACTAAATTTTAGTGTGGCAATGTTAAGTGTCCTTTAAGGACTAGTCATTTGTTTTTTATTATCAAAAATTAGATTGTAAGGAGATCTTTACAAGTTAGTGTATTTCAAGAGTGGAAGTTTTGTTTTATAAGATTATAATTCAAGTGGTGTTTATTATTTGGATAGAATTTTAGAAATTTTGAAGACATTAGAAGGTTGCAATTAGAATGTTTACTTTCTTTTTTAAGTAAATTAGCTAGTGTGGTTGAGTGAGATTGTTTTGATGATGGAGATTGTGTTGTGGTGTCCCTACGGATGTGATTGAATGAAAAAGGCAAATGAAAAGGATGAATAATAATGAATGGGTGACAATCGTAATGCGGCGGATGCTTGTGAGTATTGATTTGTATCTACTAGAATTGAGATAACTAATAAATGAGGTCTATCTATTGACACAAAAAACTCCAAAGGATGACTGAATGATATGTGACTTTATAACATAGTGCTGGGCATTAGCACATTACTATTGAAGCGCATGTGGAGAGATGTTTTCAGGGAAATATATCAAAAGTTGGATGATAAATGGCAAGGTTTAATGTTCAAGTAAATTGGTGTGCTGGTTTTGAGTGTACAAGGGTATGATAGAGACATGGGCGATGTTGAAGTGATTCAAAGATTACTTTTATAAGTGCCATTGTGGCAGAAGTTGAAGCATTGTCAATGGATTTTACAAAAAAAAACTCCTATGCTAGGAAAAGAAAGTTATTTATTGGTGTTGTACAAACTACATCGGGTGCATCATGATAGAAGTAGGTATTTCTTCATTGGCATTTGTTCTTGCTCATAAATTGTAAGCTAAATCCTACCACCTTTCATTGCATTTGTAATCCAATGGCTGAATCTAACTTACACCTCTATAACCAAGTTCAGTTATTCAATTTATAATTTAATAGACTTATGAAATATTGGCATATTCACGTACCTAATTAGTATGTTAATTATTTTTATTTTATAATATATATATATATATATATATATATATATATATATATATATATATATTTTTTTTTTTTATTATTTTTTTTTTTTATTTATTTTTTTTTTTTATTTTTTTATTTAAATATTAATTTTTATATTTTAATATTATTCTTTTAAAAAAAAATTGGATTTAACTTAATTTTTAAAAAATATTTGATTTTATTTATTTCTTTCTTTCTTTCACTCTCCGTTAATTTTTGATTTTTTTTTTTTGTGGATTAATTCCTTTAATCCAGCCAAAATTCAATTAATTACATCTCCTTCAATTTAAATCCAACTTGAATGTTTTCTTTGCCTAATATTACTTAAATTGTGTGCTCTTCATGACTAATCACTCATCAGGTGGAACTGATCCGCCAACCATGTGCAACCATCATGATCAGCAGAAATTGTTATGAAGATAAATCATACAAAAATTTAATATGTTCATTTATTAACTCTTTAGTTGAGTGTAACTGAACAAGTTGATTCATGCAATTGAAAGCTTAATGATCGCAGTACTTAGCCAAGATTCTACATGTGCAAATCACTGAAGTATAAGGCAAGTAAACACTTGAGAGCTAACTATCAAGTTCCACAAACATAGCCTCATTACAAGATTCAGTCAAATTTTGGCAGCGCTTCCGCGCTTTACAAAAATTCCATATCACCATATAAGTTCAAGCAACCATACTGATCCTCTTGATAGTCTAGCAATATCACATTATTTCAAAAGAAGGGAGAATTTCAAGCATCACCTCAATATTGGTGAGGTGACTGGAATTTTAGCATGTTATCCTTCTTTGATCAGTTCCAGAGCTTCAATGCCTTGCTTGTGCAACCACTCCGATTGCTTCTCGCTATCCTCGTCCTTTGTTATCACAGCATATACCTACACACTGATCTTGTTGCCGTTGATACTGTCCTACGATTATGTCCCTGCTCAACATCCAGCGATGTTGCTCCTGATCTTGTTCACTTCCGCTGGTTGCTCCACTCTTGCTCCTCACAGTTTTTGTCTTGCTTGTCGCAGTGATCTCTCCAAATCTATTACTAACTCTTCACGGCCTTCTTCCGGCTATGTATCATTCTTTCCTCCTCTTTCTTTACTCTCTACCAATACTAAATTCTCTAATCTAAGTAATTCTCCTCCGGTAGTGCTCCACCTCCCCTCTTTGTAATCTCTCTAACTCTTTCTATTGATCTCTCTATCACTAATACTACCATGATCTTTTTCACCGCACTATCTGCCATTGCCAGATCTGCCTTCTCACTTAAAATCTGTATGCCATCTTACACCGGCCTTTAAAGCACAAATATTCTTTGCCCAAAAAAAACAATGCCGCAACTACTCTCTACTCGCCGTCCTAACCCTCTCTCCTCTCGTACGAGGATCTCGCCTCGCATGCATTTTTTACCGACGCTATGGTCAATAGTCGTCAAGACTATCACGGGCATAAGATTTATTCCAATAATTATCTAAAAAATATAGACCAATAGAAGTAGGTAAAATAAATTGATTTGATAATATCTGATAGAGAAGCTTTCTAGAAGCTTCATAGATACAAAATCATCTTTATACATATCTATAGGTGATTTATAGGTTAGAAACTTGATCAACAAGCTAACCACATGGCACACATATTGATAGCTTGTGGAACAAGCTAGCCATGTGTCACACATGTTGGTAGCTTGTGGAACAAACTAAGTACATGGCGCATATGTGAGAAACTTGTCGTGCAAGTTTGACACGTTGTCGTGGCAAAAGTCCGCTTCAAGTAGACGCAAGGTCCTTCTTTACAATCAAGTTGGATCCAATATGCACAAACTTTCTTAAATTTTTCTTTTATAATCACAAAACCATGCGTATAATAAATCAATAAACTAGAAGCTTGAAAATTTATAAATCAAAATCCAGCCGTTTATATAAGTTCAAATTTTGGAAGCATAGAGTTCACTTCTTTAGTCATCTTTACAAAAAATTTCAACCGTGAATTCATTATCGATCACCAGATATCATCAAAATATTAGCAAGTAATTATGTAAGTAAAAACCAAATCAGAAACTTGAAAATTCATAATTTAAGATCCAACTATTCAAATAAGCTCAAAATTTGGAAAAACATAATTCATACCTTTGATCTTTGTCACATAAATTTTGAGCCTTAAATTCATTGTTGATCATTAGATATCACCAAATCCTTGGCAGATATTTTTAGAAGTCAAATCTCAATCCGAAACTTGAAAACTCATAATTTAAGATCCAATTGTTCAAATAAGCTCAAGATTTGGGAAAACATATTTCATACCTTTGACTATTGTCACATAATTTTTGACTTGTGAATTCATTGCTGATCGTTAGATAATACCAAATCCTTGGCAAATACTTTTAGAAGTCAAATCTCAACCTGAAACTTGAAAACTCATAATTTAAGATCCAACTATTCAAATAAGCTCAAAATTTTGGAAAACATAACTCATACGTTTGATCTTCATCACATAAATTTTGAGCTATGAATTCATTGCTGATTGTTAGATATCACCAAATCCTTGGCAGTGTCACTGACACAAATTATAGACTTGAAGTCTAAACAAGAAGTTCAAGAAGAACTGGCAGGAACTGGATTAATATCACGGATACAGAATATTGACTTGAAGTCTAAACAAGAAGTTCAAGAAGAATCGGCAGGAACTGGATTAATCAGATGAATACAAAAATAACACCAAAGAGGTGAGCTAGAGCTCCAAGAGATGTGTTGTCGAGATTGAAGAACTCTTCAGCCTCGACTCCAATATATACTCCTATCTCAGAAGCTTCTCAAGCAGCTTCCTCCAACTATGGAGCTTCTCAAGCAACTTCTACTAACTAGGAAGATATTAGAAGGCTCTGGAAGATTCTAGAGAGTTCTAGGAAACTTTTAGAATGTTCTAGAAGGTTCTAATAAGTATGTCCTTGACATCACCTCCTCCTCTAGCTTTGAAGTCTCCAAGAACCCATTTGAGATGTATACTTACAAACGTAGGAAATCAAAAATTTGTCGCATAGTCTCTATAATATACTCAGCTGTCGTTCACGAGGCAAATGATTCATGGGTCCTTGTAGCCACCAATAATGACCAATACCTTCTACTTCAGAGCATGCTTGAACTTTTGCATCTTCATTATGAAAACAACCTGAAAATATTGCTTTGCCACTACTTGCATGAGCTGGTTCAACTTCAAAGACAATTACAAGTGACTCGCTATTTAGTATTCTTCGACGTCTTCTTGGCTCTTCTAATTCTTCGTCTTGAGATCGACGTCGTGAGCTACTCGGTTGAGATGGTACCACTAGTACAATATCTACATTCTCATTAGCCATATCTAAATACACCTTGATATTAGATATCTTGATATTATGAAATATAACAAATTATGTTTTGATGAGATGTGGGTCCTTTTTCTATTCATTTTTCCAGAGAAGGCTTCATCTTCACGCTTCGTTAATGACCAATTTTTGGTTTATTAGGATATCATTGATGGAATTCCCGTACCTTTTGGGATGCATTGGCAAGATTTTTGATTGGTTCCCATGTTATTTCATTAATATCGTAGCCGCTCCAATGCACAAAGTACTCTAATTTATTCCATCTTTGTTGTGAATCTAGTATCCTTTCGACCTCATATTCTTTGTTGTTTTCAATTTCTATACTAGGTGGCGGACATTGCACTCTTCTAGGAAAAGATAATTCTCAATAAGACTCAAACAGAGAAACATGAAAGACAGGGTGTACCTTCATAGCAGCTCGTAACTCTAAGCGGTACGCCACAAGATTGATCTGCTTCTGGATAACAAATGGTCCCAATCTCCGATAGTCCAACTTATCACATAGCCGCTTGGTCTTGATATTCCATCAAAGCAACCATATTTTATCTCCAATCTTGAAATTAAGTGCCTGATTCCGAAATTTATCCGCGGATGCTTTGTAAGACTCTTGGGTAATTTGCAATTGAAGCTTCAATGTGGTTTGAAGCTCCGATAGCTGCTGCACCAATCCTTCAGCTGCTGGGTTGTTATTTGCTGATGGACTCAATAGATCAAGCTTCGGATGGTATCCATAGTTGGAAAAGAATAGTGTTTTTTGAATCCATCCATGAAGGGTGTTTTTATATGTAAACTCGGCTAGCGATAGATATGCAGTCCAATCATCTTGCTAATAATTGATGCTGCATCGTAAATACTATTCTAAAACTTGATTCATCCATTTCGTTTGGCCGTCAGTTTGAGGATGGAATGTCAAAGAAAACTTGATATCCACCTTCAATATTTTAAGAAAAGATCTCCAAAACTTTGATACAAATTGGGTTCCTCGATCCGACACGATATCATCTGGTAGACCATGATATCGATATATATTATCAAGGAAGAGCCTTTTTGTATCTTTGCTTGATGATGTCTTCTTGCAAGGGATAAAATGAGCCATCTTTGTAAGTCGATCCACCACAACAAAGATGTTGTCAAATGAATTCGATGGCGGCAAATCTGTAATAAAGTCCATGGAAACTGAAGACCATAGATGACACGGAATGGGCAATGGCTGTAGAAGTCTAGAAGGGTGATGTCAAGGGTTCTTGGATCTTGAACAAATGTCACAAGAGAGGACAAAATCCTTCACATCCTTCCACATTTGGGGCCACCTGAAATCTCTGGAAATGAGTTCCAAGATTTTGTTGAATCCGAAATGTCCCGCAGCTGGAAAGTCAAGACAAGATTGAAGGACTCGAAGTCATGTTGGTCCTTTTGGGATATGCAGCCGCTCTTCAAAGTATAAGAGATCTCTTTCAACCTTGAATTTGTCATCATTGATACGTTGCTTAATATCAAGGACTATTGAATCTTCAATAGTCGCAGCATGTACCTGGTTGAGGAAGTCAGCATCAATTGGCACCACAGTAGCACAAATCTTGAATTGCTCTGGCATTAATAATGCCATACACTGTTGATCAAGCGCTGCTTCTCCAATCTTTGGCGCAAGATATGATCTTCTTGATAAGGCATCGGATAGTCCTTGCTGTTTTTCACGCTGATAAGTAATAACAAAATCAAATCTAGATAGCGACATATTCCATCGAGCTTGACAACGATTTAGAATCCGAGCAGATATGAAATATTCCACATTCTTGTGATCCGTATATACGGTCACTTGATGTGCAGCTCCTTCGAAGAAGTGATGCCACTCTTAGAAAGAATCCACTATAGCAAGGAATTCCTTATCAAAGTCTCAATTGATATGAGATTTTAGACATAGACTCTTTATAGTATAAGTAATATGTACACAAAAAAAAAGCTTCAAATTCTTCTTGAAACTCAAGTTCTAGCTTAAAGCAAACCCTTCTATTTATCTAACTTCTTCAAAATCCTAGTTTAGTTTGTTGGGTTTAACTAGCCATAATTCACTCATTCTAAATTCATTTCTATCAATTCTTAGATGTAAAATGTATAGCTTGAAGTCTAGTTTCTAATCCAACTTCTTGATTTCTTGCTAGTATCTTGAAACTTCTAATATACCCTAAAAAGTGACAGTAGATGTCATATTAGTAGTCTAAGTTCAAACAAGCATATCTCTCTCATCTAAGCTCTGAATCATGTATTTCTACCACCTAAACTCATGCCAAGAAGAAGCTCTCTTTCAATACCTCTTTGGATTTGCCAAAAAACCCCGTCTTTTTTTTCCTCCAAGCTCGTCAAAGAAGTCGCAGCCAAGGTCTTCAAAGTCCAAGTCAACAATTAATAGTTTAAAGTTATAAAAACCCCAAATCTAATCCTCCAAGTCAGCACTATTAATGGTAGCCGACTATTGACATCCAAATCTACTATTTATCTTTGGTAAAATCCTAAATTCAACCTCAAAGTCAAAACTCCTTATATCTACAAATATAACCCTGAATCTACTAAAATCTAAGATTGGAAAAAAAATAAAAGAAATAAAAGAAAGTTTCAAGGCTAGATCAAAGTTAAAATTAAGATTAAAGATAAGGTAAAATTTTAACCAAAGAAAAAGAAAGAAAGTGAGAAATTTTTCCTAAACTATATAAAAACTTAGATTGGTAAGAAGAAAGAAAGAACTTAATAAAATTTTGAAGAAAAGATAGTTAAGTTAGGTTTCTATATATGGATGTATTTACTTCACGACATCCACCCCTTGCAAATCTGCACATCCTTCGGCATGTGCTACCATTCACCCTTCATCCTATTTGTCTTCATCTTGAATTTCTTTATCTTCTTGGTTCTATTGTTCGTCAGACACGTACATTTCAAAGTCTTCAGATAGACAATTATTATTTCTTTTTTGGAAAGCTTTCACTCGTTTTCCTGCTATTGGAATTTGGATGGATGTTCCATCTAATTCTTGAAGTGAGTAAGTTCCATTGTCATGAGCAATTACAACAATATATGGTCCAAACCATCTCCGAGAAAACTTTCTTAACGTACTATGTTGGTGGTCCAAAGTATTTTCATAAACCACTACCCAATCACCTTCCAAGACTGGTTTCAAACGGAATCGATGAGTTTGATCAAATCATGTTTTGTTTTCCAATCTTGCTGCTTTCAATCTATCTAGTGCCAATTGGTGGTCTTCTAATAGTCTCTCAATTTGTTGGATCCGGAGTTCCAAAAGTCTTTCACGAGATATGCCATCTTTCCAAGATAAAAATAACCACGTAGGCATAGATTCTTCTGTTGGCATAATGGGCTTTTGACCTAACATTAATTCAACCAGCATGTATCCTATTACCGTACTATGGGTGGTTCTATCGGCCCATAAAATAAATGGTAGTAGCCTTGGCCATTCTTTTGAATTGCCTTTACAAGCTTTAACTAATGCATGTATGATTGGTAGGTGGCCTCTTTCACTCTTCTCATTTATTTCTGGATTATATACAATGGTTAATTTTAGCTTCATTCCATATCTTTCAAAAAAGCTTTTAGCTTCAGCAGCATCTAATTTCCCTCTGTTAGCCCTTATTCCTCCAATACATCCATAGCAACTAAAAATATCCTCAAAGATAAATCGACATATTCTAGCTGTTTGTTTGGTTCTTAAAGCTCTGCCTTCAATATAATTTGATAACTCCTCTCGTGCCAAAACTAAATATTTCATATTCCATAATCCAACTAGCATAACTACCAAATCAATTATCCACTGGAAGTGAATGGAAAGATGGTAAGTTGGGTGAAGTTCATCACGATATCTGATTTTGGATTGAAGTTGGCATTCAAGGCACGATCCCACAAAATTCTCTACATCTTTATAAAGACCCTTCTACCAATACCGCTCCTTAATCTTTGTATATGTAGCCCAAACTCCTCGATGCCCAACCCAATGTGAATCATGAAATTCCTTTAAAACTTGAGCTTTGGTGCATGCATTTTCAACTATCCGCAACGGCATTCCAACCTTTTTTTTTGATTTTTTCCAAAGAAGCCCATCCCGTAGAAAATATCCATATGAATATTGCCTGATTTTTTTAAAAAACTTATTTGATCAATCTTGCAATTTTCTAAGGGTGCTCAAATAAATGCCAATGTCTTTCAATCTTCCTTCATATGATTCTGCCTCAAAAGATAGAACTTCTTCTATTCTCTCATTATTTGTTGAAAATACATAACCTAGATCTTTATTACAGCTATCTTCATTCTCTTCTTTAGCAATCATTTCTTCTTTATCCATATATCTAGCCCTTGATAGCATATCCGCTACTGTATTTTCTTTGCCTTTAATGTGAATCAAAATTGGATTTAGAGATTTAATGTATGCTATCCATCTTAGCATGGCAATATCAGGAGTTGAACTGTTAGATATCATACTGAGCAAAGGTAAACAATCAGTCTCTAATAGCACATTTGCTCCAATTAAATAATTTTTTTCTGCTTTCAATGCTGTAATTGCACCCCACAACTCTCTTTTCACTTGTGGATATGCCTTCTGGCGCTCTGTCAAGATTCTTGCTCCATATCTAATAGCAAATCGATTATTGCTGACATCTTCTTGTCCAACAACCCAACCTATGGCAATAAGACTAGTATCCACTGTTACTATCATAGGTTTATCATTCTCATAATTCACTTGTCTTAGAGCTAGTGGAGATCTTAAAATCTTTTTTAAATCTTCCATAGCCTTATCTTGCTCCATGCCTCAAATAAACTTATTTTCTTTTCTTAAAAGTTTATATAAATGCTCCGCTATATGAGCAAAATGAGGTATCCAAATTTGATAGAAAACAAATGCTCCAAGAAATCTTCTCACCTCAATGATATTATTGCAGACTTTTATTTGTGAAATAACATCTATCTTATCTAAATTTGGCTTTCTTCCATAGCTTCCACACAAATGGTTTACAACTATAATTTATTCAATTCTAAATTAAGATTTATCAATGGATAGAGTTAAGTTCACCTCCTCCAATCTTTTCAAAATCCTCTCTATATCCTTAATATGTCGTTTTACAAATGTTCTGCAGCCATCCGCTTCTACAATCACATCTTTTACTTCTTCTCTGCAATCTTTGATTGGAATATCATCCACAAATGATATAGTCTTTTCTGGTATAAAATCTTTTAGAATTTGATTCATTGCATTCTGCATATGTGCCACTGAGTTGGTGGCACCTTGAGGTAATGCATACATTCAAATCAAACCTAAAGGAGTCTTCATTGTGGTTAAATCCCTGCTCTCTGTTGCCAATTGAAACTGATCATAGCCTGAATACAAATCTCCAATTGAATAAATGGCATGGCCTGCAAAAGCCTCAGCCACCTCATCCATAATTGGACTGGAACCTTTATTTCTAATAATAACTCGGTTAGCGGGTTGCATATTTTGAATAAACCTTAATGCCCCTATTTTCTTTGGCACCGTAAACCAATGATTGGAATATGGTCCCATAGAAGATTCAAGGATTCCCATTTCTATTTTTTCTTTGAACAACTCAATTAATTTTGAGAGTTGAGCTCTTGGAATTGGAATAGGTTTTAAGTCCCATGGTATATGTGGAATTGTAAAGATCACCATTGGTGCCACTATATTTAGATGGATACATCTTATTTCATTAGATTTTGATGCAAATGACTTTCCGTGTTTAGAAAGCATATTCATAAAAAGGTTTCTTTCAAGATCAATCAAGAACTCACCTCCTCCAATCTTCAATTTCTTGAGTATTTCTTCCGTAAACCGATGTCCAATCTCCTCTAGATTCCTTAGCCTTGGTTCCATTTCAGCTTGTTTTATATGATCTTTGGAATCTTCAGGTAATTGTATTGCCACAGGCTTAATTTTCTTTGCCATTGATTTGTACTTTGTATTCACTTGTGCTTCAATTCCAAATATGCAATTGTTAGCTTCTTTAGTAGGATTTTTAACAAATTGTTTTATTTCTTCATAAAGAGCTTGATCATGAATTTCCACCACAAATATCATTATTGTTTCTTATATCCATTCCTTCATTTAAACCTTTCAACTGTTGCAGAACATTTTGTACAAACCTTGTTTCTACCACCATCCCTGAAATAGCTTCATCTTCCAAAAGCACTCCTTTCATTTTTAGATTTTTTATAATTTTTCTTAATTTAGCTCTATATTTAGAGTCTAATATATCAATACCTTGAAAACTTGAAATACCACATTTAGTCAAATCCAAAATTCCAGAGTCATTCTTCTGTACATTGGAGAATATAGTAATAAATAAAATACTTGCATCCATAGATCCCCATGCTCCACGTGTGCTCCTTAGAAATCCTGGAAAGTCTCTTCAGTGTCTAGACGTACTTCTTGCAGTTGATCTCGATGTCTTTTATGCTCTGGCTTTATTGTGAGAAATTGCACTGAACTTTTTTTATCACAACTCCGAATTCTAGCATAATGTGATCCATCGTCTAATATCTTAGTTTCCATTCTTGAAGCTGTAATATATGATTGTCCAAATATAATTGGATACGTACTTTGGACTTGCACAAAGAAATTCTGATCCACCTCTACATTTCCAATTTTTGTTTTAACTGCTAGGCATGCACCATAAAGACCCCCTCTTTCGTTGTTTGCCGCCCTCAATACCCATCCATGGTTGGTATCTATAGGCCATTTTTCTTTTTCATAAATGACCTTTGATATTATATTAATTTCAGATCCATGATCCACAAGAGCATGTATTGCTTCTTCTAAATTTCCAAGTTTAAGTTGGGTTCTGTTGTAGCCCTTGCCCAATATGGATGAGCATACATTGTTCTTTTTTTACTCACACTTCTCTCATCTGTAGCCGATAAACATGCATGCACTCTTGCCTCATCTTTCTATCTTATTTTTATTTTCTTTTGTTGCAAGATTAATTTGTTCTTCAATCTCACAATCATCTTCAATTCCTGATTTCTTAATTCCTTCATTTTTGATAGCAATCTTTTCTAGTAATGTTTGAATTTTAGGAGAAAATATACTTAGTACCTCCATTTCTAAATCTTCATCCAAATCATCATCCATGTTTTGCTCTTGGATATCATAAGTATCATTTGTAAGTTCTTCATTGCAACCTTTTTTGGACCCAGAATCACATATTGTGGAGAATACATGAGCAATCTCATCACCTTCTTCTTCAGTTATGCAAATATTAATTGCACTAGCCATGACAGTTTCGGTTGTCATTTGACATTTTTTTTTTATTACGTCGATTATGAGTTCATGAAAATCTTTCTTTGCTATTCTTAAGGCTTCTCTCAATGTGAATTCAATCTTAGCATCAAGAATTCTCTCTTCCAAAATTCCTTTCATATCTATTGATGTTTCTATATCGGAACAAAGTTTATAAGTAGGGCCTTTAACCTTACCTCGTCCCGCTTCTTCTTTTTCCTTTTCCTTGCTTGCTTCCATTCTCTCCTTCTATTTGTCCTTAGGCAACAATATATTTTTTGGATTTGAAGTTGAAGGTGTAGACCCTGATGGACGGTTGGTACCTTGAACAAAATTTTTTTTTTTTTTTTCACCTTCATTATTTTTGCGAGTTTGCCTTTTATTTATAAGCTCTCCTTTTTTTTCTTCTTCTGCATTTCTTCCTCTCTTCACCTCTACCCAAACATCTTGATTGCCATCCTTCTCTTTGTTTCTATCCAGAAAAGCTTTGATGCTTGTAATATCAACAGGATCATCCCACCCAGTTCTTTGTCTGATAGCTTGGGCCCCTCGTATCATAGCCTCACGTGTTGCATGAAATAGAATTTCAATATTATTTTTCCATGCAAAAATTTGATAAGAATTGACATTGCTTGAATCTTGGAATTTAGTTCTTTTTATCCAATCCTCCATCACCTTTTTCATTCCTCCTTTACCAAAATTAGTATCCAATAGAGAATCTGTAGCTACATCCCTAATTCTTCCTTCTTTGAAAATGATTTTTCCATCCTTTAAAGCTCCGGCATACTCTGTGCAATTATTTCGGCTATGATTAGTGTCATCACACCAAATGCACCTTCTTCAACTCACTCATTTTCACCCTTAATTCTTTTATACCTTTGATTCATTCCTCAAGAGTACCTTCATCTATTGTTTTGCTCTTTCCAACAACTGTAGATGGAGTGGATTGCACCAATGGTATATTTTGAATTGAAGAAGTGATTGGCTCTTTCGAGATGCCTATTGGAATGGCTTTTGCATATGCTTCCATTCCCCTAGATCTCACCCTTTGTTGTTTGGCTAGTAAAATGATGGATTCCTCCACTCTTCTCCAATCTGTGGTGAAGCCACCTTCTGCATCCTTGTCTCCCAAAAGTATAAGCAATCTATCTTCTAAAGCTTCATCAACTGCTTGTAAAAATAGCTCAACCTTTCGACCATCCAAGAACATCCAATCTGACATAGAAAGTTGGCCATATTTCTTTTCAAATGCTTTGCGTAACTCATTTGGTCCCATCATCTTTCTTGGGCGTTGTTCCATCCAATTTAGGAAAAACCGCTTAGTCATCCTATCAGTGTCTTTATCAAAGAACTCATTTCTCATCCGTTCTTCAAACCTCACCCATGTAATTGCATTAACAGTTGTTCTTATATGATGCACTCGATCTCGAATCTCTGGTACCACAGCCAAATCAAAAGTCTCTAACATTCTAGCTTGTGGAACTTGACGGATCTCCATTTCACAAACATAGGCTTTAAGAAATTTAGTGACATCTTTGCCATCAAACCGGCCTACCTTGTTAATGACTCCTCGAAGTACCTTTGTAGCTCTATGTCCATCCGAATTAAATCGTTGTTGCTCCACCAACATGGTGACCGCCCTCAGAAGATCCATGGCTCCAACCGTTCCTTGTCCTTCTCGTAAATTTGTCCCTGAATTCGTATCTTCTATGATTTTTAACCCAACTGATTGTCCCTAAAATTGCCACGAAAAACCAACCTAACGCGGAAAACCAAATAAGCTCAAAATTTGAAAAAACATAATTCATACCTTTGATCTTTGTCACATAAATTTTGAGCCTTAAATTCATTGCTAATCATTAGATATCACCAAATCCTTGGCAGATACTTTTAGAAGTCAAATCTCAATCCAAAACTTGAAAATTCATAATTTAAGATCCAATTGTTCAAATAAGCTCAAGATTTGGAAAAACATATTTTATACCTTTGACTATTGTTACATAAGTTTTGAGTTGTGAATTCATTGCTGATCGTTAAATAACACCAAATCCTTGGCAGGTACTTTTAAAAGTTTAAACCCTAGACACCTGAGAACAAATTTGCCATTACTCCCTAATCAAAGTCTCAATTGATATGAGATTTTAGACATAGACTCTTTATAGTATAAGTAATATGTACACAAAAAAAAAGCTTCAAATTCTTCTTGAAACTCAAGTTCTAGCTTAAAGCAAACCCTTCTATTTATCTAACTTCTTCAAAATCCTAGTTTAGTTTGTTGGGTTTAACTAGCCATAACTCACTCATTCTAAATTCATTTCTATCAATTCTTAGATGTAAAATGTATAGCTTGAAGTCTAGTTTCTAATCCAACTTCTTGATTTCTTGCTAGTATCTTGAAACTTCTAATATATCCTAAAAAGTGACAATAGATGTCATATTAGTAGTCTAAGTTCAAACAAGCATATCTCTCTCATCTAAGCTCTGAATCATGTATTTCTACCACCTAAACTCATGCCAAGAAGAAGCTCTCTTTCAATACCTCTCTGGATTTGCCAAAAAACCCCGTCTTCTTCTCCTCCAAGCTCGTCAAAGAAGTCGCAGCCAAGGTCTTCAAAGTCCAAGTCAACAATTAATAGTTTAAAGTTATAAAAACCCCAAATCTAATCCTCCAAGTCAGCACTATTAATGGTAGCCGACTATTGACATCCAAATCTACTATTTATCTTTGGTAAAATCCTAAATTCAACCTTAAAGTCAAAACTCCTTATATCTACAAATATAACCCTGAATCTACTAAAATCTAAGATTGAAAAAAAGATAAAAGAAATAAAAGAAAGTTTCAAGGGTAGATCAAAGTTAAAATTAAGATTAAAGATAAGGTAAAATTTTAACCAAAGAAAAAGAAAGAAAGTGAAAAATTATTCCTAAACTATATAAAAACTTAAATTGGTAAGAAGAAAGAAAGAACTTAATAAAATTTTGAAGAAAAGATAGTTAAGTTAGGTTTCTATATATGGATGTATTTACTTCACGAGAACGTGTCTTACAAATTAGACACATATATGAGATCCTATAGAATACCGCCATGTAGCTCTTAGTTAGATAGTATTTATAGAGGCAAGAGTGAAGCTTTTTGCACTTTTATCAACTCCTTTCTTACTTTTAGTCTAGATTTAGGAGTCTATAGTTTTCTTGTATTGTAGCAATAGCCAATCTGATTTTTTTTAATATACATACTTTCTTACTTTTATTTTGTTATTCTTCTTAATAGAAGTTTCGTATGTTTATTTGCTTTCATCAAGTTCTTGTCCTTAACAAATTGGTAAGAATTTACTTACAGTATCAAAGCTTTGTCTTTTCTTGATTAAGAGTAAATTATCCCTTTCTCTTCATAAGGCATAAGCATTTTAGAAGTTGTGGAATATCCACTTTTAAACTGATATTGTTTCTACAACTTTTTCTTTTGAGTGTATTATTCTGTATTTCTTGAAGTGAGAGTAGATATCTTCCTTCCTATTGTATTATCATGGTAGAGCTTATAAAAATAAAGAGTGCAATGGCACAAATGCAAGAATAAATGAGAGAGCTAATCCTTGTAATGCAACAACTCAATTTACTATCACAAGAAACAACAAGATTAATAGGAAGTGAAGATATAGAGATGGTTGGAGCTACGTCAATATCTACACTAAACCATATTACCTCACTTATGATGGAACACCGTTCAAACATTAGAGAATCAAAAATTATTTTGCATGAGAAGTTTGATGGCACAAGATCTAAGTTTTAAGGATTCGTCAATCAGGTACAATTTGTGATTGAACTTCAACCTTAAAGTTATCCTACGCAAGGATCTCAAGTTAGGTTTATTGGAACGTTATTTTTGAAATTTTCTTTATTATAGTTTTCATCTTTTTTATAATGATGTGATCCAATATTAGATAATTTGGAGGTATTTTTAGCGGAATTTTGATCTATATATGGAGAACATGATGTAATCCGTATTGCCACCAACAAGATTTGCATCCTATGACAAGACAATCAATCAATGTCATTATATGCTTCACAATTTTAACAACTAGTCACTAATATCAAGTGGGATGATGTTGCACTCATCAGCCAATTTTTCTTCGGATTATAATATGAAATAAAAAAAAATAATGCTCAATTTATCCGATCCTCAAATATTAAATCAAGCAATTGATTTTGTTGTAAAGTGTGACAATCGACTTTTTGAATTTCGATACAAGAGTCGTATAAGAGAGCCTCAATATTATTATTCAATGGCAACATCAAGGCCCTTATAAAACGTACATCTAGATGTAAAAGACATGCAAATTAATGCAATACGTTTTAAATTTCTTACTAAATAAGAAAAGATTTGGCGTCGTCAAGGAGGATTATGTTTATATTGTGGAGAACCTAAACACACTGCTCAACATTATCTGAAGAAATGATACAACTACAAAATGAGGAGTACGATTGTCAAAGAAGACAACATGTCGAAAAACAAATTTGTCCAGCTACAATAGGGACCGTGCAGTTGAAACCTTGTACAATTCCTAGTGAAGGTCCTATTCTCTTCTCAGAACCTTCTCCTTGTTTTATAATAGATGTATATTTAGGACCAAAAAACTATAGAGCCCCTGCCTTATTAGATTCAGGAGCCTCAACATGCTTACTAGATGAATAATTTGTGAAGAATCATAAAATACCTTAAATACAAAAAACTAAACCTGTACATGTAGAAGTCATAGATGGTCATCCATTGTCTTCTGGAGACGTTACTCATGAAATCCGTCCTATAAAAATAACAATAGATGGTCATAATAGCTATGTAATCTTTAACATAATTAAATCTTTATCTAATCTAATTATTTTAGATTTATCATGGCAAGAAAAATATAATCCTCAAATAGATTGTAATTCTCATAGACTTGACTTTTCTCAGAACATTATTAAACATCTTGCTGACCAAATAAAAAGCTATATGTCTAGTATAGTAGAATTCGTACTTATAGGTATAAAAACTTTTATACATGCAACAAAAGAAGGATCAACTTTTGCTATTTATGCCACACCCATTTATGATGGTAAAAAGACTTTAAGTAGCATTCCAAGCCAATATTTAGATTTTCAAGATGTTTTTGAGAAAAAGAATGTAGATATTCTTCCGGAGCATCGTCCATATGATTATTCAATCGATCTCAAGGAAGGAACTTAGCCACCATTTGGACCAATCTATAGTTTATCACAAGATAAGTTTGCTGAACTCAAGGCATATATTGACGAGAATTTGGCCAAGAATTTCATACGCTATCGTATTACGTGTTGTCTCGGTTGGAAATGCACCGGGCACTTGGCTGTAGAAGGTAAAGTACTATTTGCCAATACTCAAGAAATCCTAATATGTTTCACTCTTATATAAGGAATATAACTCAAGCTTCAATTCAAAAGTATTTAAAAACACTCCTCTTAGTAAAATCAATCTTACATATATCCCAATTACCTTATTTCCTATATAAATTAAGCAATTCTTATTTTTGTTTATAAGTCCTAACTCTAATCAATGAGCTTCATCAAGCTATAATTTTTAATCGAACCGTCCACTTAGTGTGAAATTTTGCACACACATGCTAGTATAAGCCTTTTACATGCTCAATAAAACTTAGTCCAATCCAATTTACAGATTGCAAGAAAACACCCAAAAAAGCACACTGATGATGCTTGGCTGCCAACTTGAAGATTGATGCAGAAATTCCAGTGGTGATTTCTCCTTCTTTCACCGTTAACTTCAGCTCAAACTTGGTGTGTAGCTCAATCTACAAGTCTTCTATCAGCATACCAAAAATTACGTTGATCCAATAAGTGAATCTTTAGTTATCATAGAAACCCTATCCAACCCTAAACTGCCAACTTCCGACAACCCTTTGTATCAAAACTCAAATATCTCCTAATTGTATCACTAGATTAACACAAAACTTCGTATACACTTAGCAAATCTAACAATCCAAACAATATCAAATTTTGAACTATAGATGCTTCACAGATTTAGGAATCACTCAACAATGCAAGCCATCATTGTCTTATATAAAAACCCAAATCACCAATATAAATCCTAACTTTGAATAGTGATTGCTAAGTCCTCCAAAATCGTATGGTTTCAAGCTAAACGCCCTTGAAACCTCTTTCAAGCTAGCTATTCAACCCTAATTGCCGATCTTTGAATGTCTCCCTCTCTTGCCTTCGGCAGTCGTTTTTATCCCTAGAGGTCTAATTTCGACCCTGTCTCATATCCAGTCTTTCCTTGGGTATCAATTCAACTAAATTTAAGGATTTTTAAGTTAAATCCTATTCTCAACTTAATCCTAATATCAACCATAATAACTATTTTCCTTTTCTATCCTATTTTAATTAACTTATGGCTTTTCAAAATCAGTAAAAGAGTTTGTATAGCCTAGAAGAAAACTTTAACAACTAACTTTTATCTGTTAGCTATTAAAACAAGAAAATAATCTAAGAGGCTTCCATAACCCTTTTCTTAAGTATCTTAAGTTCCTATTGAACTAAAATAATCAAATATTAAATATAAATTGCTCTTATCTACACCTTTCACTATATAAACGTGCTGCAACACAACAACGCCATTCTAAATCTCCAATAAGAGCTCCAATTCTATTTGTGAAGAAAAAAGATGGATCATTGCGAATGTGTATTGACTATCGAGGACTCAACAAGATCACAATCAAGAACAGATAGCCATTACCTTTGATATCAAGATTCTTTGACCAGTTAAATCAACCTAAGATCTATACAAAAATATATCTAAGAGAAATATATAATTTAGTACGCATCAAAGAAGGAGATGAATGGAAAATTATGTTTCAAACCACGTACGAATATTTTGAATATAATGTCATGCCTTTTGGACTTATGAATGTACTACCTGCTTTTCAACATCTCATGAATGATGTTTTTCGCGAGTTCTTAGACAATTTTATCCTCTGCTACCTAAACAATATTTTGATCTATTCTAAGAACATAGTAGAATATGAAATACATGTTCGTCAAATATTACAAAAACTTAAAAATGCAGGATTGTACACCAAAATGGAAAAGTATGTATTTCACACTATTCAAGTTGATTTCTTAAGACACATCATTTCAAATGATGGTCTTATGATGGATTCTAAGAAAGTCTAGACAATCATGAATTGAAAGATTCCAAAGACGATAAGAGATGTCAAATATTTTTTAAAATTTGTCAATTATTATCGGATCTTTATCAAAGACTTCTCTCAAGTTGCAGCTCCACTTACACGTTTGACTTGTAAAGACAAACTCCTATGGAGTCAAGAAGCGGAAGCAACTTTTGAAGCTCTGAAGACATTATTTGTTTGTGCACCAATCTTGCATCATGTTGACTTTTCCAAGGCATTTTTTATAGAAATAGACACATCAGACTTTGCTTTGGGTGCAGTTTTGTCACAAATGGGAACAAATGACAAACTTCATCTAGTAGCTTTTCATTCAAGAAAATTCTCAGAAGTCGAGATCAATTATGAGATCCATGTTTTAGGGTTGAACTCAAGTATTATACAAGTTAAGATTATTCACATGTAAAAAAATAGCTAAGCTTTTTATTGATAATATCTATCACTATCATGGATTACTTAAAGATATTATATTAGATAGGAGAACTCAATTTGTATCAAGATTTTGGAGAATCCTTTTCAAGATCTTAAAAGTGGATATAAAATGATCTTCAGCTTTTCATCTTCAAACTGACGGACAAACAGAGCGCGTGAACCAAGTCTAGGAGTAGTACTTAAGATGTACCATCAACTATCAACAAGATGATTGGATAGCTCTTCTGCCATTGGCAGAGTTTGCTTATTATAATATGATATATTCTTCTACGCAACAAACACCTTTCTTTGCCAATTATGGTTACTACCCACAACTTGATGCTTTTGACTTTTCAAAAGTTGATAATCTAGTGGCAGAAGATTTGACAAATCGTTTGTGAGAGCTACATGAAATAATGAAGGTGCAATTAAAAGAAGCTCAAGAATGAAAAAAAATAAATGCAGATGCGTATTGCAAGGAACAATCACAATTCAATGTGGGGGACAAGTTATGGTTACTTCATCGCAATATCAAGACTACTCATCCTTGTGATAAGTTAGACTATTGTAGACTTGGACCTTTTCCTATTTCTGAACAAATCAATCTAGTTGCATATCGATTACACCTACTGGAGTCCATGAAGATCCATCATATATTCCACGTGTCACTACTTGAGCTATACAAGACAGTGGATATACAAGGAAGAAGACAAATGCCACCGCCTCCTATAGAAGTGAACAACAATGAAGAATTCGAGGTTGAAGAGATTTTAGATTCAAGGCGACGCCAAAATCAACTAGAATTTCTTGTGCATTGGCGCGGATACGATATTAGTGAACGCACATGGGAGCCATCCAAGAATCTAGCAAATACACTAATAAAAATCAATATATTTCATTGATGACATCCGTCAAAGTTAAGATAAAGAGTCAAGAAAATCTTTGCTATAAAGCAAAGCAAGTTCTATAGAGGTTTCATCTTATCTTGTATATTGTTTGTTATTTCCTTAGATTTGTTCATGCTAAAGAGATGGAAGATCAACAACTAGCAAATTCAGCTCAAGAGCCATCATTTGCTGATTTATCAAACAAGACATTATGATTATCACAACCTTCAAGACGACAAAATAGAGATGAAGACCTTCAAGAACAACATGACCTTCCTCGAATTGATGGCAAAATACAACATGTTTGATATCACGACCTTAGAAGAGACTCCTGATGTTTGGTGATACTTTTAGAGGTAGAAACTACTCTTGATGGTGTTTCTAATATTTTCTTTGAAGGTAGTTATGAAGGCCTCAACAATGATCAAATAACAGGGTGGTCTTCTCGCCTTAGTATAGGACATTATCGATGGCTGAAAGGACCTATCAACTATCTTTGAAGGGAACAAAGATCAGAGTTTGTGGCAAGCACAATTTGACGTATTCTAGACTTTGTTAGCATATAATCACTGCTCTTTGTAGAACTCATTCCTAAAAGGAGAAATAATATCATGGACATAAGATTTACTCTAGTAATTATCTAAATAATATAGACCAATAGAAGTAGATAAAATAAGTTGATTTGATAATATCTGATAGAAAAGCTTTCTAGAAGTTTCATTGATGCGGAATCACCTTTATACATATCTATAGGTGATTGGTACGTTAGAAACTTGATCAACAAGCTAGCTACATGGCTCACATGTTGGTAGCTTGTGAAATAAGCTAGCCATGTGTCACACATAATGGTAACTTGCAGAACAAGCCAAGTACATGGCACACATGTGAAAAACTTGTCGTGTAAGTTTGACACGTGTCTTGCAAATTAGACACATGTATGAGGTCCTATAGAATATTACCACGTAGCTCTTAATTAGATAGTATTTATAGAGGCAAGAGTGAAGCCTTGTTCACTCTTGTCAACTTCTTTCTTGCTTCTAGTCTAGATTTAAGAGTCTATAGTTTTCTTGTCTTGTGGCAATAGCCATTCTAATTTCTTTTAATATACATATTTTTTTACTTCTATTTTGTTATTCTTCTTAATAGAAGTTTCATATATTTATTTGCTTTGATTGAGTTCTTGTCCTTGACACCCTAATCTTGATAAATCCAAATTTTATGAAAGTATTTTATATAGAAACCAATGCTTTGGATTTTGCACTAGAGACCATACTTTCACAAATGGATATAGACAATAAATTCCATCCTGTTGTATTTTATTTTCAAAAGTTTTTTACTATTAAAATTAATTATAAATTCTATAATAAGAATTTTTTTATTATTGTGGATTTTTTAAAAAAATAGCATCATTTTCCTGAAAGAATAATATATCCTATGATTATATATATAGATTTTAAGAATTTGGAATTATTTATGTCAACTCAAATTTTTAATCGCCACTAAGCTCAATGGAATATATCATTATCTTGATTTAACTTTATCATCATTTATTCACTTGGGAAGCAATAAAAGTTGTTTGATGCTTTATCAAGTAGATCGTATCTTATATCAAGAGCAAAAGAGACAGTGTTTGATTAACAATATCCAACATTATTGAAGCCGAAGTAATTTCGCCTTTGTGCCACTATTACATCGATACCTATTGATGCTAATTTCTTTGATGAGGTGCATACTGCAACCATTGATGATGCTTTGATTTTTGATATCAAATATTGTTTTAATGAAAATACTCACAAGTTCAAGCTTGAGGAAGACTTTCGATATTTTATAGAACATTTGTATATTTCAAAAAGACCTATACAACTATGCATTCTTTAATCTTGCGATGACTTCTTAGTTGTGGGTCACTTTGGATTTAACAAGATCTTGGAATTTATTTCTTGAGATTTTTGGTGGCATCAAATGTGAAAGGCTGTGAAAGAATTTAACCTCTCTTGTAACATCTATTCATAGTCCAAGAATCCTTGACATTGCCCTTATTAATTCTTATAACCTTTGCATATTCTAAGATGGTTATGATCTTCTATCTTGATGGATTTCATTACGGTGTCGTGAAGTAAATACATCCATATATAAAAACCTAACTTAACTATCTTTTCTTCAAAATTTTATTAAGTTCTTTCTTTTTTCTTATCAATCTAAGTTTTTATATAGTTTAGGAATAATTTCTCACTTTCTTTCTTTTTCTTTGGCTAAAATTCTACTTTATCTTTAATCTTAACTTTAACTTTGATTTAGCCTTGAAACTTTCTTTTATTTCTTTTATCTTTTTTCCAATCTTAGATTTTAGTAGATTCGGGATTATATTTGTAGATATAAGGAGTTTTGACTTTGAAGTTGAATTTAGGATTTTACCAAAGATAAATAGAGGTTTGGATGTCAATAGTTGGCTGCCATTAATAGTGCTGACTTGGAGGATTAGATTTGGGGTTTTTATAACTTTAAACTATTAATTGTTGACTTGGACTTTGAAGACCTTGGCTATGACTTCTCTGACGAGCTTGGAGGAGAAGAAGACGGGGTTTTTTGGCAAATCCAAGGAAGTATTTAGAGAGAGCTTCTTCTTGGCATGAATTCAGGTGGTAGAAACGCAGGATTTGGAGCTTAAATGAGAGAGATATGCTTGTTTGAACTTAGGCTACTAATATGACACCTATTGTTACTTTTCAGGGTATATTAGGAGTTTTAAGATACTAACAAGAAATCAGGAAAATGGATTAGACACTAGACTTCAAGTTATATATTTTATGTCTAAGAATTGATAGAAATGAATTTAGAATGAGTGAGTTATGGCTAGTTAAACCCAGCAAACTAAACTAGGGTTTTGCAGAAGTTAGATAAATAGAAGGGTTTGCTTTAAGGTAGAACTTGAGTTTCAAGAAGAATTTGAAGCTCATTTTTGGTGTACATATCACTTATATTATAAAGAGTCTATGTCTAAATTCTCATATCAATTGAGACTTTGATTAGAGAGTAATGGCAAATTATATTCTCAGGTGTCTAGGGTTTTGACTTTTAAAAGTACCTGTCAAGGAATTTGGTGATATCTAATAATCGGCAATGAATTCATAGCTCAAAATTTATTTGACAAAGATCAAAGATATGAGATATGTTTTTCCAAAATTTGAGCTTATTTGAATGATTGGATTTTAAATTACGAATTTTTAAGTCTGTAGTTGAGATTTGACTTTCAAAAGTATCTCCCAAGGATTCAGTGATATCTAATGATTGGCAATGAATTCATAGCTCAAAATTTATGTGACAGAGATCAAAGGTATGAATTATGTTTTCCCTACTTTTGAGCTTATTTGAATGGCTGGATCTCAAATTATGAATTTTCAAGTTTCTAGTTGGAATTTGACTTTCAAAAGTACCTGCCAAGGATTTGGTGATATCTAACGATTGGCAATGAATTCATAGCTCAAAATTTATGTGACAAAGATCAAAAGTATGATTTATATTTTCCCAAATTTTGAGCTTATTTGAATGACTAGATCTCAAATTATGAATTTTCAAGTTTCTGGTTTGTTTTACTTATAAAATTACTTGCTAATATATTTGATGATATCTAGTGATGAGTAATGAATTCACGGTTGAGAATTTTTGTGAAGATGACTAAAGAAGTGAACTCTATGCTTCCAAAGTTTGAACTTATTTAAATGGCTGGATTTTGATTTATAAATTTTTAAGCTTCTAGTTTGTTGATTTATTCTACACATGGTTTTGTGACTATAAAAGAGAAATTTAAGAAAGTTTGTGCATATTGGATCCAACTTGATTGTAAAGAAGGACCTTGCGTCTATTCAAAGCAAACTTTTGCCACGACAACGGATCTATTGCCATCTAGTTTATCAAACAATATCCTTATGGTGATTGATCAACTTACAAAGATGGCTTATTTCATTCTTTGCAAAAAACTATATCTAATGAAGAAACAACAAGGCTCTTTCTTGACAATATATATTGATATCATGGCCTTTTAAATGATATCATATCTAATTGAGGATCTCAATTCATATCTAAATTATCAAGATGTTCTTTTGAAATATTAAAGATAGACATTAAATTTTTTTGAGCTTTCTATTCTCAAATTGACAACCAAATATAATGAATTAACCAAATTTTGGAATAGTATTTACAATATAGTATCAACTATCAACAAGATGATTAGGTCTTCTTTCTATTGTTAATAAAATTTGTATATAATAATATTATTTATGCCTCAATTCAACAAATATCATTTTATTCTAACTATAGATATCATCTAAAGCTTGATTTATGAAATATGCCAAAGAATAACAATCTAGAAGTTGAAGGGTTTGTAAAACATCTATTACAATACCAAACTACCTATAAACTTCAATTACAAGCAGCTTAAAATACTTACAAGGTATCTGTAGATAAATTCAAGAATCAATTATTTTTCATATTGAAAATAAAGTGTGGCTTCTTTGACGGAACATCAAAACCAAGGGGCTATATGATAAATTGGACTATTAGAGACTAGGACCATTTTCAATCTAGAAGCAAATTAATTCAGTGGCATATTACTTGAAACTACCATCTTTTATGCAGTTACATCTATTTTTCCATATCTTTCTTTTAGAGCCTTATAGAGAGTCGCATATTTTGAAAAGAATACAATAATTGCTACCTAATATTAAAATCAAAAATCATGAAGAATACAAGGTTAAAAAGATATTGGATTTATGGCAAAGGTGGAAGAAATTGGAGTATCTTGTTTATTGGCATGGCTATGATATTAATGAGTGCACAAGGGATCTGGCTAGAAATCTTGTCAATGTACTTCAAAAGGCATAGGAATTTCATAGATTCTATCCCCACAAATCCAAATATATTTGATAATTATTTCTTCGTGAAGATTAGATCCAAGAAATATTCATAAGAAGAGGAAAGTTAAATTAATGCTTTTATCAATATATAATCATTTGTTCCAAGATAAAATAAAGTGGTAGAAATAGGTCAGTCACCATATTCAACCTTCAAGTTTTAAAGATTTAGTAGAACAAGATTCAAAAGATTCACTTGGTACGTAAGCTTTGAATAAACCAGTTCAATTTTCATAGCCTTCAATTGAGTAAAGTGAGGATGATATATTTTAGTAGCAAGTATGACTCCAGTTGGAGCCATTAGGAATAATATCCAACCATGCAAGTCTTGATTTGAATGCTCGAGCTTTAGTAATATTACTCGAGCTTGAAAAGGTAAATCCTTCTAAGCTTGAGATCTTGTTTAGAAGATGTTTTGAAGGCTGCAATAAAGATCAGATCCTTGGATGGGATGTTTTAATAACAAAGGTACTAACTCAAAGCCATAGGCAATTTCTTCAAGGACTAGTAGAACCTATTGCCTAAAAAAATAAAATAAAATATATAGATTTATTAGTATAATATATCTTAGATTTTTTATACATGTAAAAAGATTTTTGAAAGTATGAGCTCTTCTTAGAACTTGTTACTAGGAAAGGAGATAATATTAGAGACATACACTTTGGAGGTTTACAAAACCTTCTAGAATATTTTAAAGATTCTTAAATTAATAAAAGTTGATTGAAAAACTTTCTAATTGATGAAAATAGCTTGAGAAGCTTTCTAATTGGTAGAAGCTACTCAAAAAGCTTCTTAGTTTGATGGAAGCTGCTCAAAAAGCATCCTAGATAGGAATATATATGGAAGTCAAGGGTGAAGAGTTCTTCAGCCTTGACAACGCATCTTTTAAAATTCTAGCTCATCTTTTTAGGCATTTTTCATGTATTCATTTGATTAATTCAAATTCTTGTTGGTTTTTTTTTAAAATATTATTTTAATTCAAGTTTCTTGCTTAATATTCTTATATCCTTGATATTGTCACCCTCTTCATCCTTTACTATTTCTTTTCTTATTTTGACTTTTGACTAAATTCTTCCTTCTCTTTGGACATATAAATGGTGACTACATCTAGAAATGAAGTCATGGTTCTTAATTTGTCCTTGTAATCCTAGTCAAGCATGATCTTGATCTTGATACTCAAAACTCTCTAGTGCATTATAATATGCCTAATAATATTATCAATGTGATTATTGATGGAGTTTCTAAACAAGATCATATAGTAATCTTTGAACTTTATAGATTTGGTCTTAGCAGCTTGTAACTTGCTACTAATGATCTTACAATTCTTAGCACCATTTTCTATAATAAATCTTAATACTTTGTTATTATATTATATGAAATTCAACTTAGAAATTTATTAGGCATATGATTGTAGAAAGATTTTAATTTATCTTAAAGTTCTTTTTATAATTAAAAAAATTATTAATTAAATTTTAACCAATTTTGTTTAAATTTTAATCAATCTTAAAAAATCCTATCCAAATCCTAATCAAACCTTAAAGAAATTTTAGTCAAATCCTAACAAATTCTAATCAATCTTATGTAAATCCAATAAAAAATTAAAACCTTTGTAATTTCTTAGTTTAATATTTATTTCACTTATATATTTTTACAATTTTTAAAATCCTAGTTGACAACATGCACAAGAAATTTAAAAAAAATTATACTTACCAATTGAGAGAAAATGAAAAATTTTGCTTGAGAGTTGAGAGGTGTATGAAGACCAATGCTTTGGATTTTGCACTAGAAGCTGCATTTTTATAAATGGATATAGATGATAAACTTCATCTTATTAAATTTTATCTTAAAATTTTTTTATTGCTAAATTTAATTATAAAATCTATTATAAAGCTCCTTGCTATTATAGATTCTTTTCACGATTGGCATCATTTTTTTGAAAGAGTAATATATCTTGTAGCTATATATATAAATTACAAGAATTTAAAAAATATTATATCAGCTCGGATTTTTAATTGTTGTTAAGCTAAATAGAATATGTTATTATTTTGATTTAATTTTATTATCACTTATCAACTTAAAAAGCAATAAGGATTATTCAATGCTTTATCAAAAAAATCATATTTTGCACTAAAGATAGAAGAGGTAGCATTTGATCAACAATATGTAATTTTATTGAAATTGAAAGAATTTTGTCTTTGTGCTACTATTACATTGGCACCTATTAATTCAAGTTTCCTTGATAAGATGTATGCTGCAATCATTAATGATGCTTTGGCCTTTGTTATCAAGCATCACCTTAATAAAAATATTGACAAGTTCAAGCTTGAAAAAAGACCTTCTATATTTTAAAAAATGTTTGTATATCCCAAAAGGACCAATACAACTACACATTCTTTAACTTCATCATAATTTTTGAGCTACAAATCCCTTTGAATTTAATAAGACTTTGAAACTTATTTTCCAAGATTTTTAGTAGCTTCAAATGAAGCAGGCTGTAAAGGACTTTGTGCTATCTTGTAACATCTGTTCAAGGTCCAAGAATTCTTGACATTGTCTTTATAGACTCTCATAGCCCTTACCTACTCTAAGACGGTCATGGTCTTGTATCTCAATAGATTTCATCATAGTATTGTGTGGCGTGATCTTCAATTTGAGAATATACTAGGTACTTGGCTATAAAAAATTTACTTACAACTTATTGGTAAGACTCTAATAAGTAATTTGTTCTTATTAAAAAAAGACAAATAACACAATGATATTACAAAAGAAGAATTATACTAGTAAAAATCTCTTATATTTAAATAAGTTTATATATAAAATCCTTTTATGGCATATTAAAAATCTTTAATATTTTTTTTTTTATAAAATCACAAATAACCAATTGATAATAAATTAGACTACCAATAACTATCAAGAAAAATCTATAATTTCCTTTTAAAACCACATCTTCATATCAATATTTTATTATAGCTTTATATATCTATTTTCTACGTTTATAAAGTCTTGGTTTTAAAAAAATCCCTTTAATTTGTATAAAATGTTCAAAATACAACAAAATCCTTAAATAACTTATTTATCCATTGTCATATTGTAATATATTTATGTAGTGAAAATATAAACAAGAATGATTTTTTAATAAATATTCAATTATCTTGATTCCATAGGAACTCAAGATATTTAAGAAAAGTTTTATAAAAGCCTCTTAGATTATTTTCTTATCTTAATAGCTAATAAATAAGAATTAATTATTAATTTTTCTTTTTAAGTTGTAGAAACTCTTTTACTACTTTAAAAAAATCACAAATTAATAAAAGTATGATAGAAGTGATAAATAATTAATATAATTGATACTAGGATTAAATTAAATGTAGGATTAGGCTTAAAATTCCTAAAATAGGTTAGATTGATATCAAGGGGAGGACTATTTGTAAGATAGGATTGAAATCAAACCTCTAGCAACTAAAATAGCTACTAAAGACAAAATATGTAATTATTTGGAAATCAAGGATTAGAATTTGAGAGTTAGTTTTAAGCTTGTTTCAAAGGCATAAGACTCATTTTCATAAGTTTTGGGATGACTTTGCAAGAATTATTCAAAATTAGGATTTATATTGGTGATTTGGATTTTATGCAACAAAATTAGAGGTGGCACTCTTGGCTAGTTTGTGTAATTGGTATAACATCTATAATTAAAAAATTAATAGTATATGGTTGATTAAATGTATTATAAGTATGTAAATTTTTTTTATAATCTAATAATGAAATTAAGAGATATTTGATCATTAGTACAAGGAGGTACCAAAAATTGGTAATTTAGAGTTATTTAGGGTTTTTATAATATTTAAAGATTTATTGCATACTTGTAAACTATAACTTCACCTTCCATAGCCAAGTACCTAGTCTATTTTCAAGCAAGACAATATATAATATGATAGCGTAAGGATTGATTTCTTTTCAAACTTTATAGTCCAATAATTCTTGATTCAACTGTTTAATTTTTATCAAATTTTTTTAAAGTATAGGTTATATCTTTAAGCTTCACCACAAAAAAATTCAACCATAGATTCCCTTCCAATTGTCTAATATCTTAAAAAATCTAGTAGGTGCTTAAAACCTTAGTTTATAGACACCTAAGCACTACTTTCTTTATATCTTAAAAATCCAAAATTTTAATGCTATAAAATTTTTACATATAGTTTTATAACATAAAAATATATACTTTTAAAAATTTTGAGTCAAAAATTTATCAAATTGCTTAAGATATGATTCAAAATACAACTACTAATTAAATAAAGTCACTTATTATGCTTAGATTGCAAGCATTGATTTCAACTTCCAAAATCTCTTTTATTCTAACTTAGATTTCATCAAGTTATATATTAAAAGTATAGCCAAGGAAGTTTTCTTTCCAATCCTCATTGATAATTCTTTATTGCTTTTTATGCATGCAAGTTATATCCAAAAGAGTAATAGTAGATACAATTTAGATACCTTAATTTTGAGCACCTATATCTCTTTTATAAAAAGTCCAAATCATATAATTTTTGTATTAAAACTATAGCCAAATATCCACACTTATTGATCCCAATCTTTGATATTCATATACCTTTAAAAAAAAAAATTTAATCTTTAATAAGGCTTCAAGCAGCCTCCTTGAAGCCCATTGGACATGACTTTTGGCCAATAGAAATAGAGACTTTTATCATCCATCTCCATTCATTTACATGAATGGCCTAACTACTCCTTTTTATACTAAAAATTCCTTTTCAATCCTTTTTCTAATAAGATTTACATAATATGTATTCTAAATACCAAATAAAAAAAATAAAGATCTCTAGGATGACAAATATCTAATAAAAATAATTTAAAATATATAAAGTTATTATCAACATAAAAACAATTCAAAAGTCCCTATCAAAAAGAAAATAAGGTTGTATAAACCTCAATAATAGCTCTTTTAAACAAACTGCTTTTAAACTAATAACCTAATTATATTTTATAATCAATAAAATCTACTGATATGGCTGTCACTTAGCAATATAATAAATTGTATATTAAACATACATGTACAATATTTTTACATGGTAGCCAAATTACAACATGACAGTAGATCTATCTCCATCCAATTGATTAGACAGCATCTTTGTGGTGGTTGATCAATTCACAAATATGACTTATTTTATTCTTTATAAAAAAATTTCTTTTAGTGAAGAAACAATAGGGCTCTTTCTTGACAAGATATATTGATATGATAGCTTGTCAGATGATATCATATCTAATTGAGGATCCCAAATTATATCTAAGTTTTGGAGATGCTTTTTTAAAATATTGAAAGTGGACATTAAACTTTTTTCGGCTTTATATCTTGATACTAATGGCCAAATAAAATAAATTAATTAAGTTTTGGAGCAATATTTATAATATAGCATCAACTATCAATAAGATAATTAGGTCTTATATTTATCATTAATAGAATTTATATATAATATATTGTTTATATCTCAATTCAATAAATACTATTTATTCCAACTATAGACATCATCCAAAGCTTGATTTATGAAATACGCCAAAGAATAATAATTTAATAGTTAAAAGATTAGTAAAACATCTATTGTAATACTAAACAACCTTAAAGCTTGAATTGCAAATAGCTCAAGATGCTTACAAGGCATTTGTAGATAAATTTAAGAATCAATTGCTTACTTTTTGTATTAAAAATAAAATATGGCTTCTTCAATAAAACATTAAAACTAATTGGCCATACAATAAATTAGACTATTAGAACTTACGACCATTTTCCATCAACAAGCAAATTAATCCAATGGCATATTGCTTAGAATTACCATCTTCTATGAAAGTACATCTAATTTTTCATTTCTATCTTTTGAAATTTTATATAAAGTCACATATTTCGGGAAGAGTGTATAAATTGCCACTTAATATCAAAATAAATAATCATGGAGAATACAAGGTCAAAAAGATACTTGATTCACGGCAAAGGTGGAACAAATTAAAATATCTTATTCATTAGTATGGCTATGATATCAATGAGTGCATATAGAAATTGACCAAAAATCTCACCAATTTGCCTCAAAAGGTACAAAAATTTCATCAATTCTATCTCTACAAACTCAAATGTGTTTGATGATAACTTCTTGGTGAAGATTGGATTTGAGAAATACCTATAAGAAGAGGAAAGTCAAACCAAAGCCTTCATTAATTGCAATCATCTATTCTAAGATAGAATAAAATTGTAGAAGCAAGTCAATTACCATGTCAAACCTTCAAATATTGAGAGATTCAGCAAAGCTAGATTTAGATGATTCACTTGCTATCCAAACTTTAAGTAAACTAGTACAATTTTTACATTCTTTGATTCAACTAAGTGAAAACAATATATTTCAACACCAAGTATGACTACAATTGGAGCCATTAGGAACAATATTTAATTATGAAAGTTTTGATCCTAATACTTGAGCTTTAATGATATTGGTTGAACTTAAAAAGATAAATCTTTTTTAGCCTAAGATCTTATCTAGAGGATGTTTTGAAAGCCACAGTCAAGATCAAATCCTTAGATGGGATGTTTCAATAATAAAGATACTAGCTTAAAGCTAAAGATAATTTTTTTGAGGACTGGTAGGACCTATTGCCTAAGAATGGAAATCATAATACATGGCTTCATTGGTGTTGTTAGAGACATACATTCAAAAAGTTCTTAGAATCTTTTAAAATATTCTAGAAATTTTTTGGTTAATAAAAGTTGATTGACAAGTTTTCTAATTGATAGAAAAAGCTTAAGAAGCTTCTAAATTTGTAGAAAGAGCTTGAAAAGCTTTAAAGTTGATAGAAAGAGCTCAAAAAGCTTCTAAGTTAGTAGAAGGAGCTTAAGAAGCTTTTCAGTTTGATGAAGGTTATTCAAAAAGCTTTCTAAATATGAATATATATTGAAGTTGAGCTTGAAGAATTCTTCAATCTCAACAATGCATCTCTTAGAATTCAGCTCACCTTTCTTGATGTTATTTATGTGCTCATGTAGATAATTCAAATCTTTCTTATTTTCTTCTTGAAACCTCTTTCTAATTCAAGTCTTTTATTTTATATTTTTATGTTCTTGATAGCCAACACAAGTCTTAGAGTAATCCAAAGTATTGTCTTATTTCTTGATATTAATTTAGTTCTTATTCTTGTCAACCATTTAAATCTTTTTTCTTTTCAACTATCTAATTTTTTGTTCTTAAAATCAATCTTATTTTGTATTTTTTTTTTATCCATTTTCTAATCCATTATCTTGCATTCTTCATAATTTGGCAAGATTACTAAGTAATTATACCAAAGCTTTGATCTCTTGATAGATAATGTATTATCCCTCTTTTTAAAGATATTATTGCATTCTAAAAGAGTGCACATTATGTCTTTCTAGATTGATATGTTTATTTATTGCAGTTTGATCTTTCTTTGAAAAGAGAGGATTATTTCTTTTTTAGGATGTATGATTATATTTTAGAGGTTGCAGATTATTCTCCTCTAAATTAATATTATTTAATAATATTTCTTTTTATTATAAAAAATACTATATTAAAGGCTTGTTGATTTTTTTTTAATTAATATGGAAGTAAATCAAGCCATGAGAGGTGCATCTTTACAAACAAAAAATAGAATAGCAACTCTTATAGATCTTTGAGATCTTTTGGATAATATATGAGAAAAAATGGCATTCTAAAAAAAAAATCACAAATGGAATTAGTATCTAAAGAAATTAAATAGAAGATTTATAATTTGTAACAAGAAATTATTCAATTAAAGGAAGCAGGTGGTAGATAAGCTATACAAATGATCCCTATAAAAGTTTAAAGGGCTGTTATAAAAGAAATAAAGGCTAGTATGTCTAATAAATTTGATAGAATCAGATCAAATTTTTAATGTTTTGTACAACAAGTATGGCTCTACTTACAATTATATCATTCTTGTTATCTAAATGAATTCATTCAAGTCACTTTTGTGAGCACCTTTTTATCAAAAAGTGTTGTCAAGGACATGAACTAGAAAAAGATGTATAATCTAATAAAAATTGTATCAAAGAAAAGTCACAAAATAGGAATAAGAAAGTATGTATATTCGAAGAAAAACTAGAATGGCTATTGCCGAAGACTAGAAACATGAAGACTCTTGAAACTAGAGTAAGATCAGAAAAGGAATTGACAAGAGTGAAAAAGGCTTCATTCTTGCCTCTATAAATCTTATCTAACTAAAAGCTACGTGGCGGTGTCGTGTTATAAATGGTTATAATGTATAAAAACCAACTAAATTATTTAATATGTTAATAAGTTCTAGTGTGATCTAGAATGGTTAATAAACTAATTTAGATAGAATTGATAGAAACTATATTTGATTATTTTCTTTTTTTTTGGCTACAGTGTTTAAGTTATATGGAACTTAGATGTTTAGTATATTATTCTAAGAGTTGTAATTGGACCTAAGGATGAAAATCTAAACCACCAATGTAAAAAAATAGATGGATGAAGAATAGGAATGGGGGCCTTCACCCCCATTGGCCAGTAGTCATGCCCAATGGGCTTCTAGGGGCTGTCTCCTGCCTTCTTGAGATCGGAAGCAACTTTGAGGTGGCCATTCAAAGAATAGAGATTAAGATTAGAAAGATTAGATTTTTAGGTATAATTTGAGTGCAAAAATTAGGCAATTGGGAGTTGGGATGAGAAAGATATAGTTGTTTAAAATTAAGGTGAAGATTTGGTATATACTATTGCTCTTTTCAAGATATACAGAGTTGTACCAAGGCTTTTGGAGATCGAGAGGTGCGGTTAGAAAGGCAATTTTAAGATCTACACTTTTTGTGAAGAAATAACTACTTTTTGAATTTGAATGAAGGAGATATTGTGGGTTGAAGTCAAGGCATCCAATTCCAAGGGGAGTAAGTTTACTATTTGTTCATAGTCATGGTTTGAGCCATATCTTGCTCTCTTAGATGAATTTTTGGCTCAAAATTTCCAAGGATGTGTATTATTATGTTGAAAAATTACATACCAAATTTTTAGGCGTTTTGGTGCTAGAGTTATGAGATATAAAGAATTTTGCATGCGGGTGTCAATAGTAAAGGATTTGAAACTATCGTAACATTATCGGTGATATCTAATGATCGGCAATGAATCTACAATCAAAATTTGTTGCGGTAGTTGTTAAAAATACATTAGTATTTATTGAGAAATTTGAGCTAGTTTGGACAATCCGATTAAGAGATATGTATTGTTAGGTTTCAGATAAAATCCTTCTAAAGGCTAAATAAGGTTTTAGTGTGTTTTACCAAATTTGGGTACTCTTGTGCATCTAAGACTTTTGTATGTGATGTAATTGGCCCTAAAAAGGAAAAATATATATATATATATAAATTTGGAATTTCTCTCATCTTGTAATTTGTTTGAAAAAATTAGTTGCAGCCAGAAGCCCGGTGCTTTCTTAAGGTAGACCTTCTCTTTCTCGACATATTTGATACTTCCATTGACAGAGCCTCAAGGTATTAATTTCTCAACAAGAAAAGATGGGGGATATAAAATCTAGGAAAAATTCAGATGAAGGAGTTGGAGTTGGAGGACCGATGGATATTTTACGAGCTGTTACGATGCTTATAGAGTAACAAAGGGCAAATATAGATAGCAGTGGAGCTACAAAGGCATTACAAGGTGTCATAGATAAGGTGGGCAGGTTTGATAGTAAAGATGCCACCAAATTCTTTTGAATTTATGTATGTGAGATGGAGATACATCAAGTTCCAGAGGTTCAAATGCTTGAAACCTTTGATCTGGCTATTGTTTTTGAAATTCGAGATCGGGTGCGTCATTTGAAGACAAGTATTGCACCAATTACATTGTCCAAATTTGAAGAACAGATGTAAGATGAATTTTTTGATGAAGATACAGACAGAATGACAAAGAGTTTTTTTTTGATTTGGTGGAACAACGACTTGGAAGGCAGATGGGGCCAAATAAGCTTCTTTGAGAATTTGAAAAGAGGTATGGACAACTTCTTGCATCTGAAAAGTGTTTTATGGATGGTCGAAAGGTTGAATTGTTTCTACAAGCTGCAGATGAGGTTTTCAAAGATAGGCTCCTTTTACTTTTGAGAGATGGAGCTGCTGAAGGTGGATTTAGTACGGATTGGAGAAAGGTGGAGGAGTCCATCATCCTATTGGCAAAGTAGCAATAGGTGCGATCTAGAGGAGCTGGAATCTATATTGAAGCCACATTGATAAACAAACTTAAAGAACTGGTTGCTTTATTAGTTCTAAATGTGCCATTAAAACCAGCCGTACCATCTATGGTCTCTAGAAAGGGCAAAATTATGGATGATAATACATCAAAAGAATTGATAAAGGGAATAAAAGATCTAAGGGTTGAAATGAGTGAATTGAAGAGGAATCAAGGGAGTGGACCCTCACAGCCATCATAGCCATCAAAGAACTATGTGATGAAGTGCATCTGATGCAATGATACAAGCCACAGTAGAAATAATTGTACAGAATATGTTGGGGCTTTGAAGAATGGCAAAATAACTTTCAAAGAGGGAAGGATCAGAGATGCGGCTACAGATTCTCCTTTGGATATCAATTTTGATAAAGATGGAATGAAACGATTGATAGAGGATTGAATGGTGAAGTCCAGAGTCCAAGAATCAGGTAATGTCGATGTCTATCAGATCATAGCATGGCAAAGAAATGTTGAAATTCCATCTACAATAAATCGAGAGGCTATGATACAAGGGGCTCAAGTTATTAGGCAAAAAATTGGCTGGGATGATGTAGTGGATGCAGCTAGCATCCAGGCCTATTTTGAAAGGGAGTATGGAAAGGATGAAATTTAGGATGTATGTGTGGAAGTGAAGAGGGGAAGAAATGTAGAAGAAGAAAGAGGTGGAGAGCTTACCAACAAAAGACAGACTTGAAGAAGTAGTGAAGGTGACAAGGAGAAAGAACAAGCAATCCCTACAACCAACCAACCACCCCAAATAACACCCTCAACTTCACATCTTAGAGATGTACCATTGCCTAAGGAGAAATGGGAAGAAAGAATGGAGAAGGGTCAAAAGAAGGAGGAAGAAGATGCAAGAAGAGGTAAGGCTAAAGGCCCTGCTTATAAACTTTGATCTGACATTGAATCTTGAGTGGATATGAAAGGCATTTTAGAAGAACAAATTTTAGATGCCAAGATAGAATTTACCTTGAGAGAAGCTTTGGAAATTGTAAAGAAGGATTTTCATGAACTGATAATCGATGTTATAAAAAAGAAACGTCAAATGACTACTAAAACGATTATGTCTAATGCAATAGACACTTGTATGACCGAAGAAGAAAGAAATGAGATTGGACAAGTATTTTCTATCATGTGTGATCGAAAAACTAATGGAGGTCAGACTGGAGAGGACAAAATCAAATTTTATAAAATTAAAGAGCAACAGGAAGAGAATTTGGAAGATGATATGATTGAAGATTTGGAGATTGAAGTCTTGAGGATGTTTTTTTCTAAATTTCAAACAAATTTGGAAAAATCTATAGATGAGAATGAAGAGGAGAAAGTTCAAAAGGATATAAATGGTTGTGAAAATGAAGGGAATATCAATATAATAACAGAAAGAAATGAAAAGAGCTATATAGAGGAAGCAATAGTAAATGAATGCTTTTCTGCTGCTGGTGATGAGATTATGAATGAAAGGAAGATAGGATATGCTCATCCATATTAGACAAGGGCCATTACAGAAGCTTGGATTAAACTTGGAAATTTGGATGAAACCATATTGGTTCTTATGGACCATGGATTAAAAATCAATATCATGTCTAAGCAGATTTATGAGAGAGAAAAATGGCCCATTGATACCAATCATGGTTGCGTGCTGAGGATAGCCAATAATGAAAAAAGAGGGCTCTTTGGTGTATGTCCTACGATAAGAATTAAGATTGGTAATGTGGAAGTGGATCAAAATTTCTTTGTGCAAGCTTGTAGCACATACCCAATCATTCTTGGACAGCCTTATATTACAGGTTTGAGGATGGAGACCACAGTATTGGATGATGGATCCCATTATGCAAGGATTCGAAGCTGTGATAGAAGAAACTCAGTGCAATTTCTTATCGTGAAGCCAAAATATGTGAAGCACAGAGATCTATTACGGGAGGCACTTCTTAATACTGAAGAGGTGTTTTAGGATTTTTGAAAAGCACGTGTGGAAGATGGGGGTCCGCGGGTGCAAGTATTCCGTTCACAATGGCATTCTCCAATGTACATAATGACAGGTACAAAGTTTTGAATTTGATTGACAATAGTATTTTGGGTTTCAAAAATGTGAGTGTGATGGCTATTAGATGTAGAGTCAACATAAAAAAAATAGAATAGACTTACAAAAAAATAGAGATGATTTTGGAAGATGAAATTATTTCTGGAATAGTAGAATGGGCTGGATTTTTGGTTGATCTTCAGCAATAATTGGAAAGAATGGATGAGCTGGTTGAAAAAGTAGATGGCGGCAATGTCGTGGTTAGAATCCATGATCAGTGCCTTTATGATGAAATACAACAATTCATGGAAGATAGAGATGAAAAGATTGAAGTTTATAGATGGGAAACTAAAGCGAGGGTGGATGCGAAGTACAAGTCAATAGCAAAGAAAGTGAAGTCGGTGGCAACTCAACTACTAGAGGATTCAAGAGATCATATCAAGCAGGCTAAGATGGAATCAAGATTAAGGAGCTACGAAGGGATTGGACATTAGTTTATGGAAGAAACACTTGGAAAATTAAAGATTGGAAGGGGTGAATTTCTAACTGAATTCGAAAAAAATTTATTCTTAAAAATACTTTCTAAACATGGAAAGGCCTTTGCATCTAGGCCTAATGAGATTGGATGTGTCCGTCCAAATGTAGTAGCGCCTATGGTGATCTTCACAATTCCACATGTACTATGGGATTTAAAATCCATTCCAGTTCCAAGAGCTTTGGTTCCAAAACTTATTGAATTGTTCAAAGAAAAGATGGAAATGGGGATCTTTGAACCTTGTATGGATCCATACTCCAATAGTTGGTTTACAATGCCAAAGAAATCCGGGGCATTAAGATTTATTCAAGACATACAACGTGCTAACGGAATAATGATCAGAAACAAAGAATTTGGTCCAATTGTGGATGAGGTTGCAGAGGCGTTTGCAGGCCATGCCATCTATTTAATTGGAGATCTGTACTCTGGATATGATCAGTTTCAACTTGTTGCAGAGAGCAAGGATTTGACAACAATGAAAACACCTTTGGGTTTGATACGGATGTGTACATTGCCTCAAGGTGCTACTAATTCGGTGGCACATATGCAAAATGCAATGAACCAAATTTTAAAGGACTTTGTGCCGGAGAAAACTATACTTTTTGTAGATGATATATCAATCAAGGGTAGTACAGAAGAAATTAAAGATGCAGTGGTTGATGGAGTTGGTTGCAGAAAGTTTGTCATACAACATATTGAGGATATAGAGAAGATTTTGAAGAGGCTTGAGAAAGTAAATCTAACCCTATCCATTGACAAATCCAAATTTGGAATTGAAGAAATCGTGATAGTGGGCCATTTGTGTAGAAACTATCGAAGAAAGCCTAACCCAGAAAAGGTGGATGCTATTGCAAAAATGAAAGCTTGCAATAGTATTATTGAAGTGAGGAGATTTCTTGGGGCTTGTGTTTTTTATCAAATATGGATACCTCATTTTGCCCATGTGTCAGAACCTTTATATAAACTTTTGAGGAAGGAAAGTAAATTCGAATGGGGCAAGGAACAGAATGAGGCTATGGATACTTTAAAAGGGATTCTAAAATCTCCACCAATTTTAACGCAAGTGAACTATGATGATGGCCGATCGGTGATAATAATGGTGGATACAAGCCCAATTGCCATAGATTGGGCTATTAGACAAAATGATGTAAATGGAAATTGGTTTGCTATTAGATTTGGAGCAAGAATTTTGACAGAGTGTTAGAGGACATATCTACAAGTGAAGAGAGAACTTTGTGATGCAGTTACAGCTTTGAAGGTGGAACGAAACTACTTAATTAGAGCTAATGTTGTGTCACGGACACAAATTATAGACTTGAAGTCTAAACAAGAGTTCAAGAAGAACTGGAAGAACTAGATTAATATCACAGACACAGAATATAGACTTGAAGTCTAAATAAGAAGTTCAAGAAGAACTGGCAAGAACAAGATTAATCAGATGAGTGCAAAAATAATATCAGAGAGGTGAGCTAGAGCTCCAAGAGATGTATTTTTGAGACTCAAGAACTCTTCAGCCTTGACTCTAATATATACTCCTACCTAGGAAGCTTCTCAAGCAGCTTCTTCCAACTAGGGAGTTTCTCAAGCAACTTCCACCAACTAGGAAGCTTCTCAAACAGCTTCCACCAACTAGGGAGCTTCTCAAGCAACTTTTATTAATTAAGAAGCTTTTAGAAGACTCTGGAAGGTTCTAGAGAGTTCTAGAAAACTTCTAAAATATTCTAAAAGATTCTAACAAGCATGTTCTTGACATCACCTCCTCCTCTAGCTTCGAGGTCTCCAAGAACCCATTTGAGATGTATACTCACAAACATAGGAAATCAAAAATTTGTCGCATAGTCTCTGCAATATATTCTAGCTGTCGTTCGCGAGGCAGATGATTCATAGATCCTTCTAGCCACCAATAATGATCAATACCTTCCACTTGAGACCATGCTTGAATTTTGTATCTTCATTATGGAAACGACCTAAAAATATTGCTTTGCCCCTACTTGCATGAGGTGATTCAACTTCAAAGACAATTACAAGTGACCTGCTGCTTGGTATTCTTCAACGTCTTCATGGCTCTTCTAATTCTTCATCTTGAGGTCGACGTCGTGAGTTACTCGGTTGAGATGGTACCACTAGTACAATATCTACATTTTCACTAGCCTTATCTAAATACACCTTGATATTAGTTATCTTGATACTATAAAATATAACAAGTTATGTTTTGATGACACTTGGATCCTTTTTCTATTCATTTCTCCAAAGTAAGCTTCATCTTCACGCTTCGTTAATGACCAGTTTTTGGTTTATTAGGATATCATCGATGGAATTCCCGTACCTTTTGTGACGCATTAGCAAGATTTTTGGCCGCTTTCTATGTTCTTTCATTAATATCGTAGCCGCTCCAATGCACAAAGTACTCTAATTTATTTCATCTTTGCCGTAAATCTAGTATCCTTTTCACCTCATATTCTTCATTGTTTTCAATTTCTATACTAGGTGGCGGACATTGCACTCTTCCAAGAAAAGACGATTCCCAATAAGGCTCTAACAGAGAAACATGAAAGACAGGATGTACCTTCATAGCAGCTCGTAACTCTAAGCGGTACGCCACAAGATTGATCTACTTTTGGATAACAAATAGTCCCAATCTCTGGTAGTCCAACTTATCAGATGGCCGCTTGGTCTTGATATTCCGTCAAAGCAACCATATTTTCTCTCTAATCTTGAAATTAGGTACCTGATTCCGAAATTTATCCGTGGATGCTTTGTAAGACTCTTGGGCAATTTGCAATTGAAACTTCAATGTGGTTTGAAGCTCCGATAGCTGCTGCACCAATCCTTCAACTGCTGGATTGTTCTTTGCTGACGGACTCAATAGATCAAGCTTCGGATGGTACCCATAGTTGGAAAAGAATGGTGTTTTTTGAATCCACCCATGAAGGGTGTTGTTATATGCAAACTCGGCTAGCGGTAGATATGCAATCCAATCATCTTGTTGATAGTTGATGCTGCATCGTAAATACTATTCTAAAACTTGATTCATTCATTTTGTTTGGCCGTCAATTTGAGGATGGAATGCCGAAGAAAGCTTGATATCCACCTTCAATATTTTAAAAAAATATCTCCAAAACTTTGATACAAATTGGGTTCCTCGATCCAACACGATATCATCTGGTAGACCATGATATCGATACACATTATCAAGGAAGAGCCTTACTGTATCTTCGCTTGACGATGTCTTCTTGCAAGGGATAAAATGTGCCATCTTCGTAAGTCGATCCACCACAACAAAGATGCTGTCAAATGAATTTGATGGCGGCAGATCTATAATAAAGTCCATGGAAACTGAAGACCATGGACGACACGGAATGGGCAATGGCTGTAGAAGTCCATAAGGGCAATGTCGAGGGTTCTTGGATCTTGAACAAATGTCACAAGAGAGGACGAAATCCTTCACATCCTTCCACATTTGGGGCCACCAAAAATCTCGGGAAATAAATTCTAAGGTTTTGTTGAATCCGAAATGTCCCGCAGCTGGAAAGTCATGACGAGATTGAAGGACTCGAAGTTGTGCTGGCCCTTTTGGGATATACAGCCGCTCTTCAAAATATAAGAGATCTCTTTCAACCTTGAACTTGTCATCATTGATATGTTGCTTAATATCAAGGACTATTGAATCTTCAATGGTCGCAGCACGTACCTGGTTGAGGAAGTCAGCATCAATTCGCACCGTAGCAGTATAAATCTTGAATTGCTCTGGCTTTAATAATGTTGTACACTGTTGATCAAGTGTTGCTTCTCCAACCTTTGGCACAAGATATGATCTTCTTGATAAGGCATCGGATAGTTCTTGCTGCTTTCTAACGATAAGTAATAACGAAGTCAAATCTAGATAGTAGCATATTCCATCGAGCTTGATGACGGTTTAAAACTTGAGCAGACATGAAATATTCTAGATTCTTGTAATCCGTATATACGATCACCGAATGCGCAGCTCCTTCGAAGAAGTGACGCCACTCTTGGAAAGAATCCACTATAGCAAGGAATTCCTTATCATGAATCTCGTAGTTGATCTCAGTCGCAAAAACTTTTGTGAATAGAATGCAACCAAATGAAGCTTATTGTCGATGCCCATCTGTGAAAGTATGGCTCCTAAAGCAAAATCCGAAGCATCGGTTTCCAAATAGAAAGCCTTTGCAAAGTTTGGGTGTATCAAGATTGGAGCCGTAGTAAATACCGTTTTAAGATTTTGAAATGCTTTTTCCGCTAGAGATTTCTATTCTAGCTTATCTTTATATGTTAATCGAGTGAGTGGAGCAGCAACTTGAGAACAATTTTTGATGAAGATCCGATAGAAGTTAGCAAAGCCGAGAAAATATTGTACGTCTCTAACCGTCTTTGGAACTTTCCAGGACATAATTGCTTCCACCTTCTTGGGATCCATCTTCAAGCCTTCTGTAGTCGCAACAAATCCTAAAAACTCTATCTCAGTTTGGTGAAATAAGCACTTCTCCAACTTGGCGTAGAGTCCTCGCTCGCGTAGTTTTTCAAGTACCAAACAAACGTGCTTCTTATGCTTTTCTTCATTCTCAAAAAATATCAAGATATCATCCAGATAAATGACAACAAAATCGTCTAGATATTCTCAAAAAATATCGTTCATCATGTGTTGAAAAATCATCGGAGCATTGGTAAGACCAAATGGCATGACATTATATTCAAAATGACCATACCTTGTACAAAAAGTTGTCTTCCATTCGTCTCCTTCTTTGATTCACATAAGGTTGTAAGCTCCCCTTAGATCAATCTTTGTAAAGATCTTTGCACATCCAAGTTGTTCCAAAAGACTAGAGATCAAAGATAATGGATAGCGGTTCTTCTTTGTTACCTTGTTGAGACCTCAATAGTCCATGCACATCCATAGTGAGCCATTCTTCTTCTTCACAAATAAGATTGGTGCCCTAGCTAGTGATTTTGAATGACAAATGAAATTCTTGGCTAGGTTCTCGTCAATGTAATTCCGCAACTCAGCCAACTCTGTCTGCGATAGGTTGTAGATTGGACCAAAAGGCGATTGTGCTCCTTCTTGCAATTCTATGGCACAATCATATGGTCGATGTTTTGGTAGCATGTCAGCATTCTTCTTTTGAAATATGTCTTGAAAATCTTTATATTATTCCGGTATTCCTGCTATTAAAATCTGCTCTCCACTAGTTGGAGCCACATAAATGACCAATGGTGTGCCTTCCTTGCATGATCTTACAAACGTTCTTGCTCCAATGAACAAAGATTTTTTGATTTGGGTTGTTTTATGGAAATTGTTATCCTCCACAACCTCCAATCTATGGATGGATTATATTTTTCCAACTAAGAAAGATCTAGAATAACAGGATTTGATAGGATGCTAATAATGTTGAAAATAATATAACTACTATGGTCTTTAAACGTCACTTCTATAGGTTCTGATTCATGGATGACACTACCAGATAATAAAGGTCATCCATCTATTACTTCTACGTGAACAGGTTTGAATTTTTGTATTAGGGGAATTTTGTTACGCTTAGCAAATTCTTGGTCTAAGAAACAAGCAGATGCTCCTGAATCTAATAAGGCTAAGGTTTTTAGTTTTTCAGGACCAAAAGATAAAAGAATTGTAAAACAACGGGCAAGTTGAGTAGAAAGAGAGGAACCTGGTTTTGATTTGTCTAGCCGCATGGTTCCTATTGTGGCTGGGCATCCTCGTTTTCCTGAACAAACGCACATCTATTCTTGATGTTGTATCCATTTTGCTTCTTCGGACACTTTTCAACTCTATGGCCTTCTCCACCGTAATAAAAATACAAACCTTTCTCCATACGGTGCTTCTTTTCTTCTGGAGTAAGGGATTTGATACGTACCACATCAATCTGCATATCCTCTGTCTTCGCTTGTGAATTTAGGCTACTTGTCAATATAATTGCGCCATGATGACTTGTATATTGTCTGGAGCATTGGTCTTGGCGACGTTGAAATAGGCAGTTATCACACTTTACAGCTTGGCTAATGGCTTCGTTGAGCGTTTGTGGATCAGGAAGAGATAACAACAAATCCTTCACGTCGTCCTTTAGATCCCAATAGAATTGGCTCATCAATGCTTTTTCATCCCTGTTGATGTCACATGCCAATTGCTTGAAATCCGATGCATAAACTGATGCAGAGCGAGTCCCTTGTTGTAGCAATCAAATTTTTATTGTAGTCCACCGAGCCTTGTCATGCTCGCCAAATGCTTCTACAAATGCCTCCAAAAAAGTCTCAAAGTTGTTCAAAATTGGTGATCTTTTTTCAAATAGAGGAACAAACCACAATAGAGCTTGTCCCGTAACCAAAGTTCCAACTAATCCAACGTGTGATTCCTCCGTCGGATAACATTCGAGTTGTAGAGCTGTTATTAACTTGATTTGATTGATGAAACCTCAAAACTTGGAGCGTGTGCCATCAAACTTGTCTGGAAGACTAATTTGAGGTTCTTTTTGTTGTGGAAGTAATGGTTCTCGTTGAACCATAGGTAAAATTGCTTCTTCTGGTGCAGAGGCTTGACGCTGATGTATGTTCTATACTTGCACAATATTTGTTCAAGCTTTCAAGTTATACTGGTATAAGTCTTGTACAAATATAAAATATAAACACTTGAATAATACATATACAAATACTTATATAAATACTTGATATAATACTTATATAAATACTTGTATAAATACTTGTATAAAATAGTGTATAATCCTTGGTATAATACTTATATAAATACTTATATAAATATTATATAAAATACTTGTAGAATACTTGTATAAATACTTGATATAAATACAAGTATATTTACTTGTATAAAAGGTATAAGCAAAGTGTGTATGTATTCAAGTATACCTCAAAATACAACCGCATATGAGGAATACAAGTTATACAATAAGCTGAAACTAAATATATCACTAAAAACTCATCCAAAGGTCGAATCAAGCATGCTTATAGCCTATGGAAAGCCAATAATCCATTGTAAAACATATCAAAATTTCACAAATAGATGACTTACCATTTAAAAGTTATGGCTAAAAGAAGTAGGCACTAAAATTTCCAAGCAAATGCAAAGGCAGCAAAGCTCCTCTTCACTTCAGCCTTTGTTGTGATCACTTTCCTTCTCCAAATTGGACATGCAATAGCTTTTTAGAAAGCTCACTCCATCATCTAACTTATTCTAAAATTTTGCATGCATGCCTCTCAAACTCCAGATTTGTAGCTAGTTGATTCTACTCTTCAAACCCTAGCAACAATTTTGCCCTCTTTGACACTTCACGGCTCATAAAACTTTCATCAAAGCTCCAAATGTATTGATTTTTGTTTTTGTGGAAAGCTTACACAAGCTACTATAAGCACCTAAAATATCAAAAAGATTGAAGAGACTGTCCGACTTGGGTGGTTGAACAAAGTCTCTGCCCCTCTTCATCGGGTGGCAGCAAACCCTTTCCCACTCTCAAGCTCACAACTTTTGCTCTCCAACTCCAAATGCTACAAGAGATGTCTCAATAGAAATCTAGCATAATTTTACACACTCTTTGTAAATTTCACTAAGAAAGAGTCGAAATCAAACTTGCAGTGGTAGCTCAAAGTTTCTGCCCCTCTTCATCAGGTGGCAGCAAACCCTACTCTACTAAAACAAGCATAATGTTTTGCTCACAACTCCAAAATAAGCAAGTGAGTAGGTTCTAGAATCTTCACAATTTGAAGAACACACCTACCAATTTTCATTACAAATGCTTCTATCTGCTTAGAGCTATCTCTCTCCAAAGTTCACCACTCAAAATTGCCTCTAATCCTTGGTCTAGAAAGAGGAGTATATCTTCTTTTCTTTCCATATTAGACTATTAGACGCCTACATGGGCAGCCAAATCCTATTGGACAGGCCTTATTCACCCCATGCTCTTCTTTCTTACCCCTCACAAGGTCCATTCTATCTCAAAAGTCAACAAGAAAGGTAAAACAAACTTTATTTTTCTTCTAATTACAAAAGAGTCTATTCTAAGATATAAATAAGGTAGGAACAAAACAAATAGCCATCTTAATTCACTAACTAAGTGGCTATAATAAATCCTCTTCTTATAATATCTTCTAAAATAATCTCTAGCACTCACACATATATTAAGAATAGATACAAGATTTTTAATATTTTTATATACTACACGTAAATGCAGTACGACAGCGTCCATCTTGGACTCCAAACTTTCACTCATATTAATGTCTTGACCTCCAACCATTCTAAGAGAAAGGAAGTAATTGTTTCTACAAGGAAGAAATATTGGTTTAGAAGAGGGTACTCCGCAACCTCTAAAATGCCTTAAGACCTTCAAGAAGAGGGATAATCCATTCTCTCCAAGAAGAATAAGACTCCAATATTATGACAAAAAAGATATCAGTTTAGAGGAGGGTAATCCGCAACCTCTAAAATACTAGTGTACCTTCAAGAAGAGGGATAATCCACACTCCAACAAGAAAGAACTAGCTCTGATATCCAAGGTGAGAGTAGTCTCGACAAACTGTCACGGACACAAATTATAGACTTGAAGTCTAAACAAGAAGTTCAAGAAGAATTGGCAGAACTAGATTAATATCACGGAGACAGAATATAGACTTGAAGTCTAAACAAGAAGTTCAAGAAGAACTGGCAGGAATTGGATTAATCAGATCAGTACAAAAATAACACGAGAGAGGTGAGCTAGAGCTCCAAGAGATGTGTTGTCGAGACTGAAGAACTCTTTAGCCTCGACTCCAATATATACTCCTACCTAGGAAGCTTCTCAAGCAGCTTCCTCCAACTAGGAACCTTCTCAAGTAACTTTCACCAACTAGGAAGCTTTTTAAGCCGCTTCCACCAACTAGGGAGCTTCTGAAATAACTTCTACTAACTAAGAAGCTTCTCAAGCAACTTCTATCAACTAGGAAGATATTAGAAGGCTCTGAAAGATTCTAGAGAATTCTAAGAAACTTCTAGATTGTTCTAGAAGGTTCTAACAAGTACGTCCTTGACATGTTGTACTAGAGACTGATTGCCTACCTTTACTTGGTATGATTGTTAACTATTCAACTCCAAATATTACAATGTTGCGGTGGATTGCTTTTATTAGATCACTTAATCCAATCCTTATCCATATCAAAGGAAAAAAAAATGTAGTAGCGGATATATTGTCAAGGGTTAAATATGTGGATGTAGAAGAAATGATGGTTCAAGAAGACTATGAGAGAGATGGCATTAATGATGTGGGATATGTATCCACATTGAATAGTGAAAGAGTAGAAGAAATTTTGCCTTTTGAGATTGGATTATATGATGGCATGCTAAAGGATATTGGACTCTATTTGAGTATTCTACAAAGGCAAGAAGGTTAGTCAGATAAAAGTTTTAAAGCCATCAGACAACATTCTTATGGATATTTTCTATGAGACGGATATCTTTGGAAAAGATTGAAGAGAAAAGATGAAATACCATTAAGGGTGGTTAGAAATACTTTTACTAAGAGTTGGATTCTTAAAGGATTCCATAATATTCATTGGGCTGATCACAGAGGAGTTTGGGCAACCTATACAAAGATTAAGGAGCGGTATTGGTGGAAAGGCCTATATAAAGATGTGAAAGAATTTGTACGATCATATCTCAAGTATCAACTCCAATCAAAAATCAGGTACCGTGATGAACTTCATCCAACCTATCCTCTTTCTATTCACTTTTAATGGGTGATTGATCTGATAGCCATGCCAATTGGATTATGGAAAATGAAGTATTTGGTACTGGCATGAGAGGAACTATCAAACTATGTTGAAAGTAGAGCCTTGCAGACAAAACATACAAATAAAGTATGTAGATTTATTCTTGAAGATATCTTCAATCGATATGGATGTATTAGAAGAATGAGAGCAGATAAAAGGGAACTTGATACAACTGAAGCCAAAATTTTTTTTGAGAATTATGGAGTGAAATTAAAGTTAACCACAACTTATAATCCAGAGGCAAATGGAAAGAGTGAAAGGGGGCATCCTCCAATTGTCTAGGCTTTGATTAAAGCTTGTAAAGGTAATTCTAAGGAATAGCCTAGGCTATTATTATTTGATTTATGGGCTGATAGGACCACCCATAGTATAGTAACAAGCTATATGTCGATAAAACTCATGTTGGAACAAAAGCCAATTATGCCTACAGAAGAAATTTTTCCTACATGGTTATTTTTGTCTTGGAAGGATGGAGTATGTAGAAAAAGGCTACTAGAGATTCAAATCCAACAGATTGAGAGATCACATGAGGATCAACAACTGGCATTAGAGAGGTTAAAAGCAACAAGGCTAAATAACAAAGAGAGATTTAATAAAAATCACTGGTTGACATTAAAGCCTATCCAAGAAGGTGATTGGATAGTGGTTTTTGATAGTACTTCTAAGCATCAGCATAGTATCTAAAAGAAATTTGCTCAGAGATGGTTGAGGTTATATGTAGTAATAACTGTCCATAATAATGGTACTTATTTTTTTTGAGAATTGGATAGAACCTTGATCCGGATACTAATAGCTGATAAACAAATAAAGGTTTTTTGAAGAAGGGATGAAAGGCTTTTGATTGAAGGATTTTATGAACATTTATCAGATCCACAAGCAAATCAAGAGAGTAAAGAATTGGAGGAAGAGATGGAACAAGATGAAGATTGAATGTTGGCACATGCCGGAGGATGTGCAGGTTTAGAGGGAGTAGATGTTGTGTTGTAAATGATTATAATGTGTAAAAATCAACTAAATTATTTAATATGTTAATAAATTCTAGTGTGATCTAGAATGGTTAGTAAACTAATTTAGATAGAGTTGATAGAAACTATATTTGATTTTTTTTTTTTTTTTTTTTCGCTACAGTGTTTAAGTTATATGGAACCTGGATGTTTAGTATAATATTCTAAGAGTTGAAATTGAACCTAAGGATGAAAATCCGAACCACCAATGTAAAAAAATGGATGGATGAAGAGTAGGAATGGAGACCTTCACCCCCATTGGCCGGTGGTCATGTCCAATAGGCTTCTAGGGGCTGTCTCCCGCCTTCTTGAGGTTGAGAGTGACTTTAAGGTAGCCATTTGAAGAAAAGAGGTTAGGATTAGAAATATTAGGTTTTTAGGTATAATCTAAGAGTAAAAATTAGGCAATTAGGAGTTGGGATGAGAAAGATATAATTGTTTAAAGTTAAGGTAAAGATTTGGTACATACTATTGTTCTTTTCAAGATATACAGAGTTGTACCAAGGCTTTTAGAAATCGGTAGGTGCAATTGGAAGGGCAATTTTAAGATCTATACTTTTTGCAAAGAAATAATTGCTTTTTGAGCTTGAATGAAGGAGATATTGCAGGTTGAAGTCAAGGCATCCAATTCCAAGGGGAGTAAGTTTACTATTTGTTCATAGTCATGGTTTGAGCCATATCTTGCTCTCTTAGATGAGTTTTTGGCTCAAAATTTCTAAGAATGTGTATTATTGTGTTAAAAAATTACATACCAAATTTCAAGGCGTTTAAATATTGGAGTTATGAGATATAAAGAATTTTGTGTGCGGGTGTCAATAGTAAAGGGTTTGAAACTACCGTAACATTATCGGTGATATCTAACGATCGACAACAAATCTACAGTCAAAATTTGTTGTGGTAGTTGTTAAAATTACATTAGTATTTATTGAAAAATTTGAGCTAGTTTGGACAGTCCGATTAGGAGATATGTACTGTTAGGTTTCAAGTAAAATCCTTCTCAAGGTTAAATAAGGTTTTAGTATGTTTTACCAAACTTGGTTGCTCTTGTGCATCTAAGACTTTTGTATGTGATGTAATTGGCCCTAAAAAGGCAATATATATATATATATATATAAATTTGGAGTTTTTTTCATCTTACAACTTATTTAAAAAAATTAGTTGCAGCTAGAAGCTCAGTGCTTTCTTGAGGCAGACCCTCTCTTCCTCGACAGCGATATTTTATAGGACTTCATACACGTGTCTAATTTGCAAGACACTTGTCAAACTTACACAATAAGTTTTCCACATGTGCACCATGTACTTGGAATATTTTACAAGCTACCAACATGTATGTCATGTGGCTAGCTTGTTGACCAAGTTTCTAACCTACCAATCACCTATAGACATGTATGAAAATGATTATGTGTCTATGAAGCTTCTAGGAAGCTTTTCTATCAAATATTTTGAAATCAACTTATTTTATCTACTTCTATTGGTTTATATTATTTAGATAATTACTAGAATAAATCTTATATCCATAACATAATCCCCCTTTCCAGGGACGAGTTCCACAAGGAGCGGTGATTACATATTGAGAAAGTTTAGGATACGTCGAATTGTGCTTGCCACATACTGTGATCTTAGTTCCCTTTGAAGGTAGTTGATAGGTCCTTTCAGCCATTGATAATGTCTCATACCAAGGCGAGTGGACTACCCTGTTATTTGATCATTGTTGAGGCCTTCATAACTCTCTTCAAAGAAAATATTAAGAACACCATCAGAAATAATTCCTACCTCTAAAAGTATCTTTCAAGGTTGTGATACCAAACACGTTGTATTTTGCCATCAATCCGAGGAAGGATATGTTGTTCTTGAGGGTCTTCATTTCTATTTTTTCATCTTAAAGGTTGTGATAATCGTAATGTCTCGTTTGGTAAATCAGCAAATGATGGCTCTTGAGCTGAATTCATTGCTTTTTGATCCTCCATCTTTTTAGCAAGAATAAATCTAAACAATATACAAGATAGAATTAAACCTCTATACAACTTGCTTTGCTTTATGGCAAAGATTTTTTTGATTTTTTATCTTAACTTTGACGGATGTCGTCAATGAAATGCATTGACTTTTATTGATGCATTTGCTAGATTCTTGGATGGCTCCTATGTGCGTATACTAGTATTATATCCGTGCCAATGCCAAAGATATTCCAGTCGATTTTGGCACCCCCTTGAATCTAAACTCTCTTCAATCTCGAATTCTTCATCGATGTCTACTTCTATAAGAGGCGATGGCATTTGTCTTCTTCCTTGTATATCCACTATCTTGTATGGCTCAAATAATGACACGTAGAATACCAGATGGATCTTCATGGACTCTGATAGGTGTAATCGATATGCAACTAGATTGATTTGTTCGGAAATAGGAAAAGGTCTAAGTCTACAATAGTCCAACTTATCACAAGGACGAGTAGTCTTGATGTTGCAACCAAGTATCCATACCTGATCCCCTACGTTGAATTGTGGTTGTTCCTTGTAATACACATCTGCACTTATTTTTTTGTTGTTCTTGAGCTTCTTTTAATTGCACCTTCATTATTTCATGTAGCTCTCACAAACGATTTGCCAAATCTTCTGTCGCTGGAATATCAACTTTTGAAAAGTCAAAAGCATCAAGTTGTGGGTAGTAATCATAATTGACAAAGAAAGGTGTTTATTGTATTGAAGAATATATCGTATTATTATAAACAAACTCTACCAATAGCAAAAGAGCTGTCCAATCATCTTGTTGATAGTTGATGGTATACCTTAAATATTGCTCCAAGACTTGGTTCATGCTGTCATGAAGTAAATACATCCATATATAGAAACCTAACTTAACTATCTTTTCTTCAAAAGTTTATTAAGTTCTTTTTTTCTTCTTACCAATCTAAGTTTTTATATAATTTAGGAAAAATTTCTCACTTTCTTTCTTTTTCTTTGGTTAAATTTTATCTTATCTTTAATCTTAACTTTAACTTTGATTTAGCCTTGAAACTTTTTTTTATTTCTTTTATCTTTTTTCCAATCTTAGATTTTAATAGATTCAGGGTTATATTTGTAGATATAAGAGGTTTTAACTTTGAGATTGAATTTAGGATTTTATCAAGGATAAATAGTAGATTTGGATGTCAATAGTTGGCTACCATAAATAGTGCTGACTTGGAGGATTAGATTTGGGATTTTTATAACTTTAAACTATTAATTGTTGACTTGGACTTTGAAGACCTTGGCTGTGACTTCTTTGACGAGCTCGGAGGAGAAGAAGACGGAGTTTTTTGACAAATCCAGGGAAGTATTTAGAGAGAGCTTCTTCTTGGCATGAATTTAGGTGGTAGAAACGCAGGATTCGGAGCTTAAATGAGAGAGATATGCTTATTTGAACTTAGACTATTAATATGACACCTACTATCACTTTTCAGGGTATATTAGAAGATTTAAGATACTAGCAAGAAATCAAGAAGTTGGATTAGAAACTAGACTTCAAGCTATATATTTTACGTCCAAGAATTAATAGAAATAAATTTAAAATGAGTGAATTATGGCTAGTTAAACCCAGCAAACTAAACTGGGGTTTTGAAGAAGTTAGATAAATAGAAGGATTTTCTTTAAGCTAGAACTTGAGTTTCAAGAAGAATTTGAAGCTCATTTTTGGTGTACATATCAATTATACTATAAAAAGTCTATGTCTAAAATCTCATATCAATTGAGACTTTGATTAGGGAGTAATGGCAAATTTATTCTCAGATATCTAGGGTTTTGGCTTTTAAAAGTACCTGCCAACGATTTTATGATATCTAACAATCAGCAGTAAATTCATAGCTCAAAATTTATGTGATGAAGGTCAAAGGTATGAATTATGTTTTCTAAAATTTTGAGCTTATTTGAATAGTTGGATCTTAAATTATGAATTTTCAAGTTTTTAGTTGAGATTTGACTTTTAAAAGTATCTGCCAAAGATTTGGTGTTATCTAACGATGAGCAATGAATTCATTACTAAAAATTTATGTGACAAAGATCAAAAGTATGAATTATGTTTTCCAAAATTTTGAGCTTATTTGAACAATTGGATCTTAAATTATGAATTTTTAAGTTTCTAATTGAGATTTGACTTCTAAAAGTATCTGCCAAGGATTTGGTGATATCTAATGATCAACAATGAATTCAAGGCTCAAAATTTATGTGACAAAGATCAAAGGTATGAATTATGTTTTTCCAAATTTTGAACTTATTTGAACAAAATTCTTCAAAATCTTGATACAAATTGAGTTCCCCTATCCGATATAATATCCTTAGGTAACCCATGATAGCAATAGATATTATCAATAAAAAGCTTAGTTATTTTTTTTACATGTGATAGATTTTGTGCATGGCACAAAATATACTATTTTTGTGAACCAATCTACTGTCACAAATATAGAGTCATAAGATCTTGAGCTTAGAAGATCTATGATGAAATCCATAGAAACAGAAGACCATGATTGTTTTGGAATAGGTAATGGCTGAAGAAGCCTAAAAGATCGATGACGAGGAGTCTTGGATCTTGAGCACATATCATATGATTGTACAAAGTCTTTGATTGTCTTCCACATTTGAGGCCACCAAAAATCTCTTGATATAAGTTCCAAAGTCTTGTTGTATCCAAAATGTGTTGTCGTTGAAAAATCATGATGTGCTTGAAGAACATGTAAACGTGCTTCTCCTTCTGGAATATATAGACGTCCTTCAAAATATAGTAGATTATTCTTGAACTAAAATTTAGAAGAATCATAAGTCTTAGAAGAATTATTCTTAATATCATGAATAAGAGGGTTTGAGGACATACTTGATTGAATTTGCTTGAGAAAAGTTGAATCAACAATCAATGTTGATTTCATTGCTCGAAGATGAAATTGCTCCGATTTCAAGAGGGCCATTCTTTGTTGCTCAAAAGCTGTATTTCCATCTTTTGGTGTAAAATAAGAATATTTAGAAAGGATATTGGACAAATCTTATTATTTTCCTAGCCGATAAGTGATAATTAACTTGAATCTTAACAAAGATATACTTCAACGAGCTTGACAACGATTCAACATGCATGTCGATATGAAATACTCAAGATTCTTATAATCTGTATATACGGTAATTGGACTAGAAGCGCCTTCTAGATAATGACATCATTTTTGAAAAAAATCCACGATTGCAAGAAGTTTTTTTATCGTGGATCTCATAATTGATCTTGACTTATGAGAATTTTCTTGAATGAAAAGCTACTAGATGAAGTTTGTCATTTATTCCTATTTGTGACAAAACTGCATCCAAGGCAAAGTTTGATGCATCTGTTTCCATAAAAAATGCCTTGAAAAAGTCAACACGATACAGGATTGGTACAGAAATAAATGATGTCTTTAAAATTTCAAAATTTGCTTCCGCTTCTAGATTCCATTAGAATTTGTCTTTACAATTCATACGTGTAAGTGGAGCTGCAACTTGAGAGAAGTCTTTGATAAAGATCTGATAATAATTGGCAAATTTCAAAAAGCATTTAACATCTCTTATTGTCTTTGAAATCTTCCAATTCATGATTGTCTAGACTTTCTTAGAATCCATCATAAGACCATCATTTGAAATGATGTGTCCTAAAAAATCAACTTGAGTAGTGTGAAATATATACTTTTCTATCTTGGTGTACAATCTTGCATTCCTAAATTTTTGTAATATTTGACGAACATGTATTTCATATTCTACTATGTTCTTAGAATAGATCAAAATATTGTTTAGGTAGCAGAGGATATAATTGTCTAGGAACTCACGAAAAATATCATTCATGAGATGTTGAAAAGCAGGTGGTACATTTGTAAGTCCAAAAGGCATGACATTATATTCAAAATGTTCGTACCTGGTTTGAAACATAATTTTCCATTCATCTCCTTCTTTGATACGTACTAGATTATATATTTTTCTTAAATATATTTTTGTGTAGATCTTAGCTTGATTTAACTGGTCAAAGAATCTTGATATCAAAGGTAATGGCTATCTGTTCTTGATTGTGATCTTGTTGAGTCCTCGATAGTCAATACACATTTGCAATGATCTATCTTTTTTCTTCACAAATAGAATTGGAGCTCCTGCTGGAGATTTAGGATGGCGTATAAAATTCTTGGCCAAATTCTCGTCAATATATGCCTTGAGTTCAGCAAACTTATCTTATGATAAACTATAGATTGGTCTAAATAGTGACTAAGTTCCTTCCTTGAGGTCGATTGAATAATCATATGGACGATGCTTCAGAAGAATATCTGCATTTTTTTTCTCAAAAATATCTTAAAAATCCAAATATTGGCTTGAAATGCTACTTAAAGTCTTTCCACCATCAGAAACGAGTGTGGCATAAATAGCAAAAGTTGATCATTCTTTTCCTGCATGTATAAAAGCTTTTGCACCTATATGTATGAATTTTACTATATTAGACTTATAGCTTTTTATTTAGTCAACAAGATGTTTAATAATGTTCTGAGAAAAGTCAAGTCTATAAGAATTACAATCTATTTGAGAATTATATTTTTCTTGCCATGATAAATCTAAAATAATTGGATTAGACAAAGATTTAATTATGTTAAAGATTACGTAGCTATTATGACCATCTATTGTTATTTTTATAGGACAAATTTTATGAGTGATGTCTCTAGAAGACAATGGACGACCATCTATGACTTCTACATATACGGGTTTAGTTTTTTGTACTAAAGGTATTTTACGTTTCTTAACAAATTGTTCATCTAGTAAGCATGTTGAGGCTCCTGAATCTAATAAGGCAGAGGCTCTGTAGTTTTTTGGTCCTGAATATACATTTATTATAAAACAAAAAGAGGGTTCTAAGAAGAGAATAGGACCTTCACTAGGAATTGTACAAGGTTCTAGCTGCTTGGTCTCTATTGTAGCTGGACAAATTTATTTTCCAATATGTTGTCTTCTTTGATAGCCGTATTCTTCATTTTGTAGTTGTATCATTTCTTTGAACAATGTTGAGCAGTGTACTTAGATTCTCCACAATATAAACATAATCCTCCTTGATGATGCCAAATCTTTTCTTATTCAGTAAGAGGTTTAAAACGTATCACATCAATTTGCATGTCTTTTACATTTGGATGTACGTTTAGTAAAGGCGTTGATGTTGCCATTGAATAATATCGTTGAGGCTCCTTTGTATGACTCTTGGATCAAAACTCAAAAAGTTGATTGTCACACTTCACAACAAAATCAATTGCTTGACTCGATGTTTGAGGATCGAATAAATTGAGCATTAATTTTTTTATCTCATATTATAATCCGTAGAAAAATTGGCTGATAAGTGCAGCATCATCCCACTTGATATCAATTGCTAATTATCAAAATTGTGAAGCATATAATGACACTGATCGATTGTCTTATTGTATGATGCGAATCTTATTGGTGGCAACACGGATCGCATCATGTTCTCCATATATAGATCAAAATTTTGCTAAAAATGTCTTCAAACTATCCAATATTGCATCATGTCATTATGAAAAAGATGAAAACTATGATTAAGTAAATCTCAAAAGTAATGTTCTAATAAATCTAACTTAAGATTGTTGCATAGGATAACTTTGAGGTTGAAGTTCAATCACCAATTGTACCTTGTTGACGAATCCTCAAAACTTAGATCTTGTACCATCAAACTTCTCACGCAAAATAATTTTTGGTTTTCTAATGTTTGAACAGTATTCCATCATAGGTGAGGTAGTATGGTTTGGTGTAGATATTGACGCAGCTCCAATCATCTCTATATCTTCACTTCCTACTAATCTTGTTGTTTTTTGTAGTGGTAAATTGATTTGATGCATTGCAAAGATTAGCTCTCTCATTTGTTCTTGCATTTATGCCATTGCACTCTGCATTTTTGCAAGCTCTACCATGATAATACAATAGAAAGGAAGGTATCTACTCTCACTTCAAGAAATATAGAATAATACACTCAAAAGAAAAAGTTTTAGAAACAATATCAGTTTAGAAGTGGATATTCTACAACTTCTAAAATGCTTATGTCTTATCAAGAAAAAGAGATAATGCACTCTTAATCAAGAAAAGACAAAGCTTTGATATTGTATATAAATTCTTATGAATCTATTAAGGATAAGAATTCAATGAAAGCAAATAAACATACAAAACTTCTATAAAGAAGAATAACAAAATAGAAGTAAGAAAGTATGTATATTAAAAGAAATTAGAATGACTATTGCCACAACAGAAGAAAACTATAGACTCTTGAATCTAGACTAGAAGCTCAAAAAGAATTGACAAGAATGAAGAAGGCTTCACACTTGCCTCTATAATTACTATCTAACTAAAAGCTACATGGCGGTATTCTATAGGATCTCATACACGTGTCTAATTTGTAAGACACGTGTCAAACTTGTAAGACAAGTTTTTCACATGTGCACCTCATACTTGGCTTGTTCCTTAAGCTACCAACATGTGTGATACATGGCTAGCTTGTTCCACAAGCTACCAATATGTGCACCATGTGGCTAGCTTCTTGACCAAGTTTCTAACCTACCAATGACCTATAGACATGTATAAAGGTGATTCCACGTCTATGAAGCTTTTGGGAAGCTTCTCTATTAGATATTATCAAATCAACTTATTTTATCTACTTCTATAAGTCTATATTACTTAAATAATTATTAAAATAAATCTTATGTCTATGACATAGGGCTATGGAAAATACCACCTTGAGACCTTAGAATGCCTTTTTTACTTAAGACCTCTATTCCAACTTGCCTTTACATATCAATTGAGTAGGATGAGAGATAACTTGAGAATAATTTTTAATAAAGATCTGATAGAAATTAGCAAATTTAAGAAAACATTATACATCACTTACAGTCTTTGGAATGGCCTATTGCATAACCGCCTCTACTTTCTTAGGATCCATCATCAAATTTTTAGTAGATACAATATATCCTAAAAATTCCATCTTTGATTGATGAATTATATATTTTTCTAGCTTGGCATACAAATCTATATCTTACAGCTTTTATAACACCAATTTAGCATGTTCCTTGTATTCCTCTAGATTTTTTGAGTAGATCAAGATGTCATCAAAAAAGATCACTACGAACTTGTCTACCTACTCTTAAAAGATGTCAATTATTAAATATTGGAAGATAGTAGGTACATTTATTAGTCCAAAAGGCATGACATTATATTTAAAATATCCATACCTTGTCCAAAATGCAATCTTCTATTTGTCTCTCTCTTTGATCCGTACCAAGTTGTATACTTTTCCAATGATCTATCTTAGTATAGATCTTGGCTTAGCCAAATTATCCCAAAAGTCCTAAAATTAACGATAGTAGATAACAATTCTTTACGGTTATCTTATTCAATCTTCCATAATCAATGCACATACGTTGTCACGTTGTAAATTAAAACATAGTGTGAAAGATATAAAGGAATGTGTTAAAATAAAAAGATTAAGATTAGAAGAAGAGAGGATGAAAAAGAGAAGGGGTTGTGGTTATAACCACATTATCTTAGAGGTTATAATGTTTATCACAAGCTGAGGGATGATAGGTAGGCCAAACTACTAATTTCTTACTCAAATTCCTACTAACAGTACCAAGTCATGAAGCCAAGGATTTCTACAGTGAAGTCAAGTGGATTCGAACCCACGTCAACTCCAAAGTAGCTAAGAACTTAACCACACAAGCTTCTTTGACTTGGCAGTGTAGGATGTAGTTCTTTCTTTTTTATCTCTAATCTAATCTTAATTGTTTCTTTCTACTTATTAGATTTTTTTCTATTTTATCTTAGATCTACTTTACCTTTATTCTCTTCTATTTTAGATCTAAACTTAAATGTTGTGGGCTGAAATTAGAAGAGAAGTTGGTAGAAAAATGGTAGTAAGAAGATAGAATAGAAATTTACCTCAAAAAGTGAGATTTCTTCAAATTAATCCAAAAGAAAAGATTGAAGGGGTGGAAAGATATGGCTGAGGTGTCTCTTTGACCAAGGGAAGAAGGAAGACTAGGCCAAGATGACAAGAAGGGGTCGTGAAGAAGAAGGAAGAGGGTTCTTTTGGAGGCATAGGGTTTCTTTTTTATAGGTAGTATACGTTTTTGTGTGTAGAAGAAGCTTAGAGAAGATTTTAAATGCAATTTTTTGTAAGTTTGTAGTAGACAAGATAAAAAATATATAAAAATAATTTTCATATCTTTTGGTTAAATATCAAAGGAAATATGAGTCATCAAAGTTGCAGGTATTTAAGACTAGGGCAATGAGGGTTACTAAATTTTAGGCCTCGGCTCTTGAGAACCATTTGGATTTTAGAGGCAAATTTTATTGGGGTTTTGTTCTTTATAGAGTTTACTAATTTGAATCAAAATCTTAAGTCAATATGATCTCTAAGCAAAGAGTTATGAGTGAAATTGTAACCGGATGTAGGTGAAAAGAGAAATAGAATGAAAGCAGAATTGGGGTTTGTATGGGCAGAGTGTATGTGTGGGTTTTTTGGATATGAATGGAGTTAGGGAACAAATTTGAGTGTGAAATTTGATAGACATGATCTAAGCAAGTTAAGAAAGAGATGAAAGTAAGTTTGATACTCATTTGTCTTATGAAAAAAATGTTATACTCTTTCAAAGTGATAGGGATCTATCTCCAAGTCAGTGAAGTTTGGAGGAGCATATCTTTGTGATCAGAGTAGCATTTTGAATAAAATTTATTGGGGTTTGTAGATATATAAGTCTATTAAGTTGTATAAAAAACTGATTGCTATTGGAGTTATGTTTAAGGAATTATGAAGAAATTTATAGTCGGATCTAGAGTTGTTAGAAGATAGAATTAAAGGAGAAGGGTAGAGTCTATAACTCTAGTTCAAAGAGGAATTTTGGAGCAAAAATTGGAGGATGTTTACAACATAAAGCAAGCAACAAGCCTACCAAATTTCAATACTTGGGTTTTTTTATAATGAGGAGCAATGAAGGTGTGAAGCAAAGAGAGTCTAGAATCAAAGGCAGCATGGAGGGATTTCTTTGACAACATGGTTCTCTCTAACCAAATCAGCTATAATCAAAAGGATTATAAGATTTGCTTCCTTACTTCCTTAAGTACTTTTTATCCAAATTTTGCTTCAATTGATGTGATATCCTAGGATTTATGGGCAAATTTGAGGGCAGGTTTCTAAAGGCAGAATATATTAGAATTAATAAAGTATGTTTTTATGTAAATTCTTCAATTTTATGAACTTTATGAATCTTATCTTGCACTTAAGAAACTAGAGGCACAAAAGACCCAGTGTTTCTTAGAACTAAGACTCTCAGCACGATAACATAAGGAATCGTCTTTCTTCTTCTTAAAGAATATAGGTGTACCTACTAGAGACTTTGAATATATGATGAAGTTCTTTGCAAGATTTTCATCAATATAATCTTTTAAGACTCAAAGCTTGTTTTGAAAAAGATTATAAATTAGACTATAAGATAATATGGTTGATATTGTATAGTATATCAACATGCTTCTTTTGAAAAATATCTTGAAATTTACTATATTACTTTGGAATATTTGCCGATGAAGTCATATCTTCTTTAATTAGAGTTGCATAAATAAAAAATGGTATATCTTCTTTGACTGATCTTATAAAAGCCTTCATATTATAATAATATTAAATACAATTTGGCTACTATGATCTTCAAATAATACTTTTATAGGTCTTATTTTATAGATGATACTACCAAAGGATAATAGTCATCCATCTATTATCTTTACATGAACAAGTTTTGATTTTTATACTAGAAGGATTTTATAAAGATTAATAAATACTTCATTTATAAAACAAGCAAATGCCTCTAAATCTAATAAGACAATTGCTTAAAGTTTCTAAGGGCGAAAATACAAAAAAATTATAAAACAATAAGAAAGTTGAGAAAAAAGAGAGAAACTTGAATAGTTTTGTAATGTTGAATTATCTAGTTGTATGGTCCCTACTGTGACTAAACATCTTTGTTTTCTTAAACAATTACACTCTTGATTTTGGTGACATGTCAATTTTGTTTCTTTGGATAATTGTCCACCTTGTGGCCTTCCTTGCTACAATACAAGCATAGACCTTCTTCCATCTAATGCTTCTTTTCTTGTGGATTAAGAAATTTAAAACATATTGTATCAAATTGCATATCTTTTACTTCTAAATGTGAATTCAGAATGCTTGCCGATGTAATAGGAGTGTATCAAATTACATATTGCCTTGTTGAAGCCTATGAACATTGATCTTAACAACATTGGATTAATTGATTATCATATTTTACAGCTTGGCTAATGGCTTCATTGATCAATTGTAGATCCAAAAGTGATAATAACAAATCCTTCACATCATGTCTTAATCTCTAATAGAATTGACTGATTAAGGCTTCTTCATTCTAATTAATGTCGCATATTAGTTGCCTAAAATTAGATGCATTGATTGATGTATAATATGCCCTTTGACACAATGCTTGGATCTTAGTTGTTGTCTAATGAGCCTTATTATGTTTTCCAAATGCTTTCATGAAAACTTCAAAGTTACTAAAAATTGGTGATTTCTTTTTAAACAAGGAAGCAAACCATGATAATAGTTGCTCCATAAGTAAAGTGCCAACTATTTCAATCTATGATTCTTTTGTCAAATAAGTATCAAGTTATAGAACCGTTATCAATTGAATTTAGTTGACAAACCCTCAAAACTTTGAACGCGTGTCATACTGCATTTATATGTAGTATATAAAAATATTATAATTTTTATTTATTTTTGTTATCTATATGTGAGTGCTAAAGGCTATTTTGAAAGATATTCTAAAGAAAGGATTTATTTTAGCCACTTAATTAGTGAATTAGGATGGCTATTTGTTTTGTTTGTACCTTATTTTTACCTTAGAGTAGATTCTTTTATAGTTGAAAGAAAGATAAAGGCTATTTTATCTTTCTTGTTGACTTTGAGGTAACATGGTTTCTTGTAAGGGATAAGAGAGAAGAATATGGGATAAATAAGGCCTATCCAATAGGATTTTGGCTGCCCATGTGGGCATGGCATGGGTTGATGTGGAGGAACAGGGGAGGATACTCCTCTTACTAGAACTAGGATTTTCAGTTTTAGGATATGTCATATTTGGAGAAAGATAGCTCCAAGGGTACTAAAGCTTTTATAATGAAATTTTTAAAAAATGATTTTTAAATTGTAAGAATTTTAAAGCCTATTCACTTGCTTGTTTTGGAATTATGAGTAAAAATTTACTTTATTTTAGTAAAGTAAGGTTTGCTGCTATTAAAAAGTAAAGGTAGAAATTTTGAGCTGCTATTGCAAGTTTGATTTCAATTCTATTTTAGTAAAATTTATAGAGAATGTGGAAAATTGTGCTAGCTTTATATCAAGCTATTTCTTGAAGCATTTGGAGTTGGAAAGAAAGAGTTCTGAGCTTGAGAGTAGGAAAGGGTCTGCTGCCACCTGATGAAGAGGGCAGAGACTTTGTTCAACCACCCGAGTTGGACAGTCTTTTCAATTTTTTTGATATTTTAGATGCTTATAGTAGATTATATAAGCTTTCTATGAAAACAAAAATCAACATATTTGAAGCTTCTATGAGAATTCTATGAGCTATGAAGTGACAAGAGAGCAAATTGTCACTAGGGTTTGAGGGATAGTTTCAACTAGCCATAAAATCTGAAGTTTAAGAGGTGTATATGCAAGATTTGAAGAAAAGTTAGATGATAGAGTGAGCTTTTCAAAAAGCTTTTGCATGTCTAATTTGGAGAAGGTAAGTAATCACAACAAAAGCTGAAGTAAGAAAAGCTTTGTTGTCTTTGAAATTTACTGGAAATTTTTAGTACCTACTTCAATTAGCCATAACTTTTAAATGGTAAGACTTATATTTGTGAAATTTTGATATGTTTTATAATGTATTATTAAATTTCTATAAACTATATGCATGCTTGATTTGATATTTGGATGAAATTTTAGTGATTTATTTAACTTCAGCTAGTTGTATAACTTGTATTCCTCATATGCGGTTGTATTTTGAGGTATACTTGAGTATATACATAATTTGCTTATATGTATTATATAAATATGTATACTTATATTTATATTAAGTATTTATATAATTATTTTATAAATATTATATAAAGTATTTATATAAATATTTATACAAGTATTATATAAAGGTTTATATTTTATATTTGTATAAGTTTTATACAAATATAATATAAGTATAATATGGAAGCTTGAATAAGTATTATACAAATATACAGGATACTTACATGGCTTCTTCCCATGTTTCCTGCTAATTCTAGTAGCAGCTAAAAATCTGGTGTTTTCTCAAGGCAGATTCTCTCTACCTAACAGCATACCATCATATTTTTCTAAAAGACTTACTCGAGGCTCCTAACATTGTTGAACAAATATGTTTTCTTGGCATAGCATAGGTAGTACTACATCCTCAAATGAAAAGATTGGAGGTGGATGTAGTCTAGATTGTGATACTGTAAATGTTGCATTATTATGAAGTTTTGTAACAAAGTCATAGACATAAGATTTATTCTAATAATTATCTTTATACATGTCTATAGGTGATTGATAGGTTAGAAACTTGGTCAACAAGTTAGTCACATGTCGCATATATTAGTAGCTTGTGAAACAAGCTAGCTATGTATTGCACATGTTGATAACTTATGGAACAAGCCAAATATGTGGAAAACTTGTCTTGCAAGTTTGACACATATCTTATAAATTAGACATGTGTAGGAGGTCCTATAGAATACCACCACGTAGCTCTTAGATAGATAGTATAAATAGAGACAAGAGTGATGCCTTCTTCACTCTTGTCAACTCCTTTCTTGCTTCTAGTCTAGTTCAAGAGTCTCATATATTTTCTAGTCTTTGGCAATAGCCATTCCAATTTCTTCTTGAATATACATACTTCTTTATTTCTATCTTGTTATTTTCTTTTGACATAGTTTTTACTAACTTATGCATCTGTTTTAGTTCGTGTCCTCAATAGATTAACGAGAGTGAAGTTATAATATTAGAGCTTTGTCTTTTCTTGATTTAGAGTAGATTATCTTTTTTTCTTCATAAGACATAAGTATATTAGAAGTTGTGGATTATCCACTTCTAAATTGATATTGTTTCTAGAATTTTTTCTTTTATTCTTGAGTGTTTTATTTTATAGTGAGAATAGACATTTTTCTATTGTACTATTATGGCAGAGCTTATTAAAATGAAGAATGCAGTGGCACAAATACAAGAGCAAAGAAGAGAATTAATGCTCGCAATGCATCAACTCAATATACCACCACAAGGAGCAATAAGATTAGCACGAAGCAAAGATATAGACATGATTCAAGCTACTTCAAGCCATACTACTTCATCTATGATTGAACATCATTCAAGCATCAAAGAATCAAAGATTAGTTTACTGGAGAAGTTTGATGGCACCATATCTAAGTTTCAAGGATTCATCAATCAAGTACAACTGGTGATTGAACTTCAATCCCAAAGTTATCCAATCTAGGAATCACAAGTAAGATTTATTAGAATATTATTGTCAGGTTCTACTTTATCATGATTTTCATCCTTTCTTGAACAATGTTGTCGTACTGTAATTGCTTACAGTATGTAAAATCCACTCAAAATATATAAGATATTTATAGGTTTAGATATATATTAGAATGGTTAGTAAAGTAAATTAAACGGGATTGGTGTAAGAAAATTTATTTTAAATTTTTACTTAGTTTGGTTATGGAATTTAAATTACATAGATCTAAATATTTAGTATGAAGCCTTGAGAGAAGGTGGGAGCTTAAAGATGAAAATTTAAGCAAGTAGGAGGCTTATTTAGAGGGATGAAATCAAGGCATGGTCGGATGAAGGCAAGGAATAGAGAACTTCATCCCTATTGGATGAATACCATATCCAATGGGCTTTGAGGAGGCTACTTGCGACCTTAACAAGGATTTTGGCAACTTCAAAGAGGCCATTAAAAAATCAAAGACTAGGATTAAAAAGCTTGTTTTTTGGGCTATAATTTTGGTATAAAAATAGAAGGATTTGGAGTTTTTATGATGGAGGAGTAGGCTCTTGAAGTTAAGGCATACAAATTGTACCTACTATCACTCTTTTGAGGATTGGAGGAGTTTTATGAGAGCTTTTGGAAATTAAAAGGTGCGACTAGAGAGGTGATTTCAAGTTCTACACCTAATATAGAAGAATTATTATAATTAGAATTCTAAAGAAGGAGATATTGGGAGTCAAAGACAACAAATCGAATTCCAAGGTAGTAAGTAGATTATATTATTGATAGTGATGGGATTTGCCATATCTTGAGTTTTTGGAAGAACTTTAGTTTCAAACTTTCCAAGAAAGTGTATTATTATGCTAAATAGCTATAAATCAAAGTTTCATAGTATTTAGACTTTTAGATTGTGAGATATGAAGAATTTAGTACATGGGTGTTTGTAAACAAGGGTTTGAAGCTACTGCTAGGATTTTGGTGATATCTAAAGATCGGTAATGAATCAATAGTTGAAATTTGCGGTGGTAGTTGTGGAAAATACATCAGTACTTTATGTAAATTTGGAGTGGATTTAGATAGTTGGATTAAAAGTTATGGGTTATTGAAGTTTGGCAAAAATTTCCTTCCTACGAGGGAATGAGGGTTTTAGAGCATTTGTTATGTTTTGAGAGGTTTTAGGAAATAAGGCTTATATATTGGGTGTAATAGCCCTATGAAGAAATACTTTATATAAATTTGTAGGGTTTTATTATATTTAGATCTTGCTTGAGTAATTAGTGGCAACCAGAAGTCTAGCGCTTTCTTGAGGTAATATCTCTTTACTCTGACAATGTGATCCAATATTGGATAATTTAGAAGTATTTTTAGTAGAATTTTGATCTATGTATGGAGAACATATTGCTACAAGATCCATATCTTACAACAAGGCAATCAATCGGTGACATCATATACTTCACAATTTTGATAATTAGCAATTGACACTAAGTGGAATGATGCTGCGCTTATTAGCCAATTTTTCTATAGATTACAATATGAGATAATAAAAAAATTAATACTCATCTTATCCGATCCTCAGACATTGAGTCAAGCAATTGATTTTGCTGTGAAGTGTGACAATCGGCTTTTTGAATTTCAATCAGAGAATCACACAAGCATTGTATTATAGTAACATTGATGGTCTATTGCTCTTTGTATATACGAGTTATGTATGAAATAGTAACAATAGGTACAATTTCAACACCATAACTTTGAGTGTCTATATTTCTTTCATAAAAAGTCCAAATCATACAAGATTTGCACCAAAACTATATCCAAAAATCCAAATTTACTAATCCTAGCCTTTGATGTTTTACTTCTTTCCAAAAACAAACCCTCATCTCTAATAAACCCTCAGGCACCCTCCTTGAAGCCCATTGGGCATGATTTTTTGGCCAATAGGAATAGAGACTTCTATCATCCATCTCTATTTATCCACATAGATGGCCTAACTATTTCCTTTCATATTAAAAACCCCTTCTTAATTCTTTTTCTTATAAGATTTATACAATATGTGTTCTAAATATCAAATAAAAGAAATAAGTAAGATCTTAAAGACCACCAATGTCTAACAAAGGTGACTTAAGATATATAAGATTTGTTATCAATATAAAATCAACTTCAAAATTACTATCAAAAAAAGAAACAAGGTTATATAAACCTCAATAATAATCTTTTTGGATAGATTCTAAATTATTTTAAAACCTAATCACATCTTGTAACTAATAAAATCCACTATTATAGCTTTTGCTTAATTGTATAATAAATTATACATTAAATATACATGTATAATTTTTTCACATGGTAGCTGAACCACAACACGACACTATGTAGTTGGAATTTTATACAATTCCTAGTAAAGGTCCTATTTTTTCCTCAGTACCCTCTTCTTGTTTTATAATAGATATCTATTTCGAACCTAAAAATGACAAAGCCTATGTTTTATTAGATTTAAGAGCCTCAACATGTTTTTTAGATAAAAAATTTGTTAAAAGTTGTAGAATACCTTCAATACAAAAAATTAAACTCGTACATGTAGAAGTCATAGATGATTGCCTATTATCTTTTGGAAATATTATTCATGAAATCCTTCCTATAAATGTAACAATAGATGGTCATAATAGTTGTATAGTCTTTAATATAATTAAATCTTCCTCTAATCTAATCTTTTTAGATTAATCATGGCTAGAAAAGTACAATCCATGAATAGATTGGATTTTTCATAGACTTGATTTTTCTCAAAGCATTAATAAGAGTCCCATAAGTCAAATAACAAACCATAAGCCTTGTATAGTAAAACCAGTACTTACAAGCGCAAAAACTTTTATGAATGAAGAAAAAGAAGGATCATCTTTTGCTACTTATGCTACACTTATTTATGATAGTAGAAGGACTTTAAGTGGCATTCCAAAGAAGGAACTCAACCTCTATTTGGACTGATCTACAGTCTATTTCAAAATGAATTAGCTGAACTCAAGAAATACATTGATGAGAACTTGGCCAAGAATTTCATACGCCATTCAAAATCCCTAGCAAGAGCTTCTATCTTATTTGTAAAGAAGAAAGATCGATCACTACGGATGTGAATAGATTATTGAGAGCCCAATAAGATTACCATCAAGAATAGGTACCCTCTACTTTTGATATTTGGACTTCTTGATCAATTGAATCAAGCCAAGATCTATACAAAGATAGATCTAAGAAGAATATACAACTTAGTACGCATTAAAGAAGGTGATGAATAGAAGACTGTATTTTGAATAAGGTATGGATATTTTGAATATAATGTCATATCTTTTGGACTTATAAATGTACCAGCTGCTTTTCAGCATCTTATAAATAATATTTTTTGTGAGTTTCTTGATGACTTTGTAATATGCTATTTAGACGATATTTTAATCTATTCTAAGAATATAAAAGAACATGAATTTCATGTTCATCATGTGTTATAAAAATTTAGAAATACAGGATTATATGCCGAGATAAAAAAGTGTATATTTCACACTATTCAAGTTGACTTCTTAAGATACATCATTTCAAATGATAGTCTCAATATGGATCCTTAAAAAGTCTAAACAATCATAGATTGGAAGATTCCAAAAATAGTAAGAGATGTATAATATTTTTTGGGATTTACAAATTATTATTGAATCTTTATCAAAAACTTTTTTCAAATTGCAGTTCTACTTACACGCTTAATTTGTAAGGACAAACTTGAGTAGAATAAAGAAGTAGAAGCATTATTTGAGGCTTTAAAAACAACTTTTATTTTTGTACTAATCTTATATTGCATTGACTTTTTCAAGGTATTTTTTATGGAAACAGACGCCTCAGACTTTGCTTTGGGGGTAGTATTATCACAAATAGGAGAAGATGACAAACTCCGTTGAGTAGCTTTCTATTCTAAGAAATTTTCAGTAATAGAGATCAATTACAAAATCCATGATAAAAAACTTCTTGCAATTGTAGATTCTTTTCAAGAATGGCATTACTATTTGGAAGGTGCTTCCACTCCACTCACCCGATATATAGATCACAAGAACCTCGAATATTTCATGTTCGCACTGTCGGATAGAGAGAATCTGCCTTGAAAAAACACCAAGTTCTTAGCTGGTAGTAGAATTAGCAGGGAATATGAGAAGAAGCCATGCAAGTGTCTTATATACTTGCACAATATTTTTTCAAGCTTCCTCATTATACATCTATTATATTTTTTTAAATATAAAGTATAATCTTTTGTATAATATTTGTAGAAATATAAAGTATAATCTTTTATATGATACTTGTAGAAATATAAAATATAGTCCCTTGTATAATACTTATAAAAATATAAAGTATAATCCTATGTATAATATTTATATAAATAATTATATAAATATTTTATATAATACTTATATAAATACTTAATATAAATAAAAGTATATATACTTATATAATATATATAAGCAAAGTATGTATATACTCAAGTATATCTCAAAATACAACCGCATATGAGAAATACAAATTATACAACTAGCTGAAGCTATATAAATCACTAAAAATTCATCTATATATCAAATCAAGCGTTCTTATAGTCTATAGAAAGCTAATAATATATTATAAAATATATACAATTTTCACAAATAGAAATCTTATTGTTTAAAAGTTATAGCTAAATGAAAAAGGTACTAGAAATTCCCAACAAATGCAAAGGTAGCAAAGCTCTTCTTTATTTCAACCTTTATTGTGGTTGCTTTTCTTTTCCAAATTAGACATATAATAGCTTTTTAGAAAGCTCACTCCATCATCTAACTTATCTTAGAATTTCACATATATGCCTCTCAAACTTCAGCTTTTATAGCTAGTTGAATCTATCCCTCAAACCTTAGCAACAATTTGCACTCTTGTCACCTCACAACTCATAAATTTTTTATAAAAGCTCCAAATGCATTGATTTTTGTTTTCAAAGAAAGCTTATATAAGCTACTATAAATATCTAAAATATCAAAAATATTAAAGAGATTGTCCGACTTAAGTGGTTGAACAAAGTCTCTACCCTTCTTCGTCAGGTGGCAATAGACCCTTTCCTACTCTCAATATTACAACTCTTTCTTTTCAATTCCAAATGCTACAAAAAATAGCTTAATAGAAAGTTAGCAAAATTTTTCACACTTTTTACAAATTTTTCTAAAAAAGAATTAAAATCAAACTTGCAATGGCAGCTCAAAGTTTCTGCTTTTACTTCTCGATAGTAGCAAATCTCACTCCACTAAAACAAACATAACTTTTTGCTCACAACTTCAACATGCAAGTGAGTAGGCTTTGGAATCCTCACAACTCAAAAAATACACCCTCCAATTTCTACTACCAAAGCTTTAATATCCTCAGAGCTCTACCTCTCCAAAATTCATATCTTTAAAACTGCCAAACCTTAGGTCCAGCAAGAGGAGTATTCTCCCTTTTTACTCCACATCAATCTATGCCACACCCACATGGGCAGCCAAAATCCTATTAGATAGGCCCTATTTATCCCCATACAAAAATCTATGAAGATCCATCTTATATTCTACGTGTCACTACTCAAGCAATACAAGATAGTGGATATATAAAGAAGAAGACAAATGTCAATAACTCCTATAGAAGTAGATAATAATAAAGAATTTGAGATCAAAAAGATTTTAGATTCAAGGCGGCACCAAAATCAACTGGAATATCTTGTGCATTGGCACGGATATGATATTAGTGAATGCACATGGGAGCCATCTAGGAATCTAACAAATGTATTAATAAAATTCAATACATTTCATCAACGACATCTGTCAAAATCAAGATAAAGAATCAAGAAAATCTTTGCTATAAAACAAAGGAGGTTTTATAAAGGTTTCATCATATTTTGTATCATTGTTGTTATTTTGTTGGATTTGTTTGTGCTAAAGTGATGGAAGATCAACAACTAGCAAATTCAGCTCAAGAACCATCATTTGTTGATTTACCGGACGATATATAACGACTATCACAACCTTCAAGATGACGAAATAGAGATGATATTTTTAGAGATAGGAACTACTCTTGATGGTGTTCCAAATATTTTCTTTGAAGAAAGTTATAAAGGCCTTAACAATGATCAAATAATAGGGTGGTCCTCTCGCCCTAGTATGGGATACTATCCATGGCTAAAAGCACCTATCAACTACCTTCAAAGGGAATAAAGATCAGAGTACATGGCAAGCACAATTTGACGTATCCTAGACTTCTTCAACATGTAATTACCGCTCTTTATGGAACTTGTTCCTAGAAGAGAGGAATAATGCCACAAACATAAGATTTATTCTAATAATTATCTAATTAATATAGATTAATAGAAATAAATAAAATAAACTAATTTCATAATATCTTAGAAAGAAACTTCCTAGAAGCTTCATAGATATAAAATCACCTTTATACATATCTATAGGTGATTGATAGGTTAGAAACTTGGTCAACAAGCTAGCCACATGTCGCACATATTGGTAGCTTGTGAAACAAGCTAGCCATGTGTCGCATATGTTGATAGCTTGTGGAACAAGCCAAGTATGTGGCACTTATGTGGAAGACTTGTCTTGCAAGTTTGACATGTGTCTTACAAATTAGACATGTGTAGGAGGTTCTATAGAATATCGCCACATAGCTCTTAAATAGATAGTATAAATAGAGACAAGAATGAAGCCTTCTTCACTCTTGTCGACTCCTTTGTTGCTTCTAGTCTAGTTCAAGAGTCTCATGTATTTTTTAATCTTTGGCAATAGCCATTCTAATTTCTTCTTAAATATACATACTTCTTTATTTCTATCTTGTTATTTTCTTTTGACATAGTTTTTACTAACTTACGCATCTATTTTAGTTCATGTCTTTGACAAATAATCCCTTCAATCTCTACAATCCTAGTAGATAACGTAGTAAGAATGCTTATGATAGCGTCTAACTTGGACTCAAAAGATTTGGTCATATTAATGTCTTGACCTCTAGCCATTCTAAGAGAAAGAAAAAATGAATCTATGAAGATACAACTCTGATATTTAATATGAAGGCAATATCGATAAACTATCAAAAATATAAGAATATAGAGCAAGAGACTTGAATTAGAACAAGATTTCAAGAAGAAATCAACAAGAACTTGAATTAATCATATGAATACACAAACAACATCCAAATGTTAGTGATATGAGAATACAGAATAAGGGACTTGAACTAGAACAAGGTTTCTAGAAGAAACCAATAAGAACTTAAATTAACCAAATGAGTATATGAACAATATCAAGAAAGATGAGTTAGAACTCTAAGAGATGCATTGTTGAGACTGAAGAACTCTTCAGCCTCGATTCCTATATATACTTTTGTCTAAGACACTTCCTCAGTAGCTTCCATCAAACTAAGATACTTTTAAAACAGCTTTTATCAATTAAGAAGCTTCTTAAGCTCCTTTCACTAACTGAGAAGCTACTTGAGCTCCTTCTACTAATTATGAAACTTTTCAGTTAACTTTCATCAATTAGAAAGCTTCTAAAATGTTCTAGAAGATTTTATAAACCTCCGGTGTCATACTGCATTTACGTGCAGTATATAAAAATATTAAATATCTTGTATCTATTGTTAATATATGTGTGAGTGCTATAGGTTATTTTAGAAGATATTATAAAAAGAGGATTTATTATAGCCACTTAGTTAGTGAATTAAGATGGCTATTTGTTTTGTTCCTACCTTATTTATATCTTAGAATAGACTCTTTTGTAATTAGAAGAAAAATAAAGTTTGTTTTACCTTTCTTGTTGACTTTTGAGATAGAATGGACCTTGTGAGGGGTAAGAAAGAAGAGCATGGGGTGAATAAGGCCTGTCCAATAGGATTTGGCTGCCCATGTGGGCGTCTCATAGTCTAATATGGAAAGAAAGGAAGATATACTCCTCTTTCTAGACCAAGGATTAGAGGCAATTTTGAGTGGTGAACTTTGGAGAGAGATAGCTCTAAGCAGATAGAAGCATTTGTAATGAAAATTGGTAGGTGTGTTCTTCAAATTGTGAAGATTCTAGAACCTACTCACTTGCTTATTTTGGAGTTGTGAGCAAAACATTATGCTTGTTTTAGTAGAGTAGGGTTTGCTGCCACCTGATGAAGAGGGGCAGAAACTTTGAGCTACCACTGCAAGTTTGATTTCGACTCTTTCTTAGTGAAATTTACAAAGAGTGTGTAAAATTATGCTAGATTTCTATTGAGACATCTCTTGTAGCATTTGGAGTTGGAGAGCAAAAGTTGTGAGCTTGAGAGTGGGAAAGGGTTTGCTGCCACCTGATGAAGAGGGGCAGAGACTTTGTTCAACCACCCAAGTCGGACAGTCTCTTCAATCTTTTTGATATTTTAGGTGCTTATAGTAGCTTATATAAGCTTTCCACAAAAACAAAAATCAATACATTTGGAGCTTTGATGAAAGTTTTATGAGCTGTGAAGTGTCAAAGAGGGCAAATTGTTGCTAGGGTTTGAAGAGTAGAATCAACTAGCTTTGAAATTTGGAGTTTGAGAGGCATGCATGCAAAATTTTAGAATAAGTTAGATGATGGAGTGAGCTTTCTAAAAAGCTATTGCATGTCCAATTTGGAGAAGGGAAGTGATCACAACAAAGGCTGAAGTGAAGAGGAGCTTTGTTGCCTTTGCATTTGCTTGGAAATTTTAGTGCCTATTTCTTTTAGCTATAACTTTTAAATGGTAAGTCATCTATTTGTGAAATTTTGATATGTTTTACAATGGATTATTGGCTTTCCATAGGCTATAAGCATGCTTGATTCGACCTTTGGATGAGTTTTTAGTGATATATTTAGTTTCAGCTTGTTGTATAACTTGTATTCCTCATATGCGGTTGAATTTTGAGGTATACTTGAATACATACATACTTTGCTTATACCTTTTATATAGGTATATATACTTGTATTTATATCAAGTATTTATACAAGTATTCTATAAATATTATATATAATATTTGTATAAGTATTTATACAAGTATTATACTAAGGATTTATATAAGTATTATATAAGTATTATACAAGTATTTATATAAGTATTATTCAAGTATTTATACTTTATATTTGTACAAGACTTATATAAGTATAATACAAGTATAACTTGAAAGCTTGAACAAATATTGTGCAAGTATAGAACATACTTACACGGCTTCCTCTCATGTTCCCTGCTAGTTCTAGTAGCAGCTAGGAATCCGGCGTTTTTCCAAGGCGAATTCTGTCTACCCGACACCAGAGTGTATGTTTCTAACATTATCCCTTTTTCTAGCGACGAGTTCCAAGAAGAGCTCGAACTTATTATATATATAAGAAATCAAGAATATATTGTATTAGTGAAGTTATGTATTCCGTTCTTTGTTTTTAAATGATGGATTCTATTAGTCCTTGAAGAAATCGCCTATGGCTTTGAATTAATACCTTTGTTATTGAAATATCCCATCCAAAGATCTGATCTTCATTGCAGCCTTCAAAACATCTTCTAAATAAGATCTCATAACTAAAATGATTCACCTTTCCAAGCTTAAGCAATATCACTAAAGCTTGAGCATTGGAATCAAGACTTATATAATTGAATCTTGCTCCTAATGGCTCCAACCAAGGTCATACTTGGTGCTAAAATGTATTATTCTCACTTTGTTCAATTGAAGGATATGAAAATTATACTAGTTTGTTCAAAGCTTACGTAGTAAAAAAAATCTTCTGAATCTTGTTCTTTCAATGCTTGAAGGTTTGACATGGTGACTAAATTACTTCTACCACTCTATTCTATCTTGGAATAGATGATTACATATAGATGAAGGCTTTAATTTAACTCTCTCCCTTTTCTGAGTATTCTTTGAATCCAATCTTTATTAAGAAGTTATCATTGAATATATTTGAATTTGTGGAGATAGAATCGATGAAATTCTTGTATCTTTTGAGGTGCATTGGCAAGATTTGCAGCCAATTTCTATGTACACTTATTAATGTCATAGTCCCACTAGTGAATAAGATAGTTCAATTTGTTCTAGCTTTGCCATAAATCAAGTACCTTTTCAGCCTTGTAACCTTCATAGTCTTTAATTTTGATACTAGGCAGTAATTTTTGTACCCTTCTTAAAATATGCAACTCTCTATAAGGTTCTAAAAGAGAGACATAAAAAATTGGATGTACCTTTATAGCAGATGGTAATTCTAAGCGATATGCCATTGGATTGATTTGCTTCTGGATAGCAAATAGTTCCAACCTTTAATAGTTTAACTTATTATTTGGTCACTTAGTCTTAATATTCTGTCAAAGAAGCCATTTCTTATCTCTAATATGAAAAGTAGGCGATTGATTCCTAAATTTATCTATAGATGCTTTATAAGTATCTTGAGCTGTTTATAATTAAAGCTTCAAGGTTATTTGGTGTTGCGATAGCTGCTTTGCAAATCCTTCAGCCGTTGGATTATTGATCTTTGGCGTATTCTACAGATCAAGCTTTGAGCGATATCTATAATTCAAGAAAAATGGTATTTACTGAATTGAAGCATGAACAATATTATTATATGCAAACTTTATTAATGGTAGATATGAGATCCAATTGTCTTATTCATAATTAATATCACATCATAAATAATGCTTCAAAATTTAATTAACTTATTTTATTTGGCCGTCAATTTAAGGATGAAAACCCGAAGAAAGTTTAATATCCACCTTCAATATTTCAAAAAGACATTTCTAGAACTTAGATATGAATTGAGATCCTAGATCAAATACGATATCATTTGATAGGCCATAATATTGATATATATTATTGAAAAAGAGTCTTGTCATTTCTTCACTAGATGTAGTATTTTTGCAAGGGATGAAATGAGCCATCTTTGTGAGTCGATCAACCACTATAAAGATATTGTCCAATGAATTGAATGGCGATAGATCTATAATAAAATCCATCAAGATAGATGACCATGACTGTCTTGGAACAAGCAAGGGTTGTAAAAGTCTATAAGGACAATGTCGAGGATTTTTGGACCTTGAAAAAATGTTGTAAGAGAGCACAAAGTCCTTCACTGCCTTCCACATTTGAGGCCACTAAAAATCTTGGAAAATAAGTTCTAAAGTCTTATTAAATCCAAAATGATCCACAATAGAAAAATCATAGTGAGATTGAAGAACGCATAGTTGTATTGGTCTTTTTGGGATATACAAATGTTCTTCAAAATATAGAAGGTCTTCTTCAAATTTGAACTTATTACTATTTTCTTTCAAGTGATGTTTGACATCAAGGGCCAAAGCAACATTAGTGGTTGCAGTATGCACTTCATTAAGAAAACTAGAATCGATAAGCATTGATGTAATAATGGCACAAAGACAAAATTGCTCCGATTTCAACAACGTTGTATATTGTTAATCAAATGTTGTCTTTCTTATCTTTGGTACAAGATATGATTTCTTTGATAGAAAATTAGACAATCCTTGTTGCTTCCTAAGGCAATAAATGATGACAAAGTTAAATCAAGATAGCGACATATTCCATCGAGCTTGGTGGCAATTAACAATCCAAGCTAACGTGAAATATTCTAAGTTCTTGTGATTTATATATATAGTCATAGGATGTTAGAAATTTTGAATGTCTAATGAAGTTCTTTGTAAGATTTGCATCAATATAATCTTTTAATATTAAAAGTTTATTTTGAGAAAGATTATAGCTTGGACCAAAAGATAGTTGTGTTTTTTTCTGAAGATCTATAATACAATCGTATGGTCTGTACTTTGACAATATATCAGCATTCTTCTTATATAAAATATCTTGAAATTTGTTATATTACTTTGGAATACTTGCCAATGAAGTCATATCTTTTTTAATTAGAGTGGCATAAATAATAAATGGTGTACCTTCTTTGGTTGATCTAATGAAAGCCCTTCTTCCAATAAATAAAGATTTATCAATTTGTGGCTTTTTATGAATTTTTATAAGTATTTCTATAAAAAATATTATTCTTCACAACTTCCAATCCATAGATGGATTATGCTTTTTCATCCAAGACAACTCAAGAATAATAGGATTTGAAGGAGTCTTAATAATATTGAATACAATCTGGCTTCTATGATCTTTGAACAACACTTCTATAGGCATGGTTTCATAGATGACACTATCAAAGGATAAGGATCATCCATCTATTATCTCTACATGAATAGGTTTGGATTTCTATACTAGAGGAATTTTATGAAGCTTAGTGAATGCCTTATTTATAAAATAAGCAGACGCCTCCAAATCTATCAAAGCCGTTGTTTGAAGCTTTTGAGGGCCAAAATATAAAAAGATTGTAAAACAACAAGCAAGTTGAGCAGAAAGAAAGGAACCTGAATAGTTTTGAAATATTGCATTATCCAGCTGCATAATCCCTACTGTGGCTGAACATTATCATTTTTCTATATAATTATACTCCTAGTTTTAATAATATATCAATTTTGTTTCTTCGAGCAATTACCAACCTTGTGGCCTTCTTTACAATATTACAAGCATAGATCTTTTTCCATTTGACACTTATTTTTCATAGACAAAGATGTTTAAATCATATTGCATCAAATTGCATATCTTCTAATTTTGAGTGTGAATTCAAAATGCTTGTTGATATAACATGAATATGGCAGATTGTATGTTGTCTTGTTGAAGCTCATGAATGTTGATCTTATCAACATTGGAATAATCAATTATTACATTTTATAGCTTAGTTAATGGCTTTATTAAGCAATTATAGATTTGAAAGTGACAATAACAAATCTTTCACATTATCTCTTAATCTCTAATAAAATTGGCTCATTAGGGCTTTCTAAGCCAAAAAAACTCACTATAAGACTTTTTATGTTTTTATTTGATTGAATTGGAAAAAATTAGTATTTTTAGATTTTTTATGATTTTTTTTTATTATTAGCATTTATAATACCACTATCTAAGTATCTTCCAGACAATATACCATTAGTATTATAGATGGATGAAAAAGATAAAAGAATCAAGGTGAAAATAAGAGATAAAAGATAAATAGCAAAAAATAAGAGATAAAAGATAAATAGTAAAAAATAAAATATAAAAGATTAAAATAAAAATGACAAATAAAAAAATAAAAGATAAAAAATAAAAGATGAATATAAAAGTAAAAAATATAAAAAAATAAAAGTTAGAAGTACAAACTTTAATTGGTAGTAAAAATAAAATAGAGAAATAAAAAATACAACAAAAAACTTCCAAATAAAAATAAAAAAATAAAGAAGTAAGATAATAAAGAGAAATTAGCTTAAGAAATACTTAATGATAAGTATTAAGATTATTCAATCCACTGTCTTGTATAGCTTTTAACTAAGAGCAAGGTGGCCCAAGGGTGGCGGCCACATCTCCACTCTTAAACTACAAATTCATAATCAAGATCAAGGGTCCAAAATGATCCTAAGCCTAAGTCCAATTTTAGGGTTGAACTCAACTAAAACTAAGAATAGACTATCTTTTAAGCAAAACTAATATCACTAATTTATTTAAAATATAATTTTATCTTAAGATTAACTACTCATATGTCCAAATCTAAGTTCAAAAGCATAGTTCTAATCAATTTACTAATTACAATTTTTGACTATTGTAATTTTATTAAAATACTTTAAGAAATTTTTATTACTACCTTTTAATCTAAACTTAGATGAATAATAATAATCCAAATAAATTTATAGTATTTTCTTCAATTAGATATATTTTAATATGGTGATTAAAATTACCAATTACTAAACAATTTTGATTCACAACAATTAGAAGTTGATAATTTTCAACAATTATTGAAATTCATAGAATTCTAATTTTTGGAATTCTATTATTTTCTAATAATAGATTAAACTAATATAATTGATTCTAGCTCTAGATGATCATTTTATTATTAAATTTAAATAATTTATTATATTCTTATCCAATTTTTATATTTATACATCAAGCTTATTTTTTAAAAAAGTAAGAATATCTATTTGGCAAGAATAATCTATTTAACAAAGATTTTAGCCACCAATAAATATTAATTAGCCTAAATTTATTCTAAATATTGACTTTTGATTGATTTTGGATAAAAATAAAGAATTGAGTCATTTTTACAACTTACATATGGCAACCATCTGGAACAACTTGAAGAGGCAGAGAACTCAAAATTTCTTGCTAAAGAAAGGCAAGGTGTTGGTTCTATTGGACTTCATGGTCAAATAATTAATTACTTAATTGAAGAATATAAAATAAGTAGAATGGTATTAGCTTGAAATAGATTTGATTTTAATACACGAGTTAAATCTTTGAAACTAAAGTCATTCTTACTTGTGGATATGGATTATAACTAAGAAGGGTAATAAATTGAAGAAAACTAGTCATGTTATAATATATGAAAGATCCAAAATAACTCTATAGTTAAAAGAAATTTTATAAAACCACCCTCCGTCTTCATTGGAGTGAATTTGGACTACACAAAATATGAAAAAGTGATGCAGATAATAAAGAAAGGAATCTAGACCTACAAATGTATCATTTGATTTAAAAAATTAGACTCTCCATCAACCTGATTTCTTCAATTGGATAAAAATAAAGAACTGAGTCATTTTGACGGCTCACAGGCTTCTTTGTCCTAATTGATGTTGTACGCTACTTGCCTAAAATTGGATGCATAGACTGATATAAAGCATGCCCCTTGATATAATACTCGGATCTTAGCTGTTGTCCAACGTGCCTTGTCATGTTCTCCAAATGCTTCCATGAAAACTTCAAAATTACTCAAAATTGGTGATTTTTTTTTCAAACAAGGGAGCAAATCATGATAGTGCTTGCCCCATAAGTAAGGTGCCAACCAATCCAACCCATGATTATTTTGTCGGATAAGTATTAGGTTGTAGAATTGTTATCAATCAAATTTGATTAACAAATCTTTATAACTTTGAACGAGTATCATCATATTTCTCTGGAAGACTAATTTGAGGCTCCTTACGTTGTTGAACATATAGATTTTCTTGGCGTAGCATAGATAGTATTGCATCTTTAAGTGCAGAAGTTAGAGGTCGATGTAGTCTAGATTGTGATATTCCAAATGTTGTATCATTATAAAGTTTTGTAATAATTCCTTCAATCTTCGCAATCCTAGTAGATAAAGTAGTAAGAGCACTTATAATGGCATCTAATTTGGACTCGGAAAATTTGGTCATACTAATGTCTTGACCTCCAGCTATTCTAAGAGAAAGAAGAATCTATAAGAAAACAATATGACTTTAGAGGAGGATAATTCACAATCTCTAAAATGCTTTAAGACCTTTAAGAAGAGGGGTGATTAATTCTTTCATAAGAGGGACAAAGCTCTAATATTACGATGAAGAAAATATCAATTTAGAGGAGGATAATCCACAACCTCTAAAGCACTGGTATACCTTTGAGTGAAGGGATAATCCACTTTCTAACAAGAAGGATCCAATTTTAATATTAAAGATGAGGTCAGTCTTGACAAACTATCAAAGATATGAGAATACAGAATAAGAAACAAAGTAAGAAGAAGGACAAAATAAGTGAAAGAAAATCAATCAAATATACATTCCAAAAACTTATCACAATTCATTCATTAGAATTTCATTTAATAAAAAATAAAAAATAAAATTAAAATTATATTTTTATATAAATAGTTTTTTTTTCTTTTCAATGAAATAAAAAATATATAATTCTAAGTTATTATGAATAAATTATAAAGGTTTAAAGATAAGAAATAAAAAATAAAAAAATTTAATAAATAGATTTTATTTCAAGAATGACTTGCTTAAGAAGTCAAGGATTCAAGCCTCACAAAGTGGTGTGAATGATGTCTTAGAGGGGCCACAAGGCCTTAGTCTTATCTTTCTACCTACATCTAAGGTGCTACAATCCATGTAGGACATATGCACCTTCCTTCCTACAACTACTATATTAGCTCTTGGTCACTATAATTTCTACTAGTAAAACATATTTTTTTGTAATTTTGACTTCACCAAGGTCTTTGAAAACATTCAAATAGGCTAAAAATCTTGTAAGGCCTTCTAATCTTGCTCTAATTCTTCATAATAGCCTCCCCAAGTGATAAAATTATTTTTACCAAAGTCTTCAAAATATATTTTATAAATTCCTAAAAAAAATTATAAAAAAATTATAAAAAAATTATAAAAAAAATTAAAAAGACTTATATAGTTTTTGAGATCTTAATATAAACTTAAAGCTTTTATTTCCTACTTTGGTGATTTTTAATAACAATAAAATAAATTTAAATCAATTAAAAAATCAACTAAAAAATATTATTTTTAACATGAATCCTTAAAAAGCGATAAAATTCATTTTTATGCTTTTCCTACCTACTAACTAATATCAATAAATTTCTAATAAATAATATATGTGAATAAAAGACCATATAAGATATTGGTTTTAATAACTAAATACTAATTATTATAATTAAAAGAAATATATTATATTAATTAAAATAATTATATTTAAGACTTATTAAGATTTTATTTTCATGATTTTTTTTCTAAAAGACTCTTATAACTTATAAGACCTTTTAAACTATAATAAACACTTAGATGATCAAATAGACTTTTTAATCTTAATATTTTTATAATCAAACAATTTAAAAGCTTTATTTTAACAAATCTACTAATTAAGATGCATTGGTGGGACTCACAAAAGACAAGAGACAAATCATCATTTTGTAGTAGACTACTATTCAAAAATGAAAAGAATTCTTGAAATTATTTTCATTCTCACCTTTTTCTAGTGGATCCTTTCAAATAAGAAGGTTCATTAAACTACTCATGGAATAATAAAAGAGAAGAAATAAGGGTCTTAAAAAGGCTAGACAAGTTCCATTTAAGCTCACTTTTTCTTTAAAATAATCAAATTCAAGACTATTATATGAAAAGGAACTACATAATATTTAATCACCTTCTAGTTGAATTTACTTTTCAATTACAAAAATCTAAACTTAAATCATCTAGTTTTATAGTAAATATTTATTATTTAAACAATCATTGGATTATCCAACAAGTTAGTAAAATTTGGTCTCATAATAATAGCAAAGATTTTTTTATTCACTATATGTAAATTTTTATATGTTTTTATAAGTTCTTTTATGAAATTAAAGCTTGTCTTAAATAAATTAAGATTTTTTTTAATCAACTTAAAAATTGGCAATATAAAGGGAGGTTAATACATGCTCAAATCAAATCAAAATAAATAAGAAACAATATTGACAAAGCTTTTTATATTGTAGTCAAAAATTATTGTCCTAAATCTATTATCATAAAACTTCAAAATTTTCAAGGTAAGCTACAAAGAAATCTTTAAGACATTGAAAATATTTGTTTTAATTTTTATTCTAATACTTATAATAAACTTTAAGAATTTCAAAAATCTAAAGAAGCCACAACTATCATACTTAATAATGTTCTACATAAGGTTAGAAAAAATATGAACAAGGATTTATCTAATCTATTCAATATGTACAAAATTGAAGAAGTTATTAAAGACATGGCTAAAGGCAAAGCACTCAGTCTAGATAGAGTATGTATACAATTTTTCCAAATTTTTTGGCACATCATTAGAAATAACTATATTTCCATAATCAATTATGCTTTAGCTATAGGTTGATTCCTACATTATATTATCAAAGGACATATTGCTGTTTTGTACCAAAAAAAATAACAAAACAAAGCTAGGCAATTAAAGGTCCATTATTTTATTAAATATCTCTTATAAAATTTATACTAAAATAATTCAAAGGCGGTTCCAAGTAGTTTTCAAAGAGGTTATTCATTCTAACCAAACTTCTTTTTTTCCTCTAAGGTTAATCATAAAAAATATATTAGTAATCTAAAAATCATAAATTAAATCAAAACATCAAAACAACCCTTCTTTTTATTAAAAATTAACTTTTCTAAAGCCTATAATAAGGTCTCTTGGTATTTTATGTTTAAAGCACTATGGTCACTTAGTTTTGACAATTTCTTTAGTTATATCATTAAAATTAGTCTCCATGGTACAAGCAATGGGACATCAAAGGATGATTTATAAAATACTTTTCAATAAATAAAGATGTGAGATAAAGCTGTCTTTTAACATCTTATTTTTTTATTTTGGTTACTGAAATTTTTAATATTCTTATTCAACATATTGTCCAACAATACCATCTACAAGATGTTTTTACTTCCTAGAGTCCTCATCAATAAGTCATTAGCCAATATACCAATGACTTTATAATAACTATTTGTAAAGAAGAAGAAAATATTTTCTATTTGATAAATATTATCAAGTAATTTAGCTTGGCTTCAGGTCTTAAAATAAATTGGTCCAAATTTTCTACCTATTAATAATTTAAAAAATCTAATAAATCAGCTTGGTCAAACTAATTAAGATGGATACAAGTATCTAACATTGATATTAATAAGCTCTTTGGAACTTTCTTTGGTATCTTCTTGAAAATATAGGATATTAATCAATTTTATATTAATAGAATAATATATAAATTAGACTACTAATATTCTATCAAAATCAATGTGGCAAATTAAGCTATTATTGTAAATAATATTTTACTTTCTTCATTATGTTTTTTTTAGCCATATAGGCTAGCTTTGTAAAGACTATTTAAAAGATTAAATTGATGGTTAAAATTTTTTTTATACAAAAATATTACTTTGTTAACTTGGTCCAAAGTATCATAGATTGTTTGTTGTAAAGCTTATAAAGCAGGTGGCTTTAGCATCAATAATCCAAAAGATGCCATTAAAGTTTATTTATCCTAATAGATATTAGTGGCTCTTCAATTAGGCCAAGCAAATATTCAATAATTTCTTAGATATCAAATAATAAATATTAAATCAACAATTTATAGAAATTAGGTACCAGATTTGGCTTGGTTACTTATTCCAAATCATAAATGAAGTAGTAGATTTAAAACATAAAATAAAATTAGAAAAGCATAGATACATATATAAATTTTTTTAAATCAATTCTCTTACTTCTTTTCATAATATATGGAATTGTTTCTTATAGTAGGATCCTCAATTTTCTTTAATTGACATTCACCTAGAATTCTATCAAGCTGCAATTTTTTATTCAAATGGTCTTTATCTTGTTAAAAATTTCTTTAAAAGGCCAATGTCTTTGCTATCAATGGAAGAAGTAATATCTATATATCACATTCTACTATTTAATAGTTTTATTTGCAGTTTTTTTTATATTTATTTTTAAAGTTTTTTAAAAAATGTACTTCAATATGAAAAAAAACTTTTAGCATTGATCTCTTCTACGATCCAATTAATGAATTGATCTTTGATCCTCTATTATATTTATAGATTATTAGTGAAGAATTCATGACATACTTTATTAAACTTTGTAGAAAATTACTTCAAAGTAATAGCTTTATTGCTAATTTAGTAATATAAAAATAGAATATTTTTTTTAGTCAAGACTTTTTATTTAATTAAAAAAATACTTAATCCAATCCTTACTGCTACAAAGAGGCTATATTTATTTGGCTCATATAGTACAAAAGTGTAGCAATTAATTGTCAAGGACATGAACTGGAAAAGGATGCATAATCTAATGGAACTGTATCAAAATAAAAATCACAAAATGGGAATAAGAAAGTATGTATACTCAAAGAAAACTAGAAAAGCTATTGCCAAAGATTAGAAACATGAAGACTCTTGAAACTAGACTATAATCAGGAAAGGAATTGACAAGAGTGAAGAGGGCTTCACTCTTGCCTCTATAAATACTATCTAATTAAGAGCTATGTGGCGGTATTCTATAGGACCTCATACATGTGTCTAATTTGCAAGACACGTGTCAAACTTGCACGACAAGTTTCTCACATGTGCGCCACGTACTTGGCTTGTTCCGCAAGCTACCAACATGTGTGACACATGGCTAGCTTGTTCTACAAGCTACCAACATGTGCGCCATGTGGCTATCTTGTTGACCAAGTTTCTAACCTACCAATCACCTATAGACATGTATAAAGGTGATTTTGCATCTATGAAGCTTCTAGGAAGCTTCTCTATCAGATATTATCAAATCAACTTATTTTACCTACTTCTATTGGTCTATTATTACTTAGATAATTTATTGGAGTAAATCTTATGTCCGTGACATTATCCCCCCTTCTAGGGACGAGTTCCACGAGGAGCGGTGATTACATGTTGAGAAAGTCTAAAATACGTCGAATTGTGCTTGCCACATACTCAAATCTTTGTTCCCTTCGAAGGTAGTTGATAGGTCCTTTCAACCATCGATAATGTCCCATACCAGGGCGAGAGGACCACCCTGTTATTTGATCATTGTTGAGGCCTTCATAACTTCCTTCAAAGAAAACATTAGGAACACCATCAGGAGTAGTTCCTACCTCTAAAAGTATCACCAAACATCGAGAGTCTCTTCCAAGGTCGTGATACCAAACACATTGTATTTCGCCATCAATCCGAGGAAGGACATGTCGTTCTTGAGGATCTTCATCTCTATTCCGTCGTCTTGAAGGTTGTGATAGTCGTAATGTCTCGTCCGATAAATCAGCAAATGATGGCTCTTGAGCTGAATTCGCTGGTTGTTGATCCTCCATCTCTTTAGCACAAACAAAATCTAATGACAAACAATGATACAAGGTAGGATGAAACCTCTATAGAACCTGCCTTGCTTTATAGCAAAGATTTTCTTGAGTATTTATCTTGGTTTTGATGGATGTCGTCGATGAAATGCATTAACTTTTATTGATGCATTTGTTAGATTCTTTGATGGCTCCCATGTGCGTTCACTAATATCGTATCCGCGCCAATGCACAAGATATTCCAGTCGATTTTGGCGCCGCCTTGAATCCAAAATCTCTTCAACCTCGAATTCTTCATTGTTGTCCACTTCTACAGGAGGCGGTGGCATTTGTCTTCTTCCTTGTATATCCATTGTCTTGTATGGCTCGAGTAGTGACACGTGGAATATAGGATGGATCTTCATGGACTCCGGTAGGTGTAATCGATATGCAACTAGATTGATTTGTTCAGAAATAGGAAAAGGTCCAAGCCTATGATAGTCCAACTTATCACAAGGACGAGTAGTCTTGATATTGCGATGAAGTAACCATATCTTGTCCCCCACGTTGAATTGTGGTTGTTCCTTGCGATACGCATCTGCATTTGTTTTTTGTCGTTCTTGAGCTTCTTTTAATTGCACCTTCATTATTGCATGTAGCTCTGACAAACGATTTGCCAAATCTTCTGCTGCTGGATTATCAACTTTTGAAAAGTCAAAAGCATCAAGTCATGGGTGATAACCATAATTGGCAAAGAAAGGTGTTTGTTGCATAGAAGAATGTATCGTATTATTATAAGCAAATTCTGCCAATGGCAAAAGAGCTATCCAATCATCTTGTTGGTAGTTGATGGTACACCTTAAATATTGCTCCAAGACTTGGTTCACGCGCTCTGTTTGTCCATCAGTTTGAGGATGAAAAGCTGAAGATAACTTTATGTCCACTTTTAAGATCTTGAAAAGGGTTCTCCAAAATCTTGACACAAATTGAGTTCCCTATCCGATATAATATCCTTAGGTAACCCATGATAGCGATAGATATTATCAATGAAAAGCTTAGCTGTTTCTTCACCTGTGATAGATTTTGTGCATGGCACAAAATGTGCCATCTTGGTGAACCGATCTACTATCACAAATATAGAGTCATAAGATCTTGAGCTTGGAAGATCTGTGATGAAATCCATAGAAACAGAAGACCATGGTTGTTCTGGAATAGGTAATGGCTGAAGAAGCCCAAAAGGTCGATGACGAGGAGTCTTTGATCTTGAGCAGATATCACATGATTATACAAAGTCTTTGACTGCCTTCCACATTTGAGGCCACCAAAAATCTCTTGATATAAGTTCCAAAGTCTTGTTGTATCCAAAATGTCCTGCCGCTAGAAAATCATGACGTGCTTGAAGAACATGTAAATGTGCTTCTCCTTCTGGAACATATAGACGTCCTTCAAAATATAGTAGATTATTCTTGAACTCGAATTTAGAAGAATCATGAGACTTGGAAGAATTATTCTTGATATCATGAATAAGAGGGTCTGAGGACATACTTGACTGAATTTGCTTGAGAAAAGTTGAATCAACAGTCAATGTTGATTTTATTGCTCGAAGATAAAACTGCTCTGGTTTCAAGAGAACCATTCTTTGTTGCTCAAAAGCTGCATCTCCTTCTTTTGGTGCAAAATAAGAACGTCTAGAAAGGGCATCGGACAAACCTTGTTGTTTTCCTGGCCGATAAGTGATAATGAATTCGAATCTTGACAAAGACATATTCCAACGAGCTTGACGACGATTCAACATGCGTGCCGACATGAAATACTCGAGGTTCTTGTGATCCGTATACACGGTGACTGGACTCAAAGCGCCTTCTAGATAATGACGCCATTCTTGAAAAGAATCCACGATTGCAAGAAGTTCTTTGTCATGGATCTCATAATTGATCTCGGCTGTTGAGAATTTTCTTGAATGAAAAGCTACTGGATGAAGTTTGTCATCTGTTCCCATTTGTGACAAAACCGCACCCAAGGCAAAGTCTGATGCGTCTGTTTCCATAAAAAATGCCTTGGAAAAATCTACACGATACAGGATTGGTGCAGAAACAAACAATGTCTTCAAAGCTTCAAATGCTGCTTCCGCTTCTTGATTCCATTGGAGTTTGTCTTTACAAGTCAAACGTGTAAGTGGAGCCGCAACACGAGAGAAGTCTTTGATGAAGATCCGATAATAATTGGCAAATCCTAAAAAGCATTGGACATCTCTTATCGTCTTTGGAATCTTCCAATTCATGATTGTTTGGACTTTCTTAGGATCCATCATGAGACCATCATTTGAAATGATGTATCCTAAGAAATCAACTTGAGTAGTGTGAAATACACACTTTTCCATCTTGGCGTACAATCTCGCATCTCTAAGTTTTTGTAATACTTGACGAACATGTATTTCATGTTCTTCTACGTTCTTAGAATAGATCAAAATGTCATCTAGGTAGCAGACGACAAAATTGTCTAAGAACTCACGAAAAACATCATTCATGAGATGTTGAAAAGCAGCTGGTGCATTCGTAAGTCCAAAAGGCATGACATTATATTCAAAATGTCCGTACCTGGTTCGAAAAGCAATTTTCCATTCATCTCCTTTCTTTGATGCGTACTAGATTGTATGCTCCTCTTAGATCTATTTTTGTATAGATCCTAGCTTGATTCAACTGGTCAAGGAGTCCTGATATTAGAGGTAATGGATATTTGTTCTTGATTGTGATCTTGTTGAGTCCTCGATAGTCAACACACATCCGCAATGATCCATCTTTTTTCTTCACAAATAGAATTGGAGCTCCTGTTGGAGATTTAGAATGACGTATGAAATTCTTGGCCAAATTCTCGTCAATATACGCCTTGAGTTCAGCCAATTCATCTTGTGATAAACTGTAGATTGGTCCAAATGGTGGCTGAGTTCCTTCTTTAAGGTCGATTGAACAATCATATGGACGATGCTCCGGAAGAATATCTGCATTCTTTTTCTCAAAAATGTCTTGATAATCTTGATACTGACTTGGAATGCTACTTGAAGTCTTTCCATCGTTGGAAATAGGTGTAGCATAAATGACAAAAGGTGATCCTTCTTCTGCAGCGTGCAAGAAAGCTCTTGCACCTACAAACGCAGGTTTAATTCTACTAGACTTATGATTTCTTACTTGATTAATTATATTGTTAGCTATACTTTTAGAAAAGTTCAGAGTACGAGAAATCCAATCTATTCGAGGGTTGTGTTTTTCTAACCATGATAGACCTAGAATAACTGGAATAGAGGGAGATCTAATTATGTTAAAAATTACGCAACTATTATGGCCATTTACTACTACATCTAGAGGAAGTGTTTCATGAGTAACATCTCCAGAAGATAAAGGACGACCGTCTATGACTTCTACATGTACGGGTTTAGATTTTTGTACTATCTGTATTCTATAGCTTTTAGCAAATTCTTCATCTAAAAAACAAGCCGAGGCTCCCAAATCTATTAAAGCAGAGGTCTTGTAATTATTAGGTCCTAAATATACATCTATTATAAAACAAAAAGATGGTTGTGAGGAGAAGATAAGACCTTCATTAGAAATTGTACAAGATCCCAGCCGCACAGTCTTTATTGTGGCTGGACAAACTCGTTTTCCGACATATTATCTTCTTTGACAATCGTATTCCTCATCTTGTAGTTGCGTCGTTTCTTTGGACAATTTTGAGCAATGTATTTAGGTTCTCTACAATACAAGCATAATCCTTCTTGATGACGTCGAGTCTTTTCTTGTTCAATAAGCGGCTTGAAACGTATAGCATCAATTTGCATGTCCTCAACTTCTGAAGGTACATATTGAGAAGTCATTGGTGCTGCCACTGAATTATAATGTTGCTGAGGTTCTCTTGTACAACTTTCAGATCTAAATTCGAAAAGCCGATTATCACACTTCACCGCAAAGTCTATTACTTGACTCAATGTTTGAGGATCGGGTAAGTTCAACATTAATTTCTTCACTTCATATTGTAATCCGTAGAGAAACTGACTGATGAGTGCAACATTGTCCCACTTGATATCGATTGCTAGTTGTCGAAATTATGAAGCATATAATGTCACTGATTGATTGCCTTATCGTAGGATATGAAGCTTATTAGTTGCAACACGAGTTGCATCATGTTTTCCATATATAGATCAAAATTTTGCTAAGAAAGCTTCTAAATTATCCAATATTGGATCACGTTGTTCCAGAAAAGATGAAAACCAAGATAAGGCAAAACTTGAAAGTAGTGTACCAATAAATCTGACTTGCGATCCTGGAATTGGAAAACTTTGCGGTTGCAATTCAATCCCCAGTTGGACTTGGTTGATGAATCTTCAAAACTTGGATCTTGTACCATCAAACTTCTCAGATAGACCAATTTTTGGTTCTCTGATGCTTGGACGATGTTCCAATGTACGAAGAATTATATGGCTTGGTGTAGATGTTGAAGCAGCTCCAATCATATCTATATCTTCATTATTTGGTAACCTTGTTGCTCCTTGTGGAGGTACAGTAAATTGATGCATTGTAAGCATCAATTATCTCATTTGCTCTTGCATTTGTGCCATTGCACTCTTCATTTCGGCAAGCTTGGCCATGATAACACTTCAAAAAATATCTAAAACTACTCGAGATAAGTATTCAAGGAGAACAAAGAAAATACTAGGAATAATATGAGTTTAGAAGAGGATAATCCGCAACTTCTAAAGTACTTGTGTCTTATCAAGAGAAAGGGGTAATCCACTCTTAAATCAAGATAAGACACAGCTATGATATTATAAGTGTATTCTTGTCAATCTGTCAAGGACATGAATTAGAAAAAGATGCATAATCTAATGGAACTATATCAAAGTAAAAATCACAAAATGGGAATAAGAAAGTATGTATACTCAAAGAAAACTAGAATAGCTATTGCCAAAGATTAGAAACATGAAGACTCTTGAAACTAGACTATAATCAGGAAAGGAATTGACAAGAGTGAAGAGGGCTTCACTCTTGCCTCTATAAATACTATCTAATTAAGAGCTATGTGGCGGTATTCTATAGGACCTCATACATGTGTCTAATTTGCAAGACACGTGTCAAACTTGCATGGCAAGTTTCTCACATGTGCGCCACGTACTTGGCTTGTTCCGCAAGCTACCAACATGTGTGATACATGGCTAGCTTGTTCTACAAGCTACCAACATGTGCGCCATGTGGCTATCTTATTGACCAAGTTTCTAACCTACCAATCACCTATAGACATGTATAAAGGTGATTTCACATGTATGAAGCTTCTAGGAAGCTATTCTATCAGATATTATCAAATCAACTTATTTTACCTACTTCTATTGGTCTATTATTATTTAGATAATTTATTGGAGTAAATCTTATGTTCGTGACATTAACTTTTGGAGAAAAAAATTAATCCTAATATTGATATTCACTATATTATGTATCAATTCCAAATGTCCAAATCCATTTTCTATGAATTTTAGGATTACCATTAAGCCTATTATATTTGAGATTAGACCAATTTTCTTTTATACAAATTAACATCTAATTCTTAAAATTGGGGTCCTTGAAAATCCTTCACTTGGCAACAAATTATTTTTGCAAAAACTCTTTCTTTTAGATTCAAATATTTTTGTAAGATTTGGTCTTTGTTAAAAGAACTTTGTTTATGGACTATTTGAATTTAGGGAAACAATTTTTTTTTTGAAAATAAAGTATAGAATAAACTCCATATTAGAAGCATAATCTGGCAAGGTCTTATTAAATTTGGACAAATTTGTTGGAAATTTATCAAAAAAAATTAGCAAAATATTTGTAATATAAGTCTTTTTTATTTAAGAGATGGAATAACTTCTAGATGGCTTATCACATACTTGATCCTATAAGTGACAAAGTAATCAAATAGAATTCTAAAATATCTTAGTGTGATCATATATGAAAGTGCAAATGAGCTTGCTTTAATAATTATTCCATATTCTTAATACTTTTACCTCCACCTTTGGATATAAAGAATTCAATAGTATGTTGTAATTTTTATATTCCATTAGTACATCAGATATACTTTATTTATGTGTTAATATATATATATATATATATATATATTAATGAAATAGAGATTTTTTTAATAAACTCTCTATATATAATTTTAATTATATGACTCATTATATTTATAGTATAAATATAATAACTAATTTTTTTTATTAAATCATAATATAAAATTAAAATTTTATAATAAGTAAATAAATAAATAAATAATCAAGAAACAATATTACAATATTACAAATTTATGCTAACTTGCATGGCTTTGTGGTCCCATTATGCTTTATATTACAATGTGATTAGACATTACTATGTCTAATGTTGTGATTAATGAAAGCCTTCAATAAAACCTTAGGTTGGGAAGATTGTGCATCCTTGACTAGACTCTATCTAATAGCAAGAATAATAAATTGCCTAAGCATTTCTCTTGTAACCTCAATTTTATTTTCTCCTCAATTAATTATTCCAATTGTGTCTTGTACTCACTTTGATATAATATTGGTATTAACTGTAACAAGACAAAAAATACGTATAACAAGCATATCTACAATTCAACTACAACTATCTATTCCAAGAAATTTGGATAAAAATATTAATTACAAGCAATTTACAACAACTTTCATACACCAATCTGAATGCAAAAGCTAGGACACAAAATTCGATTGACTACCCTATATGCTGGTGTTAGGTTTGAGTTAGAAGAATTTCATGCTGTCGTGTACAGCAACAACTGCACTATAGTTAGAACTTGTTGTATGACTTCCTTCATGGTGCATGTGACCGAAAGTTAAGTAATACAATGCGCAACTCAATTAATTTTTGCAGCTCACAGTGTTCATGATCCCTGAGAACTGTGAAGATTACATCAAGGTCAAAAAGATGTAGAGGATCCTGATGTCTGCAATGACGTCTCTCTTCAATGGGCCGGATAATTAATTACTTTGATAACTTCTTTTCCACTTCTATCTGCTCAAACTTCAAATTGGAAGAACTCGGGGCAACTCTCTGTGCATGACACGGACTCTTTCATCCTGTACTAGTATCTGCAGTGCTCTGATGCTAGATAAGCTGCAGGGATAGGTTACGTCTAACTGGAAATGCTGTGTAATCAGATTCTAGTGTAACAGAATGTGAGGGTTGGACGATTAATGGTGCGAAGAATTGTGAACTTAGTGTCACTTTGTAACAGTCTGAAACTTGAATGTGCTCAAGGTTGTATTCAGTTGTGTGAACCTTGCCACCGATTCATGTTCTTATCTTAAGCCAGCACAACTATTTGGAAGAACCCATCTACAAGGAGACTAACAATGTTGCAGCTTCCTGGTGAAAAGAAGAAGAAGAAGAAGAAACGGACAAAAAGTAAAAAGTTTGGGTTATATCTGAAATCTTTTTGCTAAGAGTCACAACCAGACTTTAATATTTTATTCCAAATACAAAGGATTTAGGAACTATAAGACTGAAAAATTGTTTCATCATCACCATCATCTTCTTAACAAATAAATAAACATATATATATATATATATATATTCCATTTTATTTATAAGCTGGCTGCACTTATGTGGAGGGTTGCAGGCACAATATGACCAACTGTTTTCTCACACTAGATTTAATGTTGCTATGACTTTTTTGTGTTTTGTGCCATATTATTATAGGTTTTCATATATAACATAAAGCACATAGAACGTAGATTTCATAAACTATTTTTTTTTCCATAATTTCAGGATTTTATTTAATTAATGTTGAACTATTTTAAATTTTAAATTTAAATTAGTAAAAATAAAAGTATTTTAATGTATTAGTCATAAAAATTAGATGCAACTACAACACATATTATTGTAAGTGAGTAAACTGTTATTTGATTTTTCATAATTTAAAATTCAATATTTACATTACTCTGTATTGTGATATTTTATGCAAAATAACGTCCAGTTTATTTTTAAATTTTTATAATTTAAAATTTTACAATAACTATGAAAGATGAGCATATTCAGAATCTAATGTCATGTAGTGCTATGCATATTACATTAATAATTATTTTTTTCGACAATCATGATTATCAAAATAAATGGACATATATATATTGTTTTATTATTTTCTAATTTGGGTTCCAATAAAATAAACTAATTGAGTATAGGTATTTTTAGAAATTGAAAAAAACTATTTTTTAAAAATTTAAATGATTCTCATGGTGTTTAAAAAGTATTTCACTTTTACAATACTTTCAAACCCTTTCTTTTAACTAGTTTGTCAAAAGAAAATAGGTATTAAAAAAATATTGAAAATCCATTATTATTTTTACTATTATTTTACTATTCATCAAAAAATTAATTGTGGTATTTATGAATCAGAATCTAATATCTGTTGTTGTTGTTGTTGTTTGTGGATGTCTGTTTTGTCATTTTTCATTTTAAATCTTATATTATTTGGGTTTTTCCATCAAATTCATGCACATATGAAGTTGTGTATGAGATATTTTGATGAAACTAATGCTCAGCCAAAAACATCACCTTCATGATAAATGTTTTTCACGAAGCTGTTGTTTGTAAATCCTTGTCAAATCTAGTAGACCAAGAAGACACCTAAATGATATTTGGAACATTTTTGCATGTTAAAGGAATAAATTCAGATGGTTATAATCATAAGTATACAATGTGAAGGATTGGAAATGCCTTGTATTTGATGAAACTAGAAATCATAAAAAGGAGTTATGATTGATATATGTATGTATGTATGTATGTATGTATGTATGTATATACATACATATACATATCAATAAATAAATAAAATATTATATATATATATATATATATATATTTACATACATACTGCAAGATTTACATGGATGTGTGAATGAAAAGTAATAGAGTATCAAATTTGATACTGGAAAAAATAAATGAATAGAATAAATTATAAACACATTTGAACCTTGCAGAAGTTTTTGACCTTTGAGTGAAAATAATATAGTATTCAATGTGCTTTAAAATCCTTCAGTGTGTTTTTGCCTTAAAACTTATTAGTGAAACCTTTTATAACTTTCTGATTGCTTTTTGTTTTATTTTTGTGATAATCTTTTAAGTATCTTAACTCGCAAATTACGTTTTTAGTTGTACAAAGGGTTTTTCACTATGTTTAAAAATTTATGAGTATGATAGTATTACATAATAACTTTTAGATTGTAGAAATAAAACTATGCATCATTTTTGTGTACAATAAAATTATCATTGTCATCAAGAAATCTGAGAATCAATTCAATAATGTGTGATTTCGTGGAGCCTTGCATAAAAAAAGAAGGAGAAATATATGTAAATCAATACAAAAATTAAATTAAATAAAAAATTCTCACTCTTTATCAAACAATGAATTGTTCACAATCCCAACAGTAACACGTTGCAACTCAATAGATTTTACAGAAAAGAATGTGGTTGCACTCAATCTCCTGTTTATTTCAACTATAAACTTCAAAATCTTTGTGGGTGATTTTAATATGGCAATCCAATTGCAATTTGTACATTTTGCTAAATTTTGTATATGTGTTTAATACATATATATATATATATATATATATATATATTTTCAGACTATTAGAATTCTTTAAACATGAATCTACCATAATAAAGTAACTAAGCAAGCAAGTGATGGGACTCACATATGAATGCCAATACTGGTGGGCAAAGATGTGGCTGTGTGTTACAATATCCTGATCATGAAAGAGGAGGATGCAATAGGGCCAATGGGGCTTTAGGGATCTTCCAAGGATGCTGATGGGAACTATACTCAGATTCCCCTGCCATGGAGTAGGAGTAGTGGCACTAGTACAATAACAGCCACCAAGTGCTCTACCTGTCCCCCTATCCACAAGGCTTCCCTACTATCCCAGTCATCAATTATCAAAAAATCTCTTTATGCTTCTATTCAGCTAATTTCACATGGCAAGCAAAGCCAAGCCAAGCATTGGAAATTAGATTTGCAATATAGTGCAGCAAGTCACTCCTTTGGTATTGAACAATGAATGCCATACTCCTACCAGTTTGCATGGATGACTGATCAGAACTGAGAGATTGCATGTATAGAATGCCACAACTAGGAGATTGCAAGGATATTTGGAGAAGGGTGACCGGCAGTGGGCGGTGGAAGGGAGGGCGGATAGACCGGCTCAGCCCCGGCGGCTTGATAGCCACACGCGCGGGGCCTTAGCGGGTAAAAGGAAATCAGGAGCTTCGTCTGGATGTGCCATGTTGCAGTGCCTGTGGGGCTCCAGTTCGTGCCTCCTCCCGCTTCTTCATCCCGCCTCCCCGCTCTTCCCTTCTCGGTCACTCTTCGTCTTTTATTTCTTCCCTCGTCGACCTTGGATATCTTACTCTCTAGCCTGGTCTCGTCTGGTCAGGTTCAGACATTTGGATCAGGTTCCCGTCCACGCTGAGAGCAGTGGATTCAGATTTCTTCCACTTGTTATGCCAATGGAAACGACGTCTGATTGCATGGATGGATTGTGGTTGTCTTTCTTTAGTAATGTTATGCTGATTCACTGGTGTTGAGACACTGCATGACAGCCAGAGCAGACAGGCGCAGTGCTCTGCGCGTAGGTGTGTGTCTCAAATGCGTGTGGAAGGCAGGGTGGGAGGCTGCAGCGCTGTGGTAGACCGTTGGATAACTGTCGAGTCTCATTCTGGCGGGATCAGTAGTGTTGCGACAGGTTTATTCTAAGATATTTTCTGATTCGATTGATCGATTTCGTGGACGCACTAAGCCAGACGGATGGGGAAGTTTTTCTGAAGGTGGACTCTAGAAGGGAGGAGGGAGGGAGGGCTGGAGGAGTGGTCGGAGAGGTTTATTGGTGGTCGTAATGTGCGAAACGATCAAGAGAGGTAGGCGAGGCAGTAGTTGAGGTTACTAGAGACATAATTCGACATCAACACCGATGTGAGAGTCGGTTCTTGTACTGATTGGCGGCTGCAAAGAAGAAGTGAACCGGGAGGTTTGAAGTACTTCTTTCTCAAAGCTGATCAAAGATGGCGTCAGTACCGCTCCGATCGGCTTTGACGATTTCTGGTGTTGCGACGGTCAAGATCCCTTCGTTGTTATCGACATCGGGAAGCTCGGGTGGCAATGGATCGAGACCGATGGGAATGAGCTACTCGCCGCAGAATGCGAATCTGTCCATTCCTGCTGCATTAAAAGTTTCAAGGAGTGCAATGTCGTCTTTTCCTACTGTCGGTTCATCTTTGGCGTCCCCTCCTCAAGCAATTTCTACCGAAATGAGCGCTGCGCCTACTAAGTTGGAACCTGAATTGGAAACCGATCCAATTGTGCTTTGGAATAGGTACGTGGATTGGCTGTATGAGGACAAGGAGTTAGGGCTTTACCTGGACGTAAGTCGAGTTGGATTCACAAATGAGTTTTATGAATCTATGCTGCCGAAGTTTGAGAAAGCTCTCAAGGATATGGCGGAGCTTGAGGGTGGCTCAATTGCGAATCCTGATGAAGGGCGCATGGTTGGACACTACTGGCTTCGGAATCCCGAACTTGCCCCAACGCCGTTCCTCCAAAAGCTGATTTCCGACACGCTGGACAGAGTACAAAGTTTTGCTGATGATGTTATCAGCGGAAAGGTACAGCCAGCTTAAACTAAGTCTTTCTTGCCGTACTCTTGTTCATGGCGTTAGATATCGTTACTTGATAGATAACGGAGCGATCATCTCAGTTACTAGCACGTAACGGACTTTTTACGCTTTTTCTGCTTATTAACTATATTCATGAATAAGATTGATGATTCATATGGAATTGTTCTTGTTTGTTGTTTGTTAGGGTATACATAGTACTACATTTTAATTTAAGCTCTAGAGTCATTGGGTATGGAATGAGAATGACATTTATATGTTATTCTTATAGCTAATTATCCAAATTTTAGCTGAAGATAAATTTATCAGATTCTCACTCGCCTTAGGTTTGATAGTTTTCTTAGGATCATCTGGAGTTCATTCACCAGGTGCTTGAGAATGTGATACCCATATAACAGGCCATCAGTTGATCAAGGTTGTATAGTCAGACCATACAATCTAGTAGACTTTTGCCGGTTATGTCTTTCCTTACTCAGACTGTTAAAAAGGAGGTTAGTTGTCGTCTAAGTGCTTGTGTGTCGGACATTCACTTCATCCAAAGGATAATGCTACTTAGGAATAATCATGGTCCATTGTTGCTGTAATCCCTCTCCCTGATATTTTCCCAAATTTATTCTGGATTTTTTTTCTGATGTGGAAATAACAGTTAGAACATTTACCTTCATGTGTACAGAACATTGCCATTTCTTGACCCCTTTGAATGTGCAGATCTGATAGTTTTGTTTTTGATTCTTAGATCAAGCCACCCCCCACACCTGTAGGTCGCTTTACTCAAGTTCTCTCCGTTGGTATTGGAGGCTCTGCACTTGGTCCTCAGTTTGTTGCTGAGGCTTTGGCACCTGATAACCCTCCTCTGAAGGTGAGCTCCTGTCACATTTCAAATCAATCGCAGAGTCAGCTAACGGGCACATTTGGAGAGTGGGCCGCTTAGGAGGTTGCGTTTAAGCTTTGCATGTCCTGTAAGTAATCAGAAAAGCTGCGGATTTTACGTGATCTGCCTCACTTGGTTTTCTCTCTGCTTTAAGTTTATATTCAATTTTATTGGAACACTATTCAATTTTATACGTTTTTTGTACGTTTCGACGTGTACTAACCACTCATACTAGTCTGCAATGTGTTGGTTCAGATTCGCTTCATCGATAATACCGATCCCGCTGGCATTGATCATCAAATAGCACAGCTCGGTCCTGAGCTTTCTTCAACTCTTGTTCTTGTAATTTCAAAGGTTATTTTCGGCACTTTGGTTCCGGCCTCCCTCGTAACCTTGTTCATCTTTTTGTTGTTCATATGAATCGTTTCATATACCGTTTATGATGCGGCATAATCCTTCATCAGTTTCTCGGGTTCGTTGTTGTGGGCTCAGGCGAGTCAACAATATCTTGTCTATCTTTCACGATTTGATAGTGGATTTATATGGAATAGTATCATCTACAAGATGATTTCTGAATGTGCTTCTTTGGCTTGATTCCAATTCTATTAGAGTGGAGGAACGCCAGAGACTCGCAATGGATTGTTGGAAGTTCAGAAGGCATTTCGAGACGCGGGTCTTGATTTTGCCAAGCAGGTTAGTTCTTCCTGGATGGCAATAGTTGTTACGATTTCTACTAGTTAGCACTTGCGTAGACAAATTAGAAGAACCTGGTCCGTCAAAGTCGGTGCCATCTGGATTCGTTTTGAGTGAACACAATTAATTTTGACTTGGACTTTACTAGCATGTCAGCCTGGAGAGTTTAGAAGGTTAGAGCTTAAAAATAAGAAGCTGGATTGGGTAATCATCTCATGTCTAATAATCCCTGAACACGGCAGGGGGTCGCCATTACACAAAAGAACTCATTGTTGGACAATACTGCCAAAATTGAAGGATGGTTGGCAAGATTTCCTATGTTTGACTGGGTAGGAGGCCGAACATCTGAAATGTCTGCCGTTGGATTGCTCCCAGCTGCTCTGCAAGTAAGAAAATTTTCTCACAGCCGAGTATCATTTCCTGTGGTGAAGCATATTATTACTGCAATCCTACTTCGATCGGTTACAAGTTTATTTGGATTCATATTCTAAATGTATTTAAATGAGTTGCAGGGCATTAACATACGTGGAATGCTAGAAGGGGCGGCCATCATGGATGAAAGCACAAGAAACCCCTTGGTTGGTCTTGTTTTCTGATCTTCACTTCTGTATCTCGACTATGTCTAGACAGCTTTAGTTTTAGAGTACCAGGAAAATTTGGTTCTCAATTCAGGATTTACCTGTTCAAATCTTTCTGATGATAAGGTTTTTTTCTTTGTGTTGTTACTAATGATGACGGAATTATTTTTCCTTTTCATATTCTGACTGGTTACCATGATGAATTTACATTGGTGAATCCAGGTCAAACAAAACCCAGCTGCACTTTTGGCTTTGTGCTGGTATTGGGCAACTGATGGAGTCGGTGCCAAGGTAATTTTCTCTATTTTGTTACTTTGCCAATTGCCATTAATAACCAGAAGACAATAAGCTTTGGATTTATAATGAAGAGCCACAATTGTACACATGCGCTTGAGGAATTTCCTGTTTCAGTTTTTCCAATCTTAACGGACTGTAAATACAAGGACATGTACATGATTAGATAGTTCAATCATTATTTGCGTTGTCCATCTTCAGGACATGGTCGTGCTACCCTACAAAGATAGCCTGTTGCTTTTCAGTCGTTACTTGCAGCAGTTGGTGATGGAGTCTTTAGGCAAGGAGTTCGATTTAGACGGCAACAAGGTAAAATTTAGTGCTTTTCAGGGTTGAATTCTGCATGCCCATTCAATTCTCGTTAATTCTGTGATGCTTTTGCAACTTACTCCCGATTGTTTGTACAACCTTTAGAGATCTTGAGTTTGATACTACTGTTATTCAGAACTTAGCTAGCGCGTACTAGGCTAGATACCGTTGAACTACCTCGGTGAGATTTAGGCTACACAATCTGTAGGAGGAATCAGTATTATGCATTATTTTATACTGAATGACTGAGAGAAAATTGTTCTTCGCTCAGTAATCATGCCTGGGCGGTTAATATGTCTCTATCCACAACGAAGCATGTCAGTCTTTCTTGATGCTGTGATTAGATGGTAGTTTTTCTTCCAGTCTTCAAAGCATCCTGAAGTGATCAATTTATGCAGGTAAATCAAGGGATTTCTGTGTATGGAAACAAAGGAAGCACTGACCAGCATGCGTAAGTTGCACATTATTATTTCTGCACTCATTTCAAACGATGGAATATTGCTTATTTTTTAACGTAAAAGCTAACCGGAATAGTTTTCAGAAGCTAATACGATGGGCTGATTTTGAGAATTTCGGCCACATCAACATCCATATAATGAAATATTAAAATCATACATCCGGGACAGATAAATACCTATTGACAGTAACAGAAACGTGGATTTGCAGCTATATTCAGCAACTTAGGGAAGGTGTCCCAAACTTTTTTGCCACATTCATTGAGGTGCTTCGAGACAGGCCTCCTGGTCATGACTGGGAATTGGAGCCGGGAGTTACATGCGGTGATTATCTTTTTGGAATGCTCCAGGTATATATTATCTTTATTGCGGAATAACCTGTCATTATATTGAATTATCTTTGCTATGAATCCCAATGGAAAAGAGTAAAGCCTCTATTTCTTACTATTTGGAGCCTATTAAACAGTCCAAGTTACGTATAGCTCTTCCAGTATTTGGGAAATTATCGAAAATCAAGCAGGTATTTAGAATGAATTGATTTGACTCGTCTGTATGTTCAATATCTAGGGAACGAGAGCAGCACTGTATTCAAATAATAGGGAATCAATTACGATGACGGTCGAGGAGGTGGATCCCCGGACGGTCGGAGCGATGGTTGCTCTATATGAGCGTGCTGTTGGGTTCTATGCCAGCATCGTTCACATCAATGCGTATCATCAACCAGGTGAAATGGTTTTGATTGTTGGATTCATTATTTTGAGTAGACCTGTTACTTTCTTTATTGGCTAAATGTTCAAGCAAAATCAGCGTAGGGAACCAACGAGAAGACCTCGGAGTCTTAAATGATGTTGGTGGCTAGTGAAGGGCCACTGACAACACTGTATAATAGAATTCAGACATGCTGCAGTGGAATTAAAGTTTTTACTTAGTTTACTGCCCCAGGGACCTTCATGAAGAATGTGCACCTTTACATTACAACTATATACGAGCTTACTGGAAACTTTGTAAAGGGAACGTACATGCATTTTATTTGTTTCTGCATGAATGTTTTGAAAATATCTTTGTACTGTCATGCTTGATTCTACTTCGCACTAACACTTAGCGCTTTTGTAGGTGTGGAAGCAGGAAAGAAGGCAGCTGCTGAGGTGTTGGCACTCCAAAAAAGGGTTCTCAGTGTGCTAAATGATGCTAGGTTTGTTTAACTAATGCCTTAAATTACATTTACACGTTTCGAATTGTGTGCTTGTATGCACACGATCATGATGAAAATATTCGTGTTCCTATCAAATTTGCTAAGAGTCGCGAGAACTAGTTTATTCGAATAGTTAGATATTGAGAATCTGGCTGGATCTACGCGTTGTATTGAGTCATTTATGCAATGTACAGTTGCAGCAGATGGGTTCTATGAAATGATTTTTGGACTGCATGTTTTTTACTTTCAGCATTGGTCATTTAGTAATATGATTTCCAATTTTGTGCATGCAGTTGTAGGGATCCAGTGGAGGCCCTTACGGCTGAAGAGATTGCAAAGAGGTGTCAAGTACCGCAGCAGGTTTGTCTGTCTCGCATGGGCATTCCCTTGATTGCTGTGAAAGCTTTCGAAGAGGGCGAAACTGTAATTGTAGTTCTACTGCTCACATAGAGTGCCTTTATTTGCTCACATGGGGATAATATAAATAGACTATTATTGCTGTGTTTGCTTCTGTAGTGCTGTAACATACTTTTTCAATATTAAGTTGCCTAGCTACGGAGTAACACTTTCTGTGAAGCACAGAGGGCGGACCAATTTTACATATTGAGTGTTAATTTACAGGTGGAAATGGTCTACAAGATAATTTCCCACATGGCTGCAAACGACCGAGCTGTATTTGCTGAAGGTGATTGTGGAACTCCAAGAAGTGCCACTGTGTACACTGGAGAATGTGCAGTGGAGGATTTGTATGATGAGTAGAAACTGTATTTTTAGCGTTTCCCTTGGTGGTCTCCAGTTGTAATTTGCATCATTTAGTTTTTACCCTTTCCTTAACTTGTACACCATTTTTTAATTGAATACAAAAGCCTCGATTGTATTCATTCAATATCAAGTTTCATTGCAAAAGAATGAAAAGTGTAGACTCACAGGAACTTTTTATGAGCCTAACGCTGTTAATGGTCTGGAGAATGAGTTTCTACTGTTTGTATCTATCTATAAGAGGGGGCGGTAGTGGTAGAATGGGGTAGAGGAAACACAACAAAGAATGTGAATTTCAAGGGGAGATCTACACGTCATCATCAAGTGGAGGATACATCTTCCTGTGAGTTATTTCGAGTAAAAACACGATTCTTCTCTTCATTAACCAGCCACTTTTTAGACAGCAGTCTCACCAATTTGCGATGCAGAGTACAAATGTATTGCAACAGTGGGGAATGGTGACAAAATCAATTTACGAATGCATCATCGATTGAGAGGCTTGGAGCTGCCGGGTCAGCGCCTTCAGTAGCCTATCATACTCGGCTAGTTTTGGATGGATGACTATACTAAGAATATAATTGTGATAAGCAAGAACTTACCTCATTTGTAGTAAAAGTTCAATGATTGTCGAGGGATTGTGAGCAGGTTTGTGCAGAGGTGGTCAATAATGGCTAAAGAACGGTTTACCTCATTGGGGTGGCAAAATCCAACTTCTACCACCCCATTCTTATTTGGTAAGCAACTAGCAACCAAGCTTATCTCAAAGGTTCATTTTTGGGATGCTCATGATGAGTCTGCAAACCTGCTTAGTGGGATTTGCAGTGGAGTTTCCTTGCTGCTATTGTTTGGAGTTTATTGTATTGATTATTATTATTATTATATGATATATTATAATATATTAAATTATTCAATTTATATATGTGATATTTTGATGAGGACATATTGATATAAAATATTTGAAATTATTTTGTTTAATAAGAATCATGATTAGACTAAAATGCTCTCTAGCTAATGATCCAACTCTTATAATTAATTTCCAATTGCAAATAAGATTCTATTATAAGTTTTATTATTAATCTTTGTTGTTGAAAATTTTTGTACAAAAACATAAAAGAGAGTGAAATTACTCATCTAATTTTATATATTATAATACTACACATAATAAAAAACTTGATGTATTTTAATTTTAAAAAATAACTTAAAATTTTAATAAGATAATATGAGAGATATGATAAAAAAAATTTAATCTTAAAATATTTCTTTTATATCTTTGTATCACAAATATATAACAAGTTATAGTCTTAGATATTATTTAAAAAAATTAGAATTTTTTTAGAAACTTTTTTATCTATATTTAGAATCTTATAAAATCTTTAAGAATCTTATATATACTTTTGGAACCTTTGTAGTCTTTTAAAAGCTTCAAGATAATATTCTTGAAAATCTTATAATATTTTGTATATTTTAAAATTTCTCCTAAAAGCTCCCATATGACTAAATTGGAAAAATTTAAATAAAAAGATAAGATAAGGAGAATATTTCAATTTTATTAATACAAATTTTGGAGCAATCTAATATTATTTTACTCTTTAGTTATATATCTAATCTTATTTTTAATCAAGTATCTTATTTTTTTAGATTTCTTGATTCTTTAGTTTCTTATTATTGTATCTTTAACAATAAGATTAGATTGTAATTTGATTAGAGTATTATACTTCTTCTTAAAATGGATAATTTATCTTATTTTTTGAAAAATATTAAAGGTTCTACATTATTTACCTTTAAATTGACATCTTGTCTTAAAGTTAATTTTTTTTTATAAAAACAAATTCTCCCTTAAAAGATACCATTTAATCTTAGAAGTTATAAAATATTCTTTCTAAAAAAATATTGTTATAGAATTTGTAAATATATATAATATTATAGAAAAAATCTATTATTTTTTTAATAAAAAATGCTTCTAAGTTTCATCAATAACATCCTTATAATCCAAAACTTTTTAGTCCATCTAAAGTGAAAGATTTTATTATAAAAATGACTTCAAGGAAATAACTCCAAAAAGTAGTTGTTTAATTAAGAGTACTTATAAAAAAAATGATATTATTAATCTCTTATTATTTTTGGCCAATTGTAATGGTTGTTATAATATTTATTATTACATAGATATCCTTGAGATATAATGAGATCTTCCAAATATTTAATACAATCTTGTTTCTAATAACTTTGGTATATAAATCTTTAAAAATATGCTTCATCCTTGGTTATTCTACTACAAGATAATATCATTAAATTTAGTAATCAAAATATAATTTACTAAGAATTTCTTAAAGGCTTAATTCTAAATAATTTTTTTATAGCTATTATAGCCATGGTTGTTGCTTGAATGAGCATATTTATTAATTGAAAATAAACTAAAAGATAATACACATAAAAAAATAAAAATAAATTTCAACAAATCTTTAATTTTTTGGAGATATAAAGATATAATTATTAAAGCTCCTTGTAGAATAATATAGTAGAAGAGTATGTAATATCTCAAAACATAAATTGAATTGTAATTCCAAGAAATTTTTAAAATCTTCTAGATACTTTTATAACTTTCTTTACATATTTAGAAACTTTTAGAATCCTATATAATCTTTAATAGGGTTTTAAAAGCTTTCAAACTCTTTTATGGCTATCCAACATTATGCATAGTTTTTAAAAAGTTTTCTAAATATCCCTAAGGATTTTATATTTAGAATGTTTATTTGAATAAATATCAATTTTAAAAAGTTATCTTCCTCAACTTCTAAAAATTATATCCAAATTCAAGTAATCTTGAGTACTTCAAATTAATTAACCTTGAGGATAAATAATCTACACAATAAATCCTATAGAGTTGCCCAAAAAGGACTAAAGGAGGATTTAATACTTAAACAAAATATTTCGTAGACTAGTACTATAAATAAATTCTACACCAAAAGATATCATCTATGGTCATCCACAATAGTTTTGTCTATCTTGTTGCCCACCTGCTACTTTAAGGCAAATCCTATAGAATTGTCCAAAAAGGACTAAAGGAGGATTTAATACTTAAACAAGACATTTCTTTGACTAATACTATAAATGACTTCTATACCAAAAGATATCATCTATGGTCATCCACAATAGTTTTGCATATCTTGTTGTCGAACTGCTACTTTAGGACAACATGTAGGTAACAGATTGGACAAAACATTTTATTAATTAAATAATACAAAATTCTCCTAGCCCTTCATCAACTAGAGAGGTTGGTGCAACGGGTTGAGGCAGTTTGCAATGTCCACAAGATTTTTGAATTGAACCTTGACGGCAACATTTGCAATCTATGTTTGTTTATAATTTAATTTTGGTGGCCCTTCTTCTCTCTTCTCCTTCACCATCTTCCACTTGCCCCTTGACTTCTTCTCCCTTGCTCCTTGGCTTCTTCCCATGGGAGTTCTCCTCCCCTTGGACTTTGGATTTCCAAATTATGTGGGCAGGTATGGATGGACATGTCAAAAAAAAAATCAAAGTTGCCGGAAATCTTTAGATGGATGAAAACAAAAAATTACACATCATCCCCCCAGGTCCCACTCCGCGGGTAGATTCAGTGGTGGTTTCACTCTTTACAAAGCAACAGGAGATTTGAGATTGGTGATGAAATGCATGTGGTGCAAACCATGAAAGCTTGGGTTATGAAGGTAGTTACCTAGCTAGCAATCAGTCTGCACCAACCCACTAGTTGCGATTTTTGCTGATTCGGAGCATTTATCCATGGCACTGGCAGCTCCAGCGCCGAGTGTCGGCCGTGATTGCCACCACATCATAATTCGAAGTCAAAGTCACGATTATCACAGTGATGGAAAGGCTTGTGGTGTAGCTTGTGGCCACAGTTCGAGAACATTCAGAGCACATTAAATGCTGTGTGGCTCCCGCAGTAGCACTTCATTACAGCAGCGAGAACCATGATTGAGCGGTCCGCACACCTGGTAGCAGCCACAGTAACTGAACCCAATGCAGTGCCGAAATCTGTCGACCTGTGCGTTTCTTTTGAACCCTGGTTTGCCCCTCACGGTTGCAGCCAGCTACAAGTGGAACATAGAATCTGAGAGGATTTGAGTCTTTTCCGGCGATCTTCGGACAAACTAGTTGAGAAGGTCTTAATTTATGCAGCGTCTCCAGTGAGGAAACAAAAGTAAGGAATTTACAGCAGTACTGTCACTCCTGGAAGCTCCTGTTTGCAATCCTGAAGGGTTGAGGCAGTACACCCCATGCCTTTGTACCAGGCCTTGGGGTCTAGTTGACGGATGTCCATCCCATTCGAGGGCTTGGACAGGTCCCGGAAGTGGAAGCTACTACTATCAGGCCTGATCTGATGAGGTAGTGGACATGATATATCTGAACATTGATTCCAGCTGAGGTTAATTTTTTCATTAAAGCTCACTTCCTCTGTTGGTTTTCACTTGGTCACTGGTAAAAATTCGGCCCATTTGGTCAGGTTTAGGGTTGCCGGAATGGTGATCTTATCCACAGCTCGAGTACACTAAACTTAACTGGTCCACTTTCATGCAGCCTGGAAAAGGGGACGAAAAACAAAAAGAGCATCTCAAAGATATCGACGATCAAATGATCCCGACTGAAGCAAGGTCACTTCACTCCCTAATCCTGGGAACAGGAAACTTGCACAGAAGCTGCTTTTAGATTCTAGTTGTCAACCGTGATGCTTCTCCGTCGCGTTTGTCAACAACAGTCGGCACCAACTGTATCCCACCAGCCGACTGTGCACCTTGCTAATGGTCAGTTTTCAGTATAAGCTTGTGAGTCGAGCACACATTGAAGTATGCTCTGCCTCTGAGTTGCTTTCTATAGTGAATGGCTAACACTAGCAGGCATGTGCTACGATGATGTTGCAACCGATTTTCGCACATACTGTCTGGAGTACTGAGCATTCTTTGCACAATGCAGTCTCTGGATGACAGTTGCAACAATGCAGACTTGTGAAGGGGACCGAACTTACATGGTATACGTCAACTTCCCGGAGCCGCTCGAAGATCGATGCGACGAGAGCTTGATAACATTCACCGAGACCAACAATAGTTGCGTGTATTGTATTTATATCGTTTTGATGTTTATCTTTGGAGGTCTAATCTACTCTTTGATGATTGGACCAATTTTAAGTAGCTGCCACAAACCGCCAGGTATATCGCTGGTGCCTGCGAGTATTCGAGACAGGGCCGTCTACCAAAATACCACCGCGGACGCCCCCGACTCGCCGTGGCTGGTTAGCAGTGACTTCAACCTGACGCTCTCGACTTGGAGCCACGGTGGCAGGGTGCTTCACCACGTTTCGAGAATTAGTTGTGGCCATGAGGTACAGGGGCGATCTGATTCTGAGACAAGAGGTTCCACTAGGGTTCTCCTTGAAGCCGAGGGGGAAGAGGGAACTGGTGGTGGCGGTGAAGGGGAGCAAGCCTCGCTGCGGCAACAGCTGGGGCCGGTCCTGGAGGCAGAGCTGTGGAGCGATCGGGGCAGATTCGTTGTGGAGTTTTTCGTCGAGACCCGGTACCTGATCGCGGACAGGAGGTCTGCCTGGAAGCGCTTCGGGTGCCATGTGGTGGCTACGACGCCGCAGAAGGGCTCGGGGGTGGGCAGATTGCTGAGCATGAGATGTGACACCTTTGCATGAACCCTCTCCGCTTGGGAATGCAACAGGAGACGCGGTTTGGGGATGGCGAACGCACCGATAGAAGCGAAGTGAACCAACAGAGGAAGTGAGCGATTCGTGTTCCTGTGAAAGCCAGTTGGATATGTTCTTTTGGATGCGTTGAATGTCACTCAACTCTACACTCCAACTTGCACCTTTCCGTGCTAAACACGTTCAAGCGGTTGGTCGTTGCAGGCCAGGTTTTAGGGTGGTTAAAATTGTAGAAGTGAGTTTTTCATCGACTCTCTAAAATTTTTAAAAATAATCAAACCCCAATTTAACCTCAAACTCCACCATTCAACTCCTCAAATAAGATATGGTTTTCAATACATCTGGAAATTATTTTGTCAAAAAGTAGAAACTGTGATGATTCATCAATCGGTTGAGGTAGGTACAAATCACTCATCGATGATGTAAACGATAGCGTCGACACCGGAGGATTGAAAAGCTTTGTATAAATTAGAGTCCTGCCCCCGCCCGCTACCCGAACGTGTCCCGTGGATGATCCTCCACGGTAGACGTCCATCGACAGGTACGAGAGCACAAGGCATGAAGAGTAAATCGTGAATACTGTCTGCGCCAGCGTCCTTCAAGACTTGTCCTCAATGGTTCTTTCCCGTAGATCATGTGCCGCGAGGTAAAGTAATTCGATACTGGCAGGTGGCAGTGATCCTCAGTTTCAGTAGACTTGGGCCAATGCACATCATAAAGTTCAGTTGTTCACTGAGTTGCGGGGACTTGGGTATAGATTGAGGAGTAGATTTACACCCCTATCTGTGTGCAAAAAGTTTCAATTGCTACGTTCGCCTGCTTTGCTCGTAGTAGACCATTGTATTCGTCAGTCAGCCAGTTGCGTGAGTTCAAAGAGTGGGTCCTGAAGGGTCACGTGGCGGTGAATATCTTTCAAAAGAGTTCATGAGCTTCAGTGTAGCGACATTCTGTAGCTGTGTGGCGAAGCATAACTTTCGACCATCAGCTAGGTCGAGAAGGAGGGGCAGTCCGTTCGGAGCACCAAGCGCTGGACTAGTAGTGTTGGCCAAAAAACCAAAGTTTAGAGCTGCAGGTTGAAATTAACGACGAAAGCCATTCAGCCTGGTCCATGGACTCAATTCCCATGGCACCTCATGGCCAACTACAAGGTGACAGGCACAATGAGTGCCTGCCTTACTCATTTGACTCGTGTGAACATCTCCACTCTTGTCAACATGAAGCTATTCTCCTACAGTTCATCTTGATAACTTCTCAGCAATAAGTCAAATGATTTAAAATTGAAATCCATTGTGTGATTGTGTATGCATTTGTTTGTAAATATGGTACCTGCTATATACACCGATTGCGGCGAAGTTCCTGTATGATGTGACCATTGGAGTCCCCGATAGAAACAACTTTTACTTTCACATGCTGCTTGCTGCTTTGCGCCACTTCACCGGCCAATTATGGATTAGCTTATCACGATGGCCCTACGTCACCAAAAAATACGACATTTTGTTGAAAGGTATCACATTTGACGCCACGGATCATTCAAGTACCTGGTAAGCGAGCAGCTTCATCCAATACCCTGCGATGATCCATCCTACCAAGCTAAGACTCTTGTTTGCGTAAAATTTTCTATCAAATCGTGAGGAAGGCTAGTTCAACACCCATGGTTCCTATCATTCATGTCCAATCAAGCTTAGTTTTTGGAGCTAAAGTTTTGCAACTTGATTGTCCTCCTTTAGGGATGACTACATCATTCTAGTCGCGCTCGCTATTTCTGGTATGTACTTCATGCCGATGGTCAATCGCCCCAAATATCCGACATGGGATAAGACGGGATTGTTGATCTGTTTGTTGCTGCACATGGGCCCAACTATTACTGGCTTCACCGGGTTCTCCACGGCCATCACCTCTGCACTTGTTACCACTCTCATCATCATTCCTTGTTCGTTACTGAAGTCAACACAGGTAATTACCAATTCATATATATCAGCCTGGAGGAGATATCTGCTAAAGATCCACGTTTGGCATTGCAACTTCGGACAGCCATTTGAGGCTGACAAGTACAGGATCCATAGTCTATGCGAAAAGACGTGGCTTATCCCCCGGTACCGATTCCTGTACTTGCTCTCTTCTGAGAAGAACCGAATCAATGAACTTATCGACGGGGCGATTCACGAGGCGGATAAGCAAGGCTGTCAAGTCATTAGCCTTGGCATGCTCAACAAGGATATGAGCCTGAATAGAGGCGGATCTCAATTTATGATGCGATACCCAGACCTTCGTGTCTAAGTAGTAACAGGAAACACAATGACAGCTGCCGTGGTCATTAATCGATTGCGCAAACATGCGACTGGAGTTTCTCTGGTTGGATCCTCCGAGGTCAGCTGTGCCATCGCCATCTATCTGTCCAACCGCAGCGTGCATGTTTTGTTACTCCCAAACTCCAGACAAACCTTCGAGACGATTCGATCTTAGTTAACCTGACTGTAGAAGACTGTATAAACTCCATTATTCTTGTGGCAGGCTCAACAGTCTCCATATAGGTGTCACACACGTTTGTTATGAACTTGTACATTCCTGTTAGGATCTCTTTCATCAACGATGTTTTAGAGCTCTTTACAGTCCACTTCTTGGTGTCAAAGAAGTAGAAGATTTGTCTATCAAAGTTTGAACATACAAATCTCGTACTATATATCACACAAAATATCTTTGACGCGATGAACTCAGGATTCCTGGGACATGCACACATTAGGTCTCTTACGACTTCTTTCTTTCTGTCGTTGCCAAGCTGTATATAGTAGATATCGCAAGGCCAAGTAGGTGAGAGCTTGGCATATATGTCCTTCTTTTTTCTCTCTTCAGGAACCACTATGTATCCAGCGCATCTCTCTGTCACTGTCTCATAGTGCTTGTTTTTGTGGCACCTTATACCAAGATGTTGTATAATGTTGCCATCTAGGTCATCCTTGGGAAAGCAAAACATTGCCTCTCTTGCTGTATGTGAACTGTCGGTAGAGAATACAATGCCATCTGTTGACCTCGTAATCATCGGTTTCTCGAGATTGTTACGAAATTTCAAGCTGGGCAGCAGTGTCAAGAGTGGGTACTTCAGGAGCTTATCGATGCCAAGGATCAACAATGGCACTTTCAGGAGCGGTTTTCATCTCATAAGTGTGGGTAATAAACCCTTAGCGCGGACTCGAAAAGACTGCACCTACGCAATGCATCCCGCCATGTGCGTTCCCAGTAACATCAGAGGCCTAAGATCTTGTGAGGGGTCCTTACCTCGCCAGGTCGTTCACGCCTGCCATGCGGGGGGACTGGTGCACTCCTTGGAGAAATGAACGCACCACGAAGTTGGCGGTGTTGATGTTGAACGTATTGATACTGTTTGGGAAGCGGCCTTGAAGCGTGGCTTCCAATTGCCTGTCTAGTATGACCTGTCCCACAAATCCATCATGGATCCAAGGAGGTTTCATACCACAGGTCAAACCGTGGATTCATGCAGGTCAGTCCTAATCTTGAGTAGGTTGGGAAATTCAATCCGGTCACCAGGCGGGCTGAGTGCTGATCAATGGACGCCTTGTAGGAATGTCCAAATAATGCAGACATGTGAGGTGGTTATTCTTCCTCCTGCTGTTCCAGTTTTCGATATTCACTAGCCAAGCGAATGACAAGAAACTGCCGTTAGGTTCGGAGTTCTCTTATGCATCATTATCAAAAGCTACGCAGAGAACCCGAATTTATTTTCGATAGACGTAATCACACTGCAACTAATTTTAGTGTTTGTGGCGGTCAGATCTACATAGTGATTGCTATTCATACGTGGGATTTGATCGCCATTCGATCCCGGTCTATGACCTGAACTGCAAGTCATGTATTTCGTTTATTTAAGGATAATCAGTGACGTAACTTCAAGATTTGTTTGAATCCATTCCAGAAGATTGAGTTCTGCAATTTTGCTTCGATGATTAAAGCAGACGTTTCATCAAAACTTACATCGTCTTTGACCTGGTAAGAACGAGAACTTCAGCTACTTCACTCCATCTTTGTTCCACGGCCTTGTTGGCAGATTTTGGCGCTCGTCAATTGACATATGTGGGCGATCACAAGGTCTCCGAGCTGCTGTGCTCGCACTTGAAGCTATTGATAGTAGGCGAATAGATACCATACACAATATATCGATATCTAGTAAAAAACTAGACAACAAACTGCTCTTCAAAGATTGTCAAGTAATCAGATAACGAAGGTTACTTTACATTGTATTCACAGTTAACACAAAATTGCCCTTTCTTGTAACTATTAAGAGTAGCGATTTCCCCATGCAACTGAGTCGATTTCATTTTGGGCGTTCTTGTAAAGTTTTAGCCGCTGAGCACAAGTCTGTCTTCGTTCCATCAATGCTGGGTCATCATCCAACAATTATCTAAAGCGCTTGCTCTGCAAAGCCAACATAAGACTCAGTTAAATGAAATGATTTGCATTCGGGAGTAAAACTCTTATCATTAAAGTCCTAATCATCTCAAGCTTCATGCTTGGGTAGCTGAGGATAAGAATCCTTACACGCAAAAGATTGAACTCAAAGAGACATTGCAACTGAACTCAATATTACAGAATCCGTGCAGGACTTTTGTAATTTACAAATGACCCTCACATCCACACCTCAAGCGTGCCAATATGTGTGTAGAACACATTCAGTGAAGAGCTCTTCGCTTCTCGGACTTGACAGTAAACGACAGCTTTTGGAATGGTGGTTCTTAGCACCTCGTTAACCATTCCAACATAAGCAAATACATTTGAACCTGCAATATGAGCAGAAAATCATGATAAAGTGCTCCTTAAATAAAAATTCGTAAATCATTCAGCTTCGTGTGAAGCACAAGATAAAAATACTGGAGCACTGAGAAACACAACAAACACAGTGCATTCAGAAAAAGTTCCGAGCAAATATCACCTATCCGTCTGTAGTGTGCATCACTGTAACGGTCTGAATTGGTAGAAGCAGAATTCCCTCCTTTCTCAATTTCTTGAGGAAGTTTCCTAAAAAAATCAACCGTCAAATAGCTCTGTTCCATTTCCACCAATCTGACAGTCACTTTCTTGCTATCATCACGGAACTTCTCTAAAGATACTGTTGCAGCTGCTGCAAGCTCCCCCTGTTAGGTTGGGAATCGCCGAAGCTCCTTCAAGTTGCAGGATTCAAATCATCAGTTCCAAGAAAAAACATATTATAACGCATTCTAGACACGAGATAAATGGCCTTGAATGTTCGTTTTTTTTTAAGCCTTAATCACCAGCAGCTCAAGAATTGTAGAGAAACCTGTGTATCAACGCCTAACACCATCAGAACATGCCAGTACTGCCGATAATATGAAAACTTCTGATACAAATAACTGACTTCTCATCATCCCATTGCACCAAAACGTTAAGTTGAACAAACGAATGTTACTCAAGTAATTCTTACTTGAGTTTCGCCGATGGATTTGCGAACAAGCTCCCTCAGGATCAAGTGCACCTGCACGTCAAAAATAGCATACGCATTCACATCTATCTACTTCCGTGTTCTAGAAATGTATCAGTTAAGTACTAAACTTAATCCTGCCCCTGAAGATAATTTCAAACATTAGATATATTCTAAACTGCCAGAAGAAATTCATGTAGAAAATTACAACCGCACCGTATCGACTGCAGCCTCAGCAGGACCTCGGAATAGCCCCAAAGCACCTTCAATAAGTCTCCTGTAACCTTGCTCTGGAGCAATCAAGTGAGGCTGATATCCGTCTGCCTCTGACATCACTATTCGAATGCTCTGCATGGAGAGATTTCCATCAAAAGGGAGCTTTTTCAAAGCCATAGGTAACTGGTTATCTAGTACATTGAAAATTCGCTCTCCTCCGGGACGCCTGCACAAATTAACCAAGTACCTCAAATCAAACCAGAGATCGTAAAACGTTACTTTGTAGTCAGTTACAATCGAAATAAACCACCAGTGCTAAATCCGCATGTAAATTGATAGCACGTGTCTGGGAAGTTTGGTATAGATTTCATTGATCCATATGTTGGAGTTGAGGGGCATTTCGACTATTCGATATCAGTATAGGGGGCTGGAATTTACTTCACAATTCCTAGATAATGTAAGGATATGACCAGCAGGAATGATTCAATCTAGGATTCTCACCAACTAGTATGAGAACTCACAATCCATCCAGATGTTCTTTGTATATATGATAAAATGTTCTGCAAATCTCCAATATAGTGTAGAGCTGAGCCTGCATGACTATTTTCATTACCTCATTCACTAAAAAGAATTTAGCAGTACCATAGAGTCCAATGGGTAGATGAAAATATTCCAAATCATATTATATAATATCAAACCCTTCTAATGACTTACCCCAGCATCATCAGCAATCGGCCTCCCAAGTTGACTCATTTCATTTTCCAACTCGTCAATATTTTCATTTTTCTTAAACAGAATGCTTGGAATACGAGCTTTTATTACCGCTTCCAAGTGCTGTAACAGAACGCTCAAATCCAAGGGTTAATAATAACAATTATAGTTTAAACGATGAAGTGATCAACCAAGTAGCTTTGCATTGCTATGGACATGTAGAATACCGACTCCATATGAGTCTCAACAGGTAGTCGTCAATCATAAAAAAGAACACAGAAATCAGTTGTGCCAAAACAATCCTTTGGTATTTGATGCACATGACCAGGAGTAAGCACCGCCAAGACCTACAAATCAGCTTGCAATAATACCTTCGACAGAAACTTTGCTAGGTATTCTGAGCCCATCCGACTGGCCAGGTGTCCATATTCTGGACTGGTTTGGAAGTATTCTCTCTCTTTGCGCCTTGCCACTACAACATCAACACGATTATTGATATCGGCCTGCGACCTATTCACCACACCAACCCAAGAATACACAAGGCGATATGCTCGACCTTCCAAAACCTGCACATGATGCGCAAAAGAATGCCTCTATTACTGACCCAAATGGCCAGAAGATTGACAGGACCAAGGGCATCGCCTTCTTACTCCATGCGTATAGAATGTGACGGCCCTTGCACTGTATTGTTTAACACATATACGTCATCTTAGTAAAAAAAGAAAAAAACTAGAACATTTCTTGTTGTCATGTACACTTACATCGACAGCGTTGGTGCCTTTATCCATGAGGTCCAGCTTTGGCAAGACTCCAAGTGTTCTTTCGCCTGAAATATTACAAGCCAGGTAGGATGAAGATAATTGACCCAGTTACGGAACAATTTGCTATTCCAAGAAAGTTAGCAGAATATGCAACATAAATTTCTGATTGTTCAGATAGTTAAGTACCTCCAGGATCAACTTCAAGGGCAAGCTTGATTGCATCTGGTGTTGCAACATCCTGATTCGCAGGTGATATTGCCAGAATGAGGGAATTTGGCTGCAGTAAGAATAAACCAAGTGCATACCAAAAAAGCTGTGTTATACATCTGCTGGAATAGGCACCAACCAATCTGGTAGCTACTATCAATCATCATATTTCAACTACACAACTGACGTTTTCTTTATTAAAAAATAAAGGAAAGAAGATTATATGGAAAATGATCATGACCCACCTTTTCAACATGCGACCTGACCATATCGTTAATATCTTTCACAATACTATCCGGCTGCCCCTCTAAACAATGAAACCAAACAAAGCAGTCACCTCAGGTGCATTTCCAGTCTCATCGTTTTCAACTTTTTCAGAAAACAGCTTGCGGAAATTATACCACATTCCAGAAAGCTGAAAATAAATTTAAGTGAGTATGACGACACTTACCCACTGCGACCTTCGTTAGACCAGGCAAGTCGATTACGGTCAGATTCACCACTGCGAAAAATGCCAGAGTGGGAGTTATCAGCCATGTAAATATACGTAGGTGTTTATAAGTATTACAGATATGAATTCGCTGATTCCTTCTTAGCAAATAGACTTATCCACCAGCTAATTACTGCTTTAGTGTACTGAGTGTTATTCGACACAGAAAGCTAATGCTGCGGTTAGAATGATACCATGAGGTGAATAAATGCTGAGATGAATTGGCACAGGTGATATTTGCTTGCTCCATCCTGTAACTCTATCAGTCTCGTCCTGAATTTCTTTCCGGACTTGTTCTGCATCATAACAAGGACACTTAAGCGACCACCTCACAATTTGAAAATTAAAAGCTTTCGAAATTCTTATAAAAAATGCATATATATTCTTACTTCAGCAGTTAAGTATTTTCTTCCACGCTGTTGCGACTAACATAATAATTCGTGAACATCTTTTTGGTACCACAGAATTAGCAGTGAGCACCGAGCCTCAGCATAACTACCAAGTGTTGGTCCTAGTGTTCGACAGAACGCAATTTAGACAGAAAAGAACAATGATCAACCTACCAAAGTCATAAAACCTCTTCCTTGCAAGATGTAAAAACTCTCCATAATCGGATCCTTCCTCTGTCTTATGCAACTGAAGAACAAGAGGCCGTCTTGTAACAATTCCTGGCTACACAAAAGCATCTTATTTCCATCTTTCTGGCAGTATAGCTTCAAAAGGACGACACTCTTTGCAGCTCTGTCCAATTACGGCTGGTCCAACTATGAAACCAAGAATTAAAAAAGAGCACAAGTCAAACCTGAACCACGAGGTAAAAAATCCTTTCCTATGATGTTCTCCAGCACGGATGACTTGCCAGAGCTCTGGTTCCACATGTAATACACCACAAGTGATTCAGGATGAGGCTACTTTCTAACCCTTAAGACACGATAATCCTTGAGATGTCGGGGTTGTTGAATCAAGGCGCCCATAAACTATAGGTCGTACGACAAGATTGTGGTTCTGGACCTGACTCAATTCTGGACTCGGACCAATGCAACGCGACTAACAACTGTAATATTTCAGCACACAAATTGAAGGGCTGATTAAATCACCGTCATACCTGACCACCTACTACAACAACTGACGGCAAAGACTCCCATAGACTGGGCAAAGAGGAATCTCCTCCATAGTTTCCCAGTGCTGTATTTTCCCTTTGAATTCTGTTCACTAATTCTATTAAACTCTTCATTTCAAGAGGTGCTTCTCAAGCTGCATCAGATACTCAAATTGATCAGGACGATTAGAAAACACTGCACGAAAACCTCAAGCTCTTTCAGAAAACCAATCGTCAACTTCCTGAGTAGGTTATAACAGCCTCAAGCACGTGCTGTATGAAACAAAAAATGAAAAAAACCTTGCAAATTTATTCACAAAACCTTGCAAATTTCTGCGCTTACGCACAGTCTCGAGTCTGCACACTAACTACTGAACCATAAATAAGAATAACACGTAAAAGTTCATGTAACAATAACATATATTATTGGTTTGAAGCTTATGAGACGCGACAAGGAAGCTTGGGAGCAAGTCGAAAAAAGATTCAAAGACTCGTCTACTTGCATGAATTAAGTTTCAATTACGCAGCACCGGTCAACACTCAACTTGATACGCTTGTAAACTGAAAAGTCTGCCACAGTTTCAAGGCTACTGTACAGCAGCACCGCCGACGACGTGCTCAAATTTCAAGACCATTGTAGGCTACAATTCATATTCAAACATCGAGAAACCGTGAGCTCACAGTCTGCTTCAAAGTGCTTGAACTTCAACATCGCCACTACCAAATGCAGCGCTTAATTATAGAACCTCGAAACTATAAATCAAAAGATTCTACAAAGTTCAGGAAACGGAAACGAAACACGAGAAGCAGCAAATAGAGCGTGTACAAAGAGAGCATCAGGCTGATTGCCGTAGCTGTGGCGACATAAAAAGTTGAGCAGCATTAAGACGGGCATGATCATCCGGTGCGTCAAAACGTGCTCGGCAGAAGGCGCTGGTGTGATCACGTGTGCCTACTTTAGGCACCGCAGCCCATTCCAGCTGCCCCCGATGCTCCTAGAATTCCTCACGCTGCAGTAAAAATGCATGCCAATAATCTTCTCATCTAAACTGGAGGTATCTTCGTACCGAGAACTATCAACATTTCCTTAAAAAATTCTATTCGAGGAGGAGTTCCGCGACAGATTCGTTCACGCCGGGTACATAGGTCCAGAGCTTAAAGGGGGGGCTCCAATTCGAACGTGAACGACACCCCTGACGACCGTGGCTAATCAAGATCTTACTACCTGCTTAGGTGGCGGCCTTACCACATTAGCATGCCAAGGTATGCCAGCTCAGCAGTAGGCGATTCCTGTAGGGTCCTATGACCGGGGACTTCAAAATAGGATCTTGAAGGGAATGGCACACTTGGTGCGTGTAGGCCACGGCTTCCAGGGCAGGAGTTGAGTTGGTTCCGTGTGGAGGCTAGATTTTGGCTCAATCTGCTTTGTTGAGACCAGATAGCTCGGAGATTCGTCGACGATGTGCGCTGAGATGCCCTCGAAGCGAGCACAAAGGTGCTGTTCCCCATGTTGTGCGCTTTGAAATAGTAGGTAGAGTGGGTAGGTTTGTATGAGTCCAACACTGGAGCGGCGATTCTTCCTCACTCTTCTCATACGCCGAAGGAGACGAGTTTGAATCTGCTAACTTCTAAAGAGAGTTGTGAGAAATACTTCCCATGACTCCTTGTTCGTTTGTGATGGGAATCTCAATTCTACTGTAAAAACTTCACCTCCTTTAACGTCATGACACTACCCAACCATAGCGATCAAGTTCTAAATAACTTCACCACTAAAGTTATTTATACAATCTGTTTCAGCAACCCACTTCATGTAATTTTCAGCAAACCTACTTGAAATACATGAAGCAATCGCTATAAACGGCAAAATTTAGCCCGAACTTCTCATGTAATTTCACGAAGGAGCTTGGCTTGCGTTATTCAAGCGCGCATGGATTGATTAGTGCCATCAAAAGGACAGACGTTCAGTCGTGCGAGTTGGAGGCCAAGTGAGGAGATTTTGATGCTGGCCTCTCATCGAAGCTCCGGTTCCTTATGTGTTTTCACAGAGGTTCTTGTAAAATAGCCTCAATATCTAGGTCTTCATCACTCTAGGTCTTGCCATTTCTTAAATGACGATTCCAACAGCTGTTTCTACATATTGGTGAGGATTTTATGATTTCTCCGCCTTGCTACCCACAGCTTCAACATCGTCTGCTTCTGTGAACAGATGACAGTCGGAATCACTTGACAATGTACGCTTGCCAGGTGAAAGCAGGCGCAACTGAATAGGAAAATCTGGCATATGAAAGGGATTTCCAAAGAGAGACTGGCTCGATGGCTGCGCAAGCTGTTGCGGCCGGAAGTAACTTTCATGAACTTTTGTCACCGGAGACCTGCGTTGAACTTTCCAGCTGATAAACAATTGTTATTCTTATCCCTAGGCAAGGTGTAGCAACCGATCTACAACTTCAATTGACGTGGATGGTACCTCGCAGTGGTTGTGTTGGCAAAGATCAGTGCAAGAAAGCGATGCTGTTAAAATTGTGAGAAGATAGCTGATGGCTTCCAAAGAAATGGCTGCATTTTTCCTCTGCCGGAGGAAAAATGTAACTGTACGCTTTTGTTTCTCTATGCTGATCCAACTGTTTGGCTACACCGTAGAAACAACTCATTAAGGGTTGATTAATCCTGTTTGCGTTATTAACACACACGGATAGATCGTATTCAAACACAAATTGACCAGTGATGACGTCGAAGCAACTCTTACAACCATTAAACGTCTTGAAGAGGCGCCATGCTTTGCTAGAAAATTCACACCTCTGCAGTAGGTCCTTGAAGTCTCCACCATTTAGAATTACCATTCAGTAAGAGCTGAGATAGCGAATTTAATCTTTGAGATTATAACACAATTGTAAAATCTTAACATTGGAATCTAACTGAATGCTTAATATCCTAAATGAATTAATGAACCACAATCTCATGTCCATCTTGTTCTTTTGAAAACTTGATGCAGGCAACAGTTGATAAAATGTATGCACAAGCTTATAAATTGATACATTTCAAGACTTACTAATGAACCGAATTTCCAACGCGTAAGCTAGATGCTTGGTTTCTATTCCCATTGCATGTTCTGATTCCAGATTACAAAAAGGGTAAATAGGTGCACTTGACCTTTCAAAATGTCTGTCAAACAGAAACTCAAAGGAGCTACAGTAGACCTTGAGGAATGGCTTAAACGACTTATTTAATGACCTAAACGCAACATCTGCATCTGTGTTTACGTCAGCTATTGTGCCAAACTGGTTGAAATGATTCAGAGTAATCTTTTGAAACTAAGCGATTTGTCTCTGAAAGATCTGGAACCTCCTACAAATCCTTAGTGTTGTGGTAAAACAAAATGAAGATTTCACGACTTTCTACATGCTCCAGTAGTTGGGGACAAGTCAACTAACAAGGATGAGTGGTTCTAATACCCTGAGGTCTTATGTCTTCGCAATCACCCTGCAGCAGAAGAAACAATCGGCCACAAATAGCTCCTCTGAAAGTTGTTTATTCTTGGGTGGTTAGCCCACTCTCTCCATCCTCATCTTGAAGTAGATCGTCGAAGTAAGAGCCGCCCAATTCATTCTGAATATCTATCAAAAGCACCCGCACGTTAATCATCTCGTCAGGGTCACGACCCAGTGCGTTTTCGATCTGGTCGCGCACTTGTCTTCCTAGCTGCTCCTCAATAGCCGCCAGAAGCTCATTCAAGTTGGTCCATTCAGGAAGATGATCCAGGGACAAATCGTCAATCACTCCTATATCTCCCATGCTTTTTCTATCTCAAATCGACGAGTACCCACACAATCGCTTCTCCTCCTTGATCTGCACAAAAACAAGCGCAATGCATTTCAGGGTGCCTTCTAACTGTTCCCAGTCACAGCTTTGATTATACACTCGAAAATATTAGTGCCTTATGTTCGTGTTTGATAATGCTTTTGTAACTTCTGACTTGGACAGATTATCAGTCTCGCCAACTACACCTTGCTTGGGGTTTCGATCAACCTCCTTTGTTGTGGTACAATACAGACATTTTCTTCAGTATAAATTGGAACAGTTTCGGAGGAAAACCTTTAGAACTTTTAATTAGACAACAAAGACAACCTCGCTTCGTGTAACGGACCAAGACTGAATCAACGCCGAGAATAGAACGTGACTGGATCAATATCGGCAACAGGCCAAGACTGCATCAACTCAAATCTGTGGATAGGATTGTGAAAGAAGCTGCGCAAGTGGATTTCGTTCCCGAAATCACCAAAGGCTGGCAATATATCACTGCTCAAAAGTGCTTAAGTCGTTTCAGGTAGCGTGGGTCCCATTCCACCCAACAACAACTCCGACTGCGTACTACCCCATCCCCCAAACAGTTCTACACATTCCATTTAAATTACCCACGACTGAAAGACATTCTTCATTGAAGTACTTGACATGGTCTATGATTGCTGGCGATTCATCAAGCGCCACGATTGACTAACTCTCCGTGCCAATTGCGAAGTCGGTACCATAGACCTGTGTAAATCGGTAAAACCAACGGCCGGTGTGAAGCTTATAAACAACAACCGCACAACACACGAACCAGCATGATCCTCACCTTGTGCACATTCTTTCGGAAACCACTTCGACCTGCTAGCAAATCCCCGTCCCACCTATGCTCCAGCGGCGCGTCTACAACTGAACATTGTCAGTGCTCGAAATCAATCCTGTCCTGCACAAGTTTCTTTTCCGTTTCGGCGCCTTGAAAAGCACTTCAAGAGCTTTCCTCAATCCTTCCTGGCAAAGTCTCGAAGCTTCCTTCAACTGTGGGTTTGACCTTCATCACTCCAAATAGGTAGCCTTGACTGCCTACTTGTGCCCCCTTTAAAACACAAAGTAACACTTAAATGAACTCTAGAAGGACCTTCCTTTCACGATTCACATAAACCCAAGCAACATCAGCGTCTCGAAAACTGTCTCACACTGACAACAAAACCTCTCCACATCGACATGTGACGCATCAAACGGACACCGGCAAAGGCATTCTGGCACAGTGAACAGAATGTTCGACAAGAACTCTTGTCAGCGCAACCCTTCGGCATTCTCCCGAGCTGACGTGTCTTTAATCCTTTCATACACGCTCGGGATCCACCGTTATGACTTGCGTTCTGAAGACCTAGCGATTGAGAGGCGCCTCAAAAAGGGAAGATCGGTCGCCGAAAGCTGACGTTGGAAAGTATCGGCTGCGGGGGCGACGACGCTGGACTCAAAGCCGGTGCGACTGTGGAACATGCACTGGTCGCGAGTTTCCAAATCTGTCGTTGCAAAACAGGAAAAAAAACAGGGAAATTTTGGGGGGAAATGGGATCTGATCGAAAGAGAAAGAGATCGGGTTCCCTGAACGCAGGTGTGTGTCACGCTCATTGGATGAGCAAGGCAAAGGTGACGCAGATCCGTGCTGTATTGTGATGCGCCTGCTGAGCTATGCCATTTGTCGACAAGCGATTCTTGCACGTTCATCGCCTGCTCATCCCCCTGATGACCTTCCTCCGAAGCATCTTACTTCTCGCTTCTCGCTTCCCGAATGTTGCCTTCTTCGGAGCCTGCTCCTGCAGCCGCAGCGCCAGCACCAGCTCCACACTCTCTGTGTAACTTATGTTCAATAAAATCATGCACCTAGTGCAATATAACCACATTTGTGTGTATGTAAATATATATATATATATATATATATAAATGAATGAATGAATGAATGAATGAATGAATGTCTTGTTTGTGCGGTAGTTTCAGATCGATTCATAACCCACACTGGGTCTGCACATGTGATGAAACCACACGTCTTCATTACTCCACCTGAGAGTTTTCTGTTTTGTTGATGTTGGTTGTGTTGTTAGTTTTGCTGAATTGATGGATTTGAGGATAAGTTGGTTTGTTGGGTGAAACAAAGTTGTTGCAGATATTGACTTCTAGGTCTTTCTAGCGTCTTTTGAAAATATTCTAAAACAATTAGTAGAAGCTTCTAGTAAACTGTTGAACCGACATGTATTGTTTTAGAGATAATAAATAAATTAATATTATAGTTTAGTCAACGTGTCCTCTCACAAAGCTTTCTATAGTCGTAAAATATTATAATTAACTTTGTCCAAATTATATATTTTACGACAATCCAGGAGGATATCACACGTCATCGACCGAAGAGCGACGCGCAATGTTGGATGACATTCATCAATAGACTCATCCGTGAAGTGCCAAGCGAGCTTCAGGGTGAGAAGGAAGAAGGACAAGGAAGAGGAGAAGCTGCTGCTGCTGCTGCTGCGATCCATCGTTGTTTGCGCAATCGAACCAGAGCTTTGCATTGAGGGCGCTGCGCACTACAGGTGTCGTGCTCTTCTTCCAAGTTCCGGTGCTTAATTTTTCCGGAAAATTTCTTTTGTGGAAGTTTTTGGAAGGTCTTTTTTGCGTGTTGTGGAGTCGGGGGTTTCGGGTATTAGGGTTTTTCTGTAATCGGCCAGGGAATCGATCTTATCCTTTTCATTTCAGGACACGGTGATGGTCTGATGCCTTTTCCTGGTTACGAGATGGCGAAATTCAGTGTCGGTGGCAATGAATCGGGTGCATTGCCGGGTATTTTGCGGGTGTGTGTGTTTGATCCTGAGATTTTGTGACCACTTGAGCTTGCAGACGAGAGAGTTCTGATTGGAGATCGCTTGTGCGCTAAGTAGGTAGAAATGAAGGCCGTTCATCTTATGTTATTGCATTGCGTGCTTGGAGATTGGTGTTAATATGTTTTTGAAGGATCGAAATGGGAGAATTGAGTGTTTGGTGTGCGCATGTTGAGTGGGTAGGGTTCGGCAGTATAGACTGTTCAATGGATCGTGTGATTGTGCGCAGTATGCAATTTTGGTATCGCACTGTTCTGTGTCTATGGTTTTTCGAAAGTGATTAATTATTCCTTTTAAGATGAATAAATAAATAAATAATTCATCATTATCATTATCATTATCCATGTGTCATGGTTTGAAAGACATCGAAGAGGGAAAATGTGTGCTCTTCCCAATACTGCATTCTGGTAGTGCACTATTTGGTGAAAGAGCAGTTGCTAATTTTTTTGTATTGAAATGAATGAGTGATTAATCTGATGTTATATAGAGGTTTGTGTGCGTACACTTGACGCGTTGGGGGATGCAAAAAACCCTTTGCCGTGGTTAGAGTCTTTGCGTACTGTTGCTAGGTTGACTGCATTGAAATATCTGCATGAAGGCTTGAGTTCAGCTAAATAGGTGATTGCTTTGCCGCATTCTTTTTTGCTGATTTGTGGTCTGTTGTCTGTTGCTGATACTGGGGCATGAAATGGTTTATGAATGCAATGTGTGGATCTGGTGAGTGAATTCTTTCAAGGTTGGGCATTAGTGGCAGAGGGTGTAGAAGTATGTGCACTGGGCTTAGAGTGGGATATAGTTGATGAACGTGGTGGAGAGATCGATACTGTATTTTTCAGTATGTGAGGCATGGCTTAAGAATTTTGTGCGAGTCATACAAGACTTTGTCAGTTAGCAGGATCTAGAAGGCAGAAGTGAAGAATTTATGACTCGAGATTGCAGATTAAAGTTTAGAGCTTCGTCTTTCGTGATTAGGGTGAGAAGTTAGATGCCTTACGCTGGATAACATGGAGGAGTTCTCTGTCGCTTGCTGACCCGAGATACTGTGATCTTCACAATTTGTATGGTGACGAGGCTACTCTGGTCATGTGAAATTGTATTTATGTGATATCCAGATTGTTCAGTTGGTAAAATTATGTTTTCTTTTGGCATAGATGACCACGTTAAAAAGCTTTTTGTCATTTACAGTTGTGGCAAGATCTTTCCTCTGGCGCTTGCTAAGCATTTTGCCTGTCTTTGTGCAGGAAGCTGAATACGAAACATATTGGCACTGAGACTTGGTATCTTTGCAGCAAAATGGGGATTTTCAGAACCAGTTTTTCGTTCTCGCTTGGTGCGTTAACTGGTGTATACATTGCGCAGAATTACACTATCCCGAATTTGAAAACTTTCATTACGACTGGGCTTATAGTTGCCAAACAGTTGGAAACTCAATATCGTAAGCCTTCTAAAGGTGAGGATGACTAGAAGTCTGTGTTTCTATATTTCTGTATTTTGCTATTATAAGAAACTTCCAGAAATTGTTATGGATGATTCAGTTTTATTTGAAGAGGTTGAGGTTTAATCGGAGCTTGGTTGACAAAGCTTCCTGGTTGCTCACCTTGGCCAAGCTATACCTGACAAAGTATGTACCCATCAAAAGCTAGACGCAATGGTTTGTAAATTGATATTGTAGATCTGATTCTTATTAAAACGGATTTACTGTGAGCATTGATGGACGATCATGACCATATACCTGTTTTTCGCAAACTTTCTCCATAGGCATTGAATTTTGAGTCTAGGCGATAGTGATAAATGTCTTGAGCGGACTACAGCCAGAAGATTCATTTGCGGAGTGAGAACAAGGACTTCGGCTTTTATTATTTCGTTGTTGTATAAGCTTTTAGAGTTGACCAAATGAATGGCTAGACTCTCCAGTATGATTTTATCAAAAGTAACTGCACTGCTTTGTCCTCCCATCGTGTACTGAGATAAAATGTAAGAATATAACTGGAAGATATGGATGTTGTATTGTTTACTTTTTATTTATTTTTTCAGCACACCAACTTTGGCTGTTAGGGGCATCTAATTAAGAATTCACATCATAGTTTTTGCCTCGAGCTTCATCTGTAAGGTGATGTTTTTCTACTACAGTTTCAGTTCTTAATGTTTGATATTGTTGTTAAATATTATGTTGTTAATGAAAAATCGTTCAAGGCTAAAATTTCAGTAAAAATTTACACAAAGCATATCTTTTTTTTAAAGACATTTAAAACACTAAAAAAAATGTTACACTTAATTTGAAGTATTTAAAACTAACGTGTGGATTTTTACCTCGGCTTCTTTTGAAGTGGAGATTTAGGATTTTGAATTTTGCAGTGATTTAAAAAAGAAATCTTGCAGATAATGTAGGTAATATTTACTTTTTGTTATCAACAATTTTACATGCTTATGAATTAATGATGTAGTATGTATTGAAGAAAATATTGCAGGTTTACTTTTTTGAAACAAATTGCTTGTGTTGATTTGTTATACAAATCATACAATTTAAATGAAATGAATTCATTGGAAAAAAGAAACTGCTGCAAAAAAATTAAGTTGCGTAGGATATAGTTATATAAAGCAAGATTTTGAAATTAGTATATTATGAAATATGTCTAGAGTGACCTTTATTTTTTAATGATTACAAATGCTAGATAAAAATACATGTGGTACATTGTGTGCCGTGATGGAATTGAATAGCTTCTTTACTAATAAAAAAAATGATGGTTATGAGGGGCGGTTTTATTAATAATACAATATTATAAACTTCAAAATACAAGATTCTAGTAGTATTATGATTATTATTATTATTTTTTTAGTATATTTCAATTTAAGAAAAGATTCAACATGTTGTTTGAGGTAATTTTTATCAATTTATATATTTAAAGAATATGACGTTAAAAATTCCAAATAACATCAAATAAATAAATAAATTGTGTAACTTCAAGCTGAGTTATTTGGATGCAAACAATGAGTAATTCATTTAATAGAAATGTAAATAAGTTGAAAACAATTAAGGAGCAGAAGTTGCTATCAAAGCATCCTCATTTAATTTTAAATCCAATATTGTAATAATAAAAAATAAATATATAAAACATTATTTGAGAATTTATTTTATTTTTATTGATTTTTGTACAACAATATTGTTTAAATTTTTATACAATGATTGCATTTTTTTTGTGGTTGAAGTCATCAGTTTAAGTATATTAATGTTTTGGCTTATCCAAAGCCATAATTAAACAAGAAATTCCAAATCATCTTTAATAAATTATGACTCTCAAATAAAATGAATTCAAAATAAATTAATAAAAAGTTAAGTAATTCATTTGTTTGTTCCAAATTAATATTAACATAAAATATTTACTATAATAAGAAAAATTATATATATATATATATATATATATATTTATTTTTTTAATTAGAAAAAAATTAGCTTATTAAATAAAAATTTTAATATCTATAGAAGATTATGTAGGCTATATATATATATATATATATATGTATTTTTTCCAAAAAAATTAAACTTATTATTTATTAAAAAAATTAAAGTATAAATAGATTATATATTGGTAAGATAAGACAAGTTGAATTATTTTGTATTTTAGCAATGTTATAATATCAATATTGTGATTTAAACTTTTCAATATGTTTATTTTATTTTTTTAAAATTTTGATGAAATTTTATCATTTTACAATCTTAAAAAATATATCTATATATCTATGTATATATAATTCAATTGGATTAATAGTGGCATATAAATTTTAAATTCATAAAAACTTCTATTTTAAGAATTTAAAAGATATACTTACTACTTGGTGTAGAAATTTTAAAGACTTTTAGAATCTTCTAGAACTTAATAGAATTTTTTATAGAATTCTAGAGTCATTCATGGTACTCTAATAGACTTCTAAAGTTTTGTTGAACTTTGTAAAAAAATTTCTATAAGACCTAATTGCTATATTACAAATAAACAACAAGACAAGGGGTACCTTTAGATGTCTTTAGACTTAAGAAAGAAGGTAGGAGGCTATAACCTTGTGAACCTATTTTATTGAAATCCAAAAGCCTCTTAGTTGGATTTAAACATAAAAAAATGCAACTGAGAAGTTATGAGAGAAAAAGATGATGTGGAATATATTTTCTTCTAAGTGATATGAATGGTATTGTCTCTCATAATTTGTATTAGACCCATCTTAAAGAGGTGGTTTGTACAAAAACTCAAGAAGGGTATCAAATAGTATAGGATTATCTTTAAAAATATAAAATAAGATATTTTAAATATTTGTCATAATTGTTGCAATCAAGGTTTGAGTTGTCATGTTTAGAATGATGATAAAAGAATGATTTGGTCTATGTCATGGTCTCTTCTTACTTTATACTATCTCCAATGCCTAAGCCTTCTAAAAAATAACTTTTTATAAGGCTTTGTTATAATGGCCTTTCAAAGTGGGTTCCAAGGTCTAAAGATCCTATTAGTCTTGCCAACACAAGTTTTTGAGCAATCAAAATATTTTTCTATTTTAAATTTTTGTATCCAATCTTATTATTAAAAAAAATCTTATTTCTTTCATATTTAATATTATCTTATTTCTTTTTATTTTGTGTGTCTTTGACAAAAACTTGGATAAGAACCGTTGTATAAATTTTCATAGATTTTTTTTTTTTTTTTTTTTTTTTTTTTAACAACACAATAAGAAAGTTAATAAACATTATTTATTTGAAGTAAAATGAAGTAAAAAACAATTAATAAGAGTTTGAAAATAGGATAGGACATGGTCAATCAGCATTTGATTACACTAATTAAATTCAAAATTAATCAAAAATTTAAAAAATACAAAAATATAATCATATATTATTATTATATGTGTGAATTACTTAAAAGAAAACGAGGCAAAGAAAGGAAATTTATATATATATATATATATATATTCACAATATCCAACAGCAAATAATAACACAATTATAAAAAAAAAAATCCTAAATTTGCAAACCACTACCAATATCTGAAAGTCTTTCAAATATCTTTCAAACAAACCATAGGTATTTATCCAGGCATCGACTGGTTCAAGTCTTCTAGCAACATACTAAGTATTGAATATAATGTAATCTTTTCCACAAACAACATTTAGTGAAGAATCATATCATGAGAAAGTAAAATGAAGGGAAGCGATGCTACCCGGGAGAAGAAAAAAATGGTGATTAAATTCAATGGAATTCAATGATATAGTACATAGTGTGTGGCCGAAAAGCACAGAACGAAAGATCCATCGTCGAATTGGTTCTGCTTTCTAAACAATAGCCGAGTCGAACTTGCGACGCTAATCTAGATGATTTCGATCATGGAGGTGTTGGCTGTGCAATGTTTGTCGAATCCGCTCCAACAGATGTTTCGTTTTTTCATGCAGTGTTGGATCTAATGATGGGGATGGATCAGTTCAGTGTTTGATGAATCTACTCTTCCTGGATGTGTTCTCGTCAGACAAAGGTCTGCAATCCTTCTTCGCTTGTTGCAGAACTTGCCGCAGGCGATGCAGCGATGGGCGCACATCTTGTGCCTCCAGGTAGATCTTCTTCAGATCGCCCCACCCTCTTTGCGTGATGCGATCAGGATCGACTAAGACAGGATCGGTGGCGTTGTATCTGTCACTGAGAGTGCTCTCATCCGGTTGGATCTTGTAGGGCATGTACTTGAGCCCCAGTTTGCTCGCTGGCTCGCCGTAGTACTCATTCGCGGCCCAGTCCGTGCCGAGCGGGACGATCTGGATGAACACGCTACCCGGGCGCATGAATAGAAAGTGGGTCATGGCGGCCCCATGAACACCCAGCAGCACATCTGTGTTGTTGAGTAACCAGAAGATCTTCTTCAGCTCCATGGTGGGGTCCGGCGTTAACAGATGCACCTTAAACCCGATGCGCTCCGCCAGGTGAATCACGTCGTCCAGGTTCAGCAGCTTCCGGGTCCCTTGGCGTACAATGATGGTTAAGCGCGGATTTGTCTTGTTATTAAATCTAGCTCTAATCTTGCGTTCATCCTCTGGTCCGGGCTTGTAGGCTCGATTGAGCATGTCACGGAAATCTTGAATGCCTTCTTGGAGAGGCATTCGATTTGCGTCGACGCTTAACTCTCCGTGGATGTGCAAGCCAGCTTCGATCTCCGGGAAGCAATGAACTCGTTTGTCCCGCTCTAGATCGATGATCTCATACTTGGTGATCTGCTCTACCACCTCTCGGTATTTCGAATACCACCAATCGTGAAAGCTCGAAATTATGAGCACGGCTTCCCGACGCAGGTGTTGACTGGATATAAATAAGGGAATGAAGCCGTCGTTAAACTCGTGATAAAGATTGCCAGTGTAGCCTGCGGTGCTGAAGACGACGCCCGGCACCTTGTGACGGACATCGCACGGGCGCCTAGTGGCTTGAGCTGCAAGTGATGAGGCTGGCATACTCAACAGCGTGACTTCATTGACAGAACTCATCGAACCTTCCTCCCATTTCCGTGAGTATGGCTTCGTCGTCTCCTTCCTAACAAGTTGCGTGGTTTCGACAGCTTGATTTGCGTATAGGACAAACGCCTTCGTGCCGTTACAGGTCTCTAGTTGAATGTCACCACGCAAGTTGCAGATGTCCGTTCGCATTTGCGATCGATCGCACTGAAATATCTCATCGTCGCTTACCGTGCCTGGCAGGTATGCACTGACGCTATGCTCGCTAACTGTGCAGTAAAACGTGTAAAACTACCATTAGTTTCTTCTCTCAAAAATAACGTAGAATTGAATGGAAACCCCAGTTTGTTGGGCTAGAATTGAAGTGCGATTGACCTCCAATTGAACAGCGCAGTCGCTGTTAATTCATTCGACGGGTTAAGTGATAAATCTAAGCAGAGAGTGCATCTACGAAGCACCAGAAGTTAGGAAGCTGCTTCAAGACAGCAACCAAAGCATGAGGGACACAAATACATATTCGGACTTTGTTTTAGTTTGATTTTCAATTGTCCAGTTCAGTATTGATTGGAACTTCAAACCCACTCTCGAAATTAGCATGCTCCAACATATCCAGATCGTGCTCGACTGAAAACCTGGGAATAGGATAATGCTATACGTATATGTTAATTCCGGCGCTATCTAGCTCGAAAACATTAGACATCGCTACGTTGTTCCCACAGGAGATTTTTGCCTACGTAGCGGATACAGGGACGTGGAACAGGCTGTGATGTGTTCGAAAATTGATCCACTTCGCAAGCAAACGTCGCAAGGGGTATGAGAAAGGTGGAGAAAAATGGGGGCGTTAGCGTCACAAACCCTGTGAGGAATCTTGTCGTAGGTGCAGGTGCAGGTGGAGCAATACCAATCCCGTGAGCAAAACCATGCCAAAAACCATCCCCAGACGCGCTTGACGCAGATTCTTCACAGTCTTCATTACGCTCGAGCGGAAATGGCCCTTGCGCTGCCACCCATCCACCGTCTTCGTCCGCATATTCAATCCTCCTCACGCCCAGACCCCTAATTGTTCCTTAGAACTTCCCCTTGGTGTTCATTCCTTACCAGACCTACGCATCAGTCCCAGACCTATCGACATGTATAACACGATGGCATTCCGTGAACCCTCCTGCTTCGCTTCGTGGTCTCTACAAACGCCTCAATTGATAATTTGTAATCGTGCCATGAACATGCTTTGTGTTGAACAAGACTTATTGAACTAGCCTATGCTAACGTCCAGAGCAGGCGCGTCACCGTATTCCCTTAATCAGCCCGCATCATTAGGCAAACGTCATAGACGTAAACTCAAAATTTGACCCACTCAATTGCGAATTGTCTACCGCCCAAAGCTACTCCACAGTGGCAGAACTCTTGGAAGTCGCGCTTGAGAGTTGCCTTCTCGGATCCATCAACATGCACAATCCTGTCCTCAAGCACTCATCCTGTCAGGCTCTGGCAGCATATTGCGGGAAAAAAATCTAAGTGCACGCGTGGAGACTGAACCAGAAACAGATTGAGGACGAAGCCAACAGCTGCCATGTGATGTCAAAGCTGTTCGTGAGCTGGTATGACCGCATTTCCCTACCGAAGATAAAAGAAAAACCCCTCCAGCTTGTGAGCTTCACAAACGAATTATCCCACGAGCTCAGCTAAGCAACCGGCCGAGTCAATCCCCAACGCACGCCAACGTGGAGGAACCTGCCCGTCAAACGACGTGGACCCAGCGACTGTAGCCTTGAAAAGGTCGGGACACCAATTACCGCACTTATGTCCCCACTTGTCTCAAGTACCACACTTTTCCTTCCTGTGTATTCCACGAAAACCCTGTCGTCGTTGGCAAATCGTGTCAAACCGATGGAGATGGTGGGACCCGATCTGGTGAGCATGTCGAAAACTGGGTGTTGCTTGTCACCATTGCTGACTGTGAGCCTGACGACAGCGTGGGCGCAGAAAACTAGCATTGTGGTGCTTGTGCTTGTGCTAGTGCTGCTGGGTCCTCGCGTCCCTGCCTGTTCCAGACGCGCCGTGGTCACGCTGCTTCTCCGCCTCCGTCGCGCCCTCGCGCTGCCCCACGCGGCTCCATGCCTGAGGGTCGCGAGCCCTAATTCCCTGCGGAGACTTCACTATCAAGTCCCAAAGATCCTCTCCTTCAATCATTTCTGAAGCATAATCTCGCGTCCCTGTGACCCTGAAAAGGCATTTTAACCATGGGGTGCTTTTTTTCCTCATTTGATATCACGAGTATCTTTTTACTTTTTGGAATCTTTTGAAGAGATTGGGAGGGTTTTATTCGTTTTGAAATTGTCCGGGGTGCAAAGGTTTCGGAGGACAAGGGGTGTTCGTAGAGGGGAATCGGTTGGAAAGACACTTCTCTACAGAATGCTTGTGACGTAATTCTTTTTTTAATGGATTTGAAATCTTGGATTGAAGTCTTTTTTTGATGCTATGGATTTGAAAGTGATCATTGAGTGGCTTAGGTGATGGTTGAGTTTGCATGGAGAAGAAAAAAAAAAAAAAATAACGAATTAATAGTTAATTCTCTAAAAATTATAATATTTTTGGATTATCATATATTTGTCATAATTATTTTATTTAAGTCATATTTTTAATCTTTTAAAAAAAAAATTATTTTATTTTAAAATCTCCTAATTATTATAAATTATTTATATTTTATTTTCTTCAAAATAAAAAAAGTAATCTAATACATCAAGTAATAATCATATAATGCAAAGCTATTCTTAAGCCAAATTTAACTTAGTAGAGATATATGTAACAATATGTCATGAACATAAGATTTACTCCAATAATTATTTAGTTAATATGGATAGGTAGAAGTAGATAATAGTAGGTTAATTTGATAATGTCTTATAGAAAAGCTTTCTAAAAGCTTCATAGATACGGTTTCACTTTTATACATGTTTATAGGTGATTGGTAGGTTAAAAACTTGGCCAATAAATTAGCCACGTATTGTATATGTTAGTAGCTTGTGGAACAAGCTAAATATATGGTGCACATATAAAAAACTTATCTTGCAAGTTTGACACATGTTGTACATGTTGTTAGCTTGTGGAATAAGCTAAATACATTGTCCTATTACATGTTGTTTGGTTTGGGAATGCACTAGGCACTTGGCTGTGGAATGTAAGATTGTGTTTACAAAAATACAAGAAATCCTAATAGGTTTTACTCCATATAAGAAGAATACAATCCAAATTTCAATGCAAAAGTGTTTAAATCCAATATGAAGTGCTCAAAAACACTCTTATTAGTAATCTCAACTATACATAACTCTAATTGCTTTGTCACGTTCATAATAAGGCAACTTAGATTTTCTTCACAAGCCTTAATTCTAGTCAATGAGCTTCAATAAGCTATAACTCCTAATCAGACCGTTCACTTGATACAAAGTTTTTTATACAAATACCACTATAAGTTATCTACATGTTCAAAAAATTTCAGCTCAATCTAACTTACAGATTGTAAGATAATGCCAAAATTCCGCACTAGTGTCTCTCGGCCTCTTACTCAAAGTTTGATGTAGATATGTTAGCAACAACTTCTCCGTTTCTAACTATTAATTCTAACTCAAACTTAATATATAGCTTGATCTTTGTGTCTTTTAATACTATGCCAATTTTTATCTTGTTTTGACTGATAAATCTCTAGATATTAAAAAATCCCTAAACAACTACAAATTGCCAACTTCTGGTACCTTGTCGCATTAATAGGCAAATATCTTCCAATCGCACTATTAGATTGTTACAAGATTTTTGGTACTCTTAATTTATCCAATCAACCAAATACTGTCCAATTTGCAACTATAGATGTTGCATCAATTGCACAAAACAATCAAAAGTGCTAGCCCTAACTTTCTTATATAAAATCCAAATCGTCAATACAAACCCTGACTTTGAATAACTATTGCTCCGTCCTCACAAACCTTGTGAGAGCAAACTTTTAGCCTTTAGAATGAGTTCAAAATCTTCTTGCAAATCCTACTCGCTGATCTCCAAATGTTTCCAATCCCTGCCTTTGGTGCTCATTTTTGTGGCTAGAGATCTGATTTCAATCCTATCTCATATCCGGTCATCCCCTGGGTATTAATCCAACTTATTTTAAGGATATTTAAACTTAATCCTATCCTCAACTCAACCTTGGTATCTACCGTATTAACTTTTTATTTCCTTTATCTTATTTTTGTTAATTTGTGGCTTTTTTTTTAAAAGCTCTGAAATGATTTCTACAACCTAGAAGAAAATTTTAATAACTAACTTTTATCTATTCGCTATTAAAACAAGAATTAATCTAAGAGGCTTTTATAAATCTTTCTTTAAGTACCTTAAGTTTCTAATAAACCAAGATAACTAAGTATTAAGTAGAATTTATCTTTATTCATACTTTTTACTATATAAACGTGTTACAATACGACATCCACCCCCTCTAAACCTATGCATCCTCTGGTATGCGCCAATGAAGCATATGCCATAGTTGGTAGCATACCATTTCTTCATTTCCTGCATCATCTATTTCAATACAATTATCTTCTTCAGAGTCATTGATATCTTCAACATGATCCTCCACATTTATTTCTCTATCTCATCTTTTAAAAATCTTTATTTGCTTTTCAAGAATAGGTATCTTCAACCTTGTACCATCAAATTCCTTCAATGAATACGTGGCATTATCATGAATTGTTATTATTATATATGGCTCAAATCAACATTTTCAAAACTTTCGTAAGGTACTATGTTGGTTATCTAAACTATTGTCATAAACAAGTATCCAATCACCTTCTTTAATTGCTTTAGGCCTCAATCAATGTTGTTTTTCAAACCAAGCCTTGTTCCCTAGCCTTATCCTTTGTAATCTTTTCAATACTAGTTCTACATCTTCCAGTCTTTGTTCAAGTTATCGAATTCTAATAGCCAATAATTCTTCTCTTATTAATCCATCTTCCCAAGGTAGCATATTCCAAGTTGGCACATGTTCTTCAATTGGCATAATAGATTTTTGACCTGTCATGAATTCCACTGGCATATATCCTATCACCAAACTATGTGTTGTTTGATCAGCCCATAATGCATAAGATAGAAGTCAAGGCCATTCTCTCACTCTTCCACTACAAGCTTTAATCAAGGCTTTTATAATTGGTGGATGTCTACGTTCACTCTTTGCATTCCCTTCTAGGTTATAAGGTGTAGTCAACAATAATTTAATTCCACATCTCTTAAAAAATTCACAAGCTTCATGTACATTTAATTCTCCATGATCTGTAGTGATCTTTCTCACACATCCATAAATACAAATAACATCCTCAAGCAAAAACCTACAAATTCCTTTTGTAGACTTTGTCCTTAAAGCCCTGCCTTCTACTTGGTTTGATAAATCTTCACGAGCCAAAATTAAATATCTCATTTGCTATAATTCCATCGATATAATAACCAAACCTACAATCCATTTAAAATGAATGGCCAAAGGATATGTTAGATGTAAACCATCTCGATGTCATATATTTGAATACATTTGATAAGTTACACAAGATTCTACAAATGAAGTTACATCTCGATACATATTCTTTCACCAATACCATTCCTTCAATTTAACGAAAGTAGCCCAAATTCCTCTATGCCATGTCCATAAACTATCATGAAATTCCTTGAGTAGATTTTGTTGATCTTCTTTGGTACCTACTACTCGTTGTGGCATTCCAATGTTTGATTTTGGCCTCTTCCACAGAAATCTTCCTTATAATATGAACTTGTATGCTTTTTTTCTAATCTGTCTAAATTTTTCAACCAACCAATTAACATGCTTGGTTAATGTGCTCAAATAATATCCAATATCCAATAAATCCCTTTCATAATTTTCTTCATCAAATGGCTTGTTTTCCTTGTTCAATTGTGAAACTGAATAAAATTTTGTACCCACATCATCAACATCCTCTATCATCTCATCTTCTCTATCATATCTTACTTGAGATAATATATCTGCTATGGAATTGTCTTTTCTTGCAATATACTTAAACTTCGGATTAAAAAATTTGATATAAACAATCCATTTCAACATTGCAATGTCCGGAATTGTACAATTAGTAATCATTCTAAGTAAAGGCAAACAATTTGTTTCAACCACCACTGTTGCCTCAATTAAATAATCCTTTTTAACTTTCATAGCTGAAACAACTCTCCATAATTTCCTTTTTACTTGAGAATATGCATGTTGGCATATACATAAAACCTTAGCTCCAAATCGGAGTACAAATCTATGTCCATTTCAATCATCTTGATCCACAGCCCATCTAATGACTAATATCCACTGTAAGAATCACTGGTCTATTACACTTATAATCAATTTTTCTCAATATTAGAAGTGATAGCGATAATTTTTTTAATATTTGCATTGCTTTGATATATTTTTCTTTCCATTTAAAATGATAACTTTTGCATAATAATTCATACAATGGATCTGCTATATGAGCATATTGAAGAATCCAAATACGATAAAACACACGTGCATCCAAAAACCTTTGCATCTCTGTTAAAAAATTGCAATCCTCTTTTATTCTTCCATAAAGTCCACATAAATGTCCAACAATTATAACTTCTTGTATTTCAAATATAGATTTTATATCCGATAATGTAAGATGAACTCCCTCAAGCCAAATCAATATCTTTTCACAATCTTGTATATGATCAACAATATACTTGCGACACCCCCTCTTATCTAAAGTTTCATCCTTGTCATCTTCTTTGTATCCTTTAATAGGAACATCATCTAAAAAAGGCATAGTCTTTTTAGGAATAAAATCCCTCAACACCTTGTTCATCCCATTCATCATATGTGCAATTGAGTTAGTAGTACCTTGAGGAAGAGTATACATTCTAACCAATCCAAGTGGCATTCTCATTGTTGTCATGTTTTTACTCTCTTTTGCAAGTTAAAATTGGTCGTAGCTTGAATATAAATCAGTTGTTGAATAAATTACCCTTCCTGCAAATATTTTAATAAATTCATCTATTATCGAATCAATTCTTGTATTCTTGATAGTCAATGCATTTATTAGCTACATATCTTAAATAAATCATAATGATCCATTTTTCTTAGGCATTGTAAACCATCGGCTAGAATATGGTGCAAAAGAAGGCTTCAAAATCTTCATCTTTATCTTTTTTTTCAATAATTCCACTAAACTTGATAAATATGCCTTTGGCACTAGAATTGGCCTCAAATTCCAAGATATATGTGGTATAGTGAAAATAACCATTGGAGTTACAATATTTGGATCCACATATTTAATTTCATGAGACTCAAAGGCAAATGATTTACCTCATTTTGCTAGCATTTCTTCAAAGCACGCAATTTCCTCTGGCAATAAAGAACCATCAAAACCAATCTTCAATTCTTCAAAAGTCTCTTCAATAAATTTATGTCCAATATTCCTTGGATCTCTTAAGCTCTTTTCTCTTGATGCTTTTTTTATTTGTTCTTTATAGTCTTTTGGCAAAGGTCCAGCAATGGATTTCACTTTCTTATCTACTGTCTTATAATTTGTTTCAACAATAACCTCTGGTGTTTGAAAAGATTCAATCATATCATAAACTTCTTTTAAATGAATCTCTATAACTTTATCATCGTCACCTAATCCAATAGATGCAATTAATTTTAAAGGATCTTTCAATCCATTTTTTTCATAAATACTAAAAATCTTTTCATCATCTTCTAATATTTTTAATCCATATAATTCTTTTTCAATAGCATATAATCTTTTTCTCTCATTTATTTTTAAATCTTCAATCCTCTTATACATAACACTCCCATTCTCAAGAATGCCAATAAATCCTATATCAAAGGTACACATATCTTACGAGAGTATCTCTCCTTTTGTACCTCCATAATCCCGCTTTATGGTGATATTCCTCAAAAATCCGTAAATTCTTCAACAACTCTTGGTAATGGTTTCTCTCTCAATTTGTCTCGATTGCGTTCATGATTTGGAAGAACAGTCAAAAATTGTATTACCCTTCTTCCATCTTCATTACAAATCCATACATAAGCTGATCTATCATCAAGTATTTTTATTTCCATTCAAGTTGTAATAATATACGGTTATCCCAATATAAGAGGATAAGTTGTTGCATCATAAACAAAGAAATTTTGTTCCATTGCAATATCACCAATCTGAATCTTTATATCTGGACAAGCACCATATAATTCACCTTATATATTATTAGTTGCCCGTATTATCCATCCATGTTCCATATCAATTGGCCACTTTTGTTTCATATAAAGATCCTTAGACATAAGATTTATTTCTGAACCATGGTCAATCAAGGCAACAACCGACTCATCCATATTTCTAATCTTTACTAATGTCTTTATAGTTGCTCTAGCCCAATGCTTTCGAGTATAATGACTCAAAATTTCTTTCTTCTTATCACTTGAATCATCAAAATATGCTTTTTGATTATAACTCCTTCCTCTACTTGTTGATTGTTTGCAACAATTGCCAATTTCATCTTCTTCATCTTCACATATATGTACATCAATAGCATGATTTGATCTAGCTTCACCCATTAATTGCCTCTTTTGCTTAATACTGTTAATAATGACATCATAGAATTCTTTCTTTGCAATATCCAATATTTTCTTCAATGTAAATTCAACTTTAGTATTGAGGACATGTTCTTCAAGCACCCCCTTCAAATTTATTGCTGCTTCAATATCAAAGAGAAGTTTGTAAGCCGTTGACTTATCTTTTTTTCCTAAATCCTTTGATTTTTTCTTTGAAGATATTGAAGCATGTTTTGTTGGTAATTCTTGTGAAGCCATTTCACGAGCCTTATCTCCCTAAGTTTGCCTTTTGGAAGAGTTTCCTTCTCTTGTGTCATTAGAATCTTGTCTTTTCTTTTCTTCTATCAAGGCTTCATATTGATTTTTAGCAATATAGGCACGTACTGATAAAGCTTCCACATGATCCTCCCAACCTATAATTCTACAAATTATTGCACTAGTCCTCAACAAAGCTTCTTGTGGCATCTTCTTCTTATATATTGTAGAAATGGCAGAAGATCAAATCCTACTTGGTTCAATATTTCCAAAAAATTCTTGCTTGCCATTATCATCCACCCTGGTACCATAACTTGTAATTTCTATTGCTGTAATCTCATTTGTTACTAAATAATCTTTAATCAATGCTTTCATACCGCCCTTACCAAAGTTGGTTTGGAAAAAATCACTAGTATCCTTTAACGCCACATTTCCATCTTTCTAAAAAATAATACCTTATTGGACCATTTCATTGAACTCACCACAATCCTTTTGAGAATGGAAATCATCATCACACCAGATGCATCTTTGCACATACCCTTGCTTAAAAGTGGATTTTGAATTTATTGCAGAAGTCTTCTCCTCAAGCCTTACAAGTTTAATTTGAAGATCTTGCATCCTGCTGTTGTATTATAATTACTTATAATATATAAAAATTACTTAAAATATATTATATATTTATGAATCTAGATGTATATTAAAATTATTAGTAAATTAAATTAAAAATGATTGATAGAAGAAATTTTATTTAATTTTATTTTTACTTATTTTAATTATAATATTTAAAAATTATAAGATCTAAATGTTTAGTATAAAGCCTTGAGAGAAGGTGGTAGCCTAAGGATGAAAATTTAAGCTAATATGTGGCTAATTGGAAGGGATGAAATCAAGGCATGGTCGGATGAAGGTAAGGAATGGAGAACTTCATCCCTATTAGTCGAATACCATGCCCAATGGGCTTTGAGGAGGTTTCTTGTGACCTTAACAAGGGTTTTGGAAACTTCAAGGAGGGCATTAAGAAATCAAAAGCTAGGATTATAAAGTTTAGGATTTTGGATACAATTTGTATACAAAAATTAGAGGATTTGGAATTAGGATAAAGAAGTTATAGCTATTTAAAGTTAAGGTGTCAATTTGAGATATATTGTTATCCTTTTGAATATAGGAAGAGCTATACGGTAGTATTTGGAGATTGAAAGGCACGACAAGAATAACAATTTTAAAACCTATATCTTTTATGAAAAAATTGTTGCATTTGGAGTTCATATAAAGGAACTATAGGAAGTTGAAGATAGTTCTTTCAAATCAAAGGCAGTAAGTAAGTGGTTTTGTTCATAGTAATGACTAGAGCCATAACTTGAGTTTTCAAACAATTTTTTAAGTCAAACTTATAGAGAATGTGACATTTTGTGTTAAAAAGCTATACATATAAATTTCGTGGCATTTAAGCATATAATTTGTGAGATATGAAGAAATTTGTATGCGGTTATATTAAGACAAGGATTTAAAGTGACTGTTAGGATTTTCAAGATATATCAAGATTTGCAATGAATTTACAGTTGAAATTTGTTGCAGAGGTTGATAAGAATTTATCAATACCTCATGTAAAATTTTATTATGTTTGGACAATTGGATCAGGAGATATAAGGTGTTGAAATTCAGAAAAACTTCCACATAAGGATATATAAGGTTTTAGAGGATTTTACCATATTTTGGATGTTGTTGGTTATTTAAGGCTTATGTATTTGGTATAATTGCTCCAAATATATATATATATATATATATATATATATATATATATATATTCTTAGAGCTTTCCTCATTTAAAAGCTTAATTGAAAAATTAGTGACAACCAAAAGCCCAGTGCTTTGTTGAAGCAAACTCTCTCTACACCGACACCGAGTATAAGTTCTTTAATCCCTACATCTTTTTTCTTTGATATAGTTGTTGAAGGTTGAACAATAGGTACCATTGATTGTGAAGTGGGCACTTGAGTTTTAAATACTTGCACAATTCTTTGGATACCAACCATGTCCTTCTTCCTTTCCCTTTTTGTAAGCAACCCCACTGCATCTTCGACTTCTTTCCATATTGTTGTCAATCCTTCATCTTCTTCTTTATCTTCAAGAAGAGTCTTCAATCATTCTTCCAATTTTCCATCTGCTGCTTGAAGAAATAACTCAATCTTATTTGGTTCCAAGGTTATCTTTTCTACTTTCAATAACCAAGAATATTATCTCTCAAATTTCTTTAATAATTTAGTAGCTTGCAATTTCTTATTAGGGTACTCAATCCATTCCAAAAAAGATTTTTTAGTGATCCAATTAGAATCTTCTAAGAAATACTCATCTCTTAATGCATGAGAGAATCTCTCCCAAGAGCTTCTAAATTGCTCTATAATTAATTTCACATGTTTCTTTATCTCTGGTATCGTAGCAAGTTCAAATAATAAAATCATGTCTCTTTCAGAGACTCAATTAAATTCCATTTCTCGCATATAACATCTTAAGTATTTAGAGATGTCTTTTCCATCAAACCAGTCGACCTTATTAACCACTGCTTGCAGTGCTTTGATTGCCAAAGCCTCCTTACAATATTTGCCCTATTGTTGTTGCATAAATAACGTAAAAGCTTGAAACAAATTTGTAGTGTTCGGATCTAGATACATACCTTGTCCATTAGAAAAAAATCTACTTAAAGCTCTACTTGAAGATCCACTTGATGCACCAACCAAAGCTCCATCAATAACTCCAAAATCCACATTCTTGCTTTCTTGCGCCATTAATTCCAAATAATCCAAAATATATTCGAACCTTTCATCCCAAACTTTCACGTTGGGTTCACCACGTATGTTGTATTATATGTTGTTTGGTTTGGGAATGCATTGGGTACTTGGGTGTAGAATGTGAGATTGTATTTACAAAAATATAAAAAATCCTAATAGGTTTTACTCTATATAAGAAGAATACAATCCAAATTTCAATGCAAAAGTGTTTAAATCCAATATGATGTGCTCAAAAACACTCTTATTAGTAATCTCAACTATACATAATTCTAATTGCTTTGTTACCTTCACAATAAGATAACTTAGATTTTTTTCACAAGCCTTAATCCTAGTCAATGAGCTTCAGTAAGCTATAACTCCTAATTAGATTGTTCATTTGATACAAAGTTTTTTATACAAATACCACTATAAGTTATCTACATGTCAAAAAAATTTAGCTCAATCTAATTTACAGATTGTAAGATAATGCCAAAATTCCGTGCTAGTGTCTCTCGGCCTCTTACTCAAAGTTTGATGCAGATATGCCAACAACTTCTCTGTTTCTAACTATTAATTCTAACTCAAACTTAATATATAGCTTGATCTTTGTGTCTTTTAATACTATGCCAATTTTTATCTTGTTTTGACTGATAAATCTCTAGATATTGAAAAATCCCTAAACAACTTCAAATTGCCAACTTCCGATATCTTGTCGCATTAATAGGCAAATATCTTCCAATCGCACTATTAGATTGTTACAAGATTTTTGGTATTCTTAGTTTATCCAATCAACCAAATATTGTCCAATTTGCAAATATAGATGTTGCATCAATTGCACAAAGCAATAAAAAGTGCTAGCCCTAACTTTCTTATATAAAATCCAAATCGTCAATACAAACCCTGATTTTGAATAACTATTGCTCCATCCTCACAAACCTTGTCAAAGCAAACTTTTAGCCTTTAGAATGAGTTCAAAATCTTCTTGCAAATCCTACTCGCTGATCTCCAAATGTTTCCAATCCCTACCTTTGGTGCTCATTTTTGTGGCTAGAGGTCTAATTTTGACCCTGTTTCATATCCGATCATCCCCTAGATATTGATCTAACTTATTTTAAGGATATTTAAACTTAATCCTATCCTCAACTCAATCTTGGTATCTATCATACTAACTTTTTACTTCCTTTATCTTATTTTTGTTAACTTATGGTTTTTTTTTTTTAAAGCTATGAAACGGTTTTTACAACCTAGAAGAAAATTTTAACAACTAACTTTTATCTATTAGCTATTAAAACAAGAATTAATCTAAGAGGCTTTTATAAATCTTTCTTTAACTACCTTAAATTTCTAATAAACCAAGATAACTAAGTATTAAGTAGAATTTATCTTTATCCATACTTTTTACTATATAAACGTGTTACAACGCGACAACTTGGTGAACATATAGAAAACTTGTTTTGCAAGTTTGATACATGTCTTGCAAATTAGACACATATTGGAGGTCCTATAGAATACTGCCATGTAGCTCTTAGGTAGATAATATATATAGAAATAAGAATGAAGCCTTCTTTACTCTTGTCAATTCTTTTCTTGCTTTCAGTCTAGTTCAAGAGTCCTTATATTTTCTAATCTTTGGCAATAGCCATTCGAGTTTCTTCTTAAATATATATATTTTCTTTTTTTTATTTTTTTATTTTCTTTTGATATAGATTTTATTGATTTATGTATCTTTTTTTAATTTGTGTCTTTGACTAATTGACAAGAGTATACATACAATATTAGAGCTTTGTCTTTTTTTGATTAAGAATGTATTATCCCTTTTTCTTAATAAGATATAAGTATATTAGAAGTTATAGATTATCTACTTCTAAACTGATATTGTTTTAAGAATTTTTTTTCTTTTGGATGTTTTATTTTGCAGTAAAAATAAACACTTTCATTTCTATTATATTATCATGGTAGATCTTATTAAAATGAAGAATGCAATGGCATAAATGCAAGAGCAAATGAAAGAATTGATGCTTACAATGTATCAATTCAATATACCACTACAAAGAACAATAAGATTAATAAGAAGTGAAGACATAGAGATGATTGGAGTTGCTTCAATGTCTACATTAAGTCATATTATTTTACCTACAATAGAACACCGTTCAAGCATCAAGGAATTCAAAATTAATTTGTTCGAGAAGTTTTATAGCACAAGATCTAAGTTTCAAAGATTCATCAATCAAATACAATTAGTGATTGAACTTCAACCTCAAAGTTATCCAACTGAAGAGTCACAACTTAGGTTTTTTAGAACACTACTTTTAGATTTTACTTTATTATGGTTTTTATCTTTCTTTGAATAATATGATCCAATATTAGATAATTTTGAAATATTTTTAGTAAAAATTTTAATTGATATATGAAAAACATGATATAATTTGTATTGCAACTAACAAGATCTATATCTTACAACAAGACAGCCAATGAATGACAATATATTCTTCACAATTTTGACAACTAGCGATTAATATCAAGTGGGATGATACACTCATCAGCCAATTTTTCTACAAATTACAATATGAAATAATAAAATTAATGCTCAACTTATTCAATCTTCAAACATTGAGTCAAATAATTGACTTTGTTGTAAAGTGTGACAATCGGCTTTTTAAGTTTTGATTTGAAAGTTGTACAAGAGAACCTCAATGTTATTATAATACAATGGCAATATCGACATCTTTTTAATACATATATTTAGAAGTAAAAGACATACAAATTAATGCAGTATGTTTTAAATTTCTTATTGAATAAAAAATGATTCATTGTTATCAAGAAGGATTGTATTTATATTGTGGAGAACTTAAGGATACTGCTCAACATTCTCCAAAGAAATGATGCAACTACAAAATAAGGAATATAGTTGTTAGAGAAGATAATATGTTAAAAAACGAGTTTGTCCAACTACAATAGGGACCATTGTTGTATTATGGTTCAGCTACCATGTGAAAAAATTATACATATATATTTAATATATAATTTATTATATAATTAAATGAAAGCTATAATAGTAGATTTTATTGATTATAGGATGTGGATAGGTTGCTAGTTTAGAAAGAATCCATTAAAAGGATTATTATTGAGGTTTATATAACCTTATTTCTTCTTTTTGATAGTAATTTTGAAGTTGATTTTATATTGATAGTAACTTTTGTATATCTTAAATCACCTTTGTTAGACACTGGTGATCCTTAAGATCTTATTTATTTCTTTTATTTGGTATTTAGAACACATATTATATAAATCTTATAAGCAAAAGGATTAGAAAAGAATTTTTAGTGTGAAAGGGGATAGTTAGGCCATCTATGTGGATGAATGGACATGGATGATAGAAGTCTCTATTCCTATTGGCCAAAAATCATGCCCAATGAGCTTCAAGGAGGCTACCCGAGGGTTTATTAGGAATTAGGGTTTGTTTTTCGAGAGGAGTCGAACATCAAAGGCTAGGGTCAGCAATTTTGGATTTTTGGATATGATTTTGGTGCAAATCTTGCATGATTTGGACTTTTTATGAAAGAGATATAGGGGCTCAAAGTTAAGGTATTGAAATTGTATGTATTGTCACTCTTTTGGGCATAACTCACGCATACACAAAGCAATAGAGGATCGGCGACTAGGATTAAAAAGAACATTTTTTTGGCTACATCTTTTACACATGGCTTGCTAAAATCTAAGCTAGAATATAGGAGATATTAAGAATTGAAGTCAATGCTTGTAAGCTAAGGATAGTAAGTGACCCTACTTGACTAGTAGTTATGTTTTGAGCTATATCTTAAGCAATTTGATAGATTTTTGGCTCAAAATTTCAAATATTGTGTATGCTTATGTTATAAGACTATATGTGAAATTTTGTAGTATTAGAATTTTGGATTTGTGAGATATGAAGAAAATAGTGCTTGGGTGTCTTTGAGCTAGGGTTTTAAGCACCTACTAGGATTTTTGAGATAGTGGACGATCTAAAACGAATTTATGATTGATATTTTTTTTAATAAAACTTGAGAGTATTATCTATATTTTGAAGAAAAGTTTATAGAAATTGAATAATTAGATCAAAATTTATTAGATTCTAAAGATCAAGAAGAAATAAGTCCTTGCCAGTAAATAAAATTTTGAAGGATTTTTGTAGAAATTTGAACCTTTTTATACAAATCTACTTAAATATAAGAGGATTTATATATATAACTTCTCTTTTGTAATATTATTATATTATTTGTCCTTTTTATTAAAGAAAAATAATTTATTGGAGTTTAATCAATAAATTTCGAATAAATTCTTCATAGCTAGGTATCCAATATATTCCCAGATAGAAGTTCACGCCATATGATACCGTGCAACTAGAATATTGTATAATTCTTAGTAAAGGTCCTATTCTTTCTTTAGAACCATCTTCTTGTTTTATAATAGATGTATATTTGAGACCTAAAAATCACAAAGCCTTTACCTTGCTATATTTAGGAGTCTCAATATATATTTTTAGATAAAAAATTTGTTAAAAGTTATAGAATACTTTTAATACAAAAAACTAAACCTATACATATAAAAATCATAGATAATCATTTGTTGTCTTTTAGAGATGTTATCCATAAAATCCTTCCTATAAATGTAAGAATACATGGTCATAATAGCTACGTAATCTTTAATATAATTAAATCTCCTTCTAATCCAATCATTTTAGGTTTATTAAGGCTAGAAAAGTATAATCTTCAAATATACTAGATTTTTTGTAGACTTGATTATTTTTCAAAGCATTAATAAGAGTCTTATTAACCAAGTAAAAAACCATAAGTCTAATATAATAAAATTTATACTTATAAGTACAAAAGATTTTATAAATGTAGTAAAAAAAAAATCACTTTTTATTATTTATGCTATATCTATTTTTAATAGTATAAAGACTTTAAGTGGCATTCCAAGCCAATATCAAGATTATCTTGATATTTTTGAAAAAAAAATATGAATATTCTTCCAAAATATTATCCATATAATTGCTCAATCAATTTCAAAGAGAAAATTTAGCCTCTATTTGGACCAATCTACAATTTATCACAAAATAATTTGGCTGAACTCAAGAAATATAGTAATGAGAATTTGGCCAAGAATTTCATATGCTATTTAAAATCTCCAATAAGAGCTCTTATCTTGTTTGTGAAAAAAAAAGATTGATCATTATGGATGTGTATAGATTATCAAGGATTCAATAAGATTACCATCAAAAATAAATATCCTCTATCTTTGATATTTGGACTTTTTGATCACTTAAATCAAATTAAAATCTATATAAAAATAGATCTATGAAGAACGTACAACTTGGTCTGTATAAAAATAAAAATAAAAAAAGATAAATAAAAGATTATTTTTTGAACAAGGCATGGACACTTTGAATATAATATTATATCTTTTAGATTCACAAATACACCAATTGCTTTTCAATATCTCATGAATGATGTTTTTTTTGAGTTCCTAGATAATTTTATTATTTGTTATTTAGATAATATTTTAATCTATTCTAAGAACATAAAAGAATATGAATTACATATTTGTTATGTATTAGAAAAATTTAGAGATACAAAATTATGTACCAAGATAAAAAAAAAAAAAAAGTGTATTTCACACTACTCAAGTTAATTTCTTAAGATATATCATTTCAAATAATGGCCTCAAGATGGATCTTAAGAAAGTCCAAACAATCATGGGCTAGAAGATTTCAAAAATAATAAGAGATGTACAATGCTTTTTAAAATTTGTCAATTACTACCAAATCTCCATCAAGAATTTTTTTCAAATTGCAGTTCTACTAACAAGCTCAACTTGTAAAAAAAATTTGAATGGAATAAAGAAGCAGAAGCATTGTTTGAAGCTTTTAAGATAATTTCTATTTTTGCACCAATTTTATATTGTGTCAATTTTTTCAAGGTATTTTTTTATAGAAATAAATACATTAAATTTTGCCTTGGATGCAGTATTATCACAAATAGAAGCAGATAATAAATTCTATCCAGTAGCTTTTTGTTCCAAAAAATTTTCAACAGTAGAGATCAATTACAAAATCCATGATAAATTTTTTTTTATAATTATAGATTCTTTTCATGAATGGTGTCACTATGTAAAAGGCACTTTTAGTCTAGTCACTATGTATACAAATCACAAGAACCTTGAGTACTTCATGTCAACATGCATGTTGAATTATTGTTAAGCTTGTTGGAACATGTTTTTGTCAAGTTTTGAATTCATTATTACTTATCAGCCAAAAAAACAATAAGGTCTGTCCAATGTCTTTTCTAGATGTTCTTATCTTGCACCAAAAGAAGAAAATTTAGCTTTTGATCAACAAAAAATAATCATCTTGAAGCCAAAATAATTTCATCTTTAAGCAATGAAATCAACGTTGACTATTGATTCAACTTTTCTCAAGCAAGTCTAGTCAAATATGTCTTCAGACCTTCTTGTTTATAATATTAAGAATAATTCATCTAAGTCTTATGATACTTTTAAATTCAAGTTCAAAAATAATTTACTCTATTTTGAAAGATGCTTATATGTTCAAAAGGTGAAGCACAACTATGTGCTCTGGAAGCTCGTCACAACTTCCTTGCAATAGGATATTTTGGATATAACAAAACTTTGGAGCTAATATCAAGAGACTTTTCATGGTTTCAAATATAAAAGGCTATTAAAAACTCTTTGTCATCAATCTAACAAATTTTCCAACCATTACCTATATCACAATAAGTTTGATCTTTTGTTTCTATAGATTTTATCACAGATGTTTTAAATTCAAGTTCATATAATTATATATTCATGATTGTAGACTATTTCACCAAGATGGCGCATTTTGTATTGTATTCAAAATCTATCACATATGAAGAAATAACTTAACTTTTTTTTAATAATATCTATTGCTATCATGGATTATTAAACGATATCAAATAGAGGGATACAATTTATATTAAGATTTTGAAGAATCTTTTTCAAAATATTGAAGGTGGATATAAAACTATCTTCAACTTTCCACCCTCAAATTGATCAACAAATAAAACAAATAAATCAAGTTTTAGAATAATATTTGAGATGTATCATCAACTATTGTTAAGATAATTTGACAATTCTTCTGCCATTACTAGACTAATAGCTAATTTATTATTAGCTAATAAATTCAACTCAAGAGCTATCATATGCTGACTTATTGAACAAGATATTACAACTATCACAATCTTTAAGACAATGAAATAGAGATGAAGATCCTCAAAAATAACATGTTTTTTCTTGAATTAATAATAAGATACATTATGTTTGGTATCACGACCTTGGAAAAGACTCCTAGTATTTGGTGATGTTTTTATAAGTAGAAACTATTCCTGATGGTATTTCAAATGTTTTTAATAGAGAAAGTTATAAAAGCCTCAACAATAATCAAATATCAAGGTTATCATCTTGCCTTGGTATGAGACACTATCAATAGCTAAGAGGACTAATCAACTACCTTTGAAGGGAACAAAGATCAAAATATGTGACAAATATAATTTAGCGCATCTTGGACTTTCTCAACATGTAATCACTACTCATTGTGGAATTCATCTCCAAAAAAAGAAATAATATCATAGACATAAGATTTATTCAAATAATTATTTAATTAATATGGATAGGTAGAAATAAATAAAAGTAAATTAATTTGATATTATCTTACAAAAAAGTTTTTTAAAAGCTTTATAAACATGATTTCATCTTTATACATGTCTATAAGTGATTGATAGGTTAGAAACTTGGCCAACAAGTTAGCCACATGTTAATAGCTTATGAAACAAGCTAAGTATATAGCACACACATAAAAAAACTTGTCTTGCAAGTTTGACACGTGTCTTGCAAATTGGACACGTATTGGAGGTTCTATAGAACACCACCACATAACTCTTAGGTAGATAGTATATATAAAAATAAGAGTGAAGTTCTCTTCACTCTTGTCAGCTCTTTTCTTGAGTCTTTATATTTTCTAATCTTTGACAATAGCTATTCCAATTTTTTCTTTGATATAGATTTCACTGATTTGTATCTTTTTTTTGTTTATGTCTTTGACACAATATTTGTCAAAAACCTATCTTTTGTATATACTACTTAAATAAACAATAAAGCTTTGCTTAATTATAATGTAAAATCATTCAATAAGTATTTATATTCTTCTATTAAAGATAGATTATATTAGGAACATACACTTTGGACCTTCACAGAACCTTTTAGAACATTCTAAAAGCTTCTTGAGCTACTGAAAGTTAGTTGAAAAGCTTTCTAGTTGGTGAAAGTAGCTCAAGAAGCTTCCTAGTTAGCGAAAGGAACTCGAGAAGCTTCCAAATTAATAGAAAGAGCTCAAGAAGCATTCTAATTAGTAGAAACTACTCAAGAAGCTTCTTAGTTTGATAGAAGCCACTTAAAAAGCGTCCTAAATAAGAATATATATAAGAATCAAGGCTAAAAAGTTCTTCAGTCTTAACAATGCATCTCTTGGAATTCTAGCTCACCTTTCTTAGTATTGTTTGTATACTCATCTAATTAATTCAAGTTCTTATTGGTTTCTTCTTAAAACCTTGTCCTAATTCAAGTATCTTGCTTTATATTCTTGCGTCCTTCATAATTTATCTTTGATTTCATCTTTGTAAGTCCTACCAATGAATCTTAATTGGTGGATTAATTAAAATGATAGTTTTAAGTTATTTAAATATCAAAATATTAAGATTAGAGACTTTATTTGATTATTTAAATATTTATTAGAATTTAGAAGAGTTTATAAGTCACAAGAGTCTTATTAGAAAAAAATCATAAAATTGAAGTCTTAATAAGTCTTGGAGGCAATTATCTTAGTTATTTTAGTATTTTTTTTAATTAAAAGAATTAATACTTAGTTATTGGGATCAATGTCTATATTGGCCTTCTATTTATATAAATTACTTATTAGAAATATATAAATACTACTTAGTAGGTAGAAGAGGCATGAGAAAAAAAACCTCATGTCTTTGTAGTTATTTATGTAGAAAATAGAATTTTAGATTGATTTAAATTAATTTTATTATTATAAAAAATCACCAAGGTAGAATATAATAGTCTTAAATTTATATTATTATTTCAAAAAAATTATAGAGATTTTTAGAATTTATTTAGAATTTTTAAAGAATTTTTAGAATAATTTTGAAGATTTTGGTAAAAATAAATTTTACCACCTTGGGAGCCATTATGAAAAAATGGAGCAAGATTTGAAGGTCATACAAGGCTCACAGGCTAATTGGGTGTTTTTAAACACCATGGTGAAGTCAAAAATACAAAAAAATAAATTTTACTAATAAAAAATAGGAAGACCAACAGCTAGTATAGTCCTTGTAAGAAGGAAGGTACACAAGTCCCATATGGATTGTAGCACCTTAAATGTAGGTGGGAGGATAAGATTAAGGCCTCGTGGCCTCTCTAAGACACCCATATATACTACTTGTGAGCCTTGGTGAGGTTCGAACTCATGATCTTTTAAGGAAGTTATCCTTGAAGTAAAAATTTTCTACTTAATTTTTCTATTCTTTATTTCTTATCTTTGAATTATCATAACTTACTCATATTAACTCGTATTTATATATTTTTTATATCATTGAAAAGATAAAAAATTATCTATTCAAAAATATAATTTTTATTTTTTATTTTTATTTTTTCCTAGATAAAAATATAATGAATAGGCTATAATTTAGTTTGAATTGTGCACTTGCTTGATATCATTTATTTTGCTTATTTTGTAGAATGTTCTTTTTTTTGTTCTTATTAATTATTTCCTTCACTTTACACCACCAATTACAAACAATTTTTAAGTGAGGCCATCTTATAATTTGAATTGAGAGGTGAATTTTATCCTCACAATCTTCAATATTGGAATTGGATCCTTCTTATTAGACAGTGGATTATCCCTCTATTCAAAGGTATACTAGCACTTTAGAGGTTGCAAATTACCTTTCTCTAAACTGATATTTTCTTCAACACAATATTGAAACTTTCTTTCTCTTATAAGAGAATAGATCACCCCTCTCCTTGAAGGTCTTAAAGCATTTTAGAGGTTGTGGATTATCCTCCTCTAAACTAATATTGTCTTCTTATAAATTCATTTCTTCTTTCGCTTAGAATGGTTGGAGGTCAAGATATTAGTATAGTCAAATCTTTTGAGTCTAAATTAGATGCTATTATAAGTATTCTTATTACTTTATCTGCTAAGATTGCGGAAATTGAAGGAATTATTATAAATCTTCATAACAATGTAACATCCAGAGTGCCTCAATTTGGATTGCATCCACTTCCAACTTCTATGCTTGAAGATGCAATACTACCTATGCTATGCCAAAAAAATCCATTTGTTCAATAATATAAGGAGCTTCAAGTTAGTCTTCTAGAGAAATATAATGATATATTTTCAAAGTTCCAAGGATTTGTCAACCAAATTCAATTGATAATGATTTTATAATTTGATATTTATCTAATAAAAGAATTATGAATTGGATTGGTTGGCACGTTGCTTACGAAGCAAGCATTATCATGATTTTCTCCCTTGTTTGAAAAGAGATTACCAATTTTGAATAACTTTGAAGTTTTCATAGAAGCATTTGTAAAAGAATTTGGAAAACATGATAAGGCTCGTTGGACAACAGCTAAGATTTGAGCATTGCATCAAGGGGCATACTCTACATCAATCTATGTATCCAATTTTAGACAATTAATATGTGACAACAATTAGAACAAAGAAATCTTAATGAGCCAATTCTATTGGAGATTAAGAAATGATGTGAAGGATTTATTATTGTTACTTTTGGATCCATAATCATTCAATGAAGCTATTAGCCAAGCTATAAAATATGATAATTGGCTATTTAAAGGTTGTTAAGATTAACATTCATAGGCTTTAATAAAATAATATGTAATCTGATATACTCCTACTAAATTGACAAGCATTTTGAATTCACACTCAAAAGTAGAAGATATGCAACTTGATGCAGTACATTTTAAACCTCTTAGTCCACAAAAAAAGAAATATTGGATGGAAGAAAGCCTATGCTTGTATTGTGGTAAAAAAGGCCACAAGATTGACAATTATTTGAAAAAACAAAATTGACATATTACTAAAATTAGTAATATAATTATTCAAAAAAACTATAATATTCAGTCACAATAGATACCATGCACTTGGACAATCTAGCATTATAAAACTATTTAGATTCCTCTCTTTCTACTCAACTTGCTCATTATTTTATAATTCCTTTGTATTTTGGCCTTATAAGCTTTAGACAACCGCCTTATTAGATTTGGAGGCATTTGTTTGTTTTATAGATGAGGCATTTATTAAGCTTTATAAAATTCTTATAGTACAGAAATTCAAATCTATTCATGTAGAGATAATAGATAGAAAACCATTATCCTTTGATAGTATCATCTATGAAACCACCTCTATAGAAGTATCATTCAAAAATCATAGAAGTCAAATTGTATTCAATATTATTAGGATTCCTTCAAATCCTATTATTCTTGAACTATCTTAATTAAAAAAACATACTCCATCTATAGATTGGAAGGTGCAAAGAATAATATTTTCTATAGAAGTCCTTATAAAAAAAATTCATAAAAAGTCACAAATTGGTAAATCTTTATTTATTGAAAAAAGAACTTTTATAAAATCGGCTAAAAAAGGTACACCATTTGTTATTTATGCGACTCCAATTAAAGAAGATATGACTTCATCGGTAAATATTTTAAAGAAATATAGCAAATTTCAAGATATTTTTCAGAAAAAAAATGTCGATATATTATTGGAGCACCAACCATATGATTGTGTTATAGATCTTTAAGAAGGAAGTCAACCATCTTTTGGTCCTATCTATAATCTTTCTTAAAACTAACTTTCAATGTTGAAAGATTATATTGATGAAAACCTTACAAAGAACTTTATTAGACATTCAAAGTCTCCAATAGGTGTACCTATATTTTTTGTGAAGAAGAAAGATGGTTCTTTGCGTATGTATATTGATTATTAGAGATGGAATAAGATAACGATGAAGAATTGTTATCCACTACTATTAATTTAAGACTTTTGGAACAACTTGGCCAAGCAAAGATCTATATTAAGATAGATCTTTATAGAACATATAATCTAGTAGGAATCAAGAAGGGAGATGAATAAAAGATTATATTTTAGATAAGGTATGGATATTTTGAATATAATATCATGCTCTTTAGACTAATAAATGCACCCGCTATCTCTTAGCATTTAATGAATGATATCTTTCGAGAGCACTTAGACAAGTTTGTGGTGATCTATCTTAATGATATTTTGATCTACTCAAAAAATTTGGAAGAACATGAGGAGCATATCAAATTGATATTACAAAAGTTGTAAGATGTAGGTTTGTATGCCAAATCAAAAAAATACATATTTCATCAATTTAAAATAGTATTTTTGGAATACATTGTATTTATTGAAGATTTAATAATGCATTCCAAGAAGGTAGAGGTAGTTATGTAATGGAACATTCTAAAGATTGTAAGAGATGTACAATATTTTTTTAGATTTGTTAGATTCTATTGGATCTTAATCAAAAATTATTCTCAAATTGCTATCATTTTTATTTGATTGACATGTAAGGACAAGTTAGAATAGGGACCTCAAGCAAAGAAGGCATTCCAAGACCTCAAGACAGTGTTTATCATAGCTCTAATCTTGGTACATCCAAACTTTACAAAGACATTCTATATAGAAACTGATGCTTTGGATTTTGCACTATGGGCCATACTTTCACAAATAGATATAAACAATAAATTCCATCATGTTACATTTTATTCTCAAAAATTCTTTACTGCCAAAATTAATTATAAAATCCATGATAAGGAACTTTTTGCTATAATAGATTTTTTTGAAAAATAGCATCATTTTTTTGAAAGAACAATACATCTTGTGATTGTATATACAAATCATAAGAACTTGAAATATTTTATATCAGCTCGGATTTTTAATCGCCACCAAACTTGATGGAATATGTTGATATTTTGATTAACTTTGTTATTATTTATCGACTTGAAAAGCAATAAGGACTGCTTGATGCTCTATTGAAGAGATCATATCTTATATAAAAGATAGGGGAGGCAACATTTGATTAATAATATATAATTTTATTGAAACCAAAGCAATTTTATTTTTATGCCACTATTACATTGACACTTATTGATTCTAGTTTCTTCAATAAGGTGCATATTGCAACCACTAATGATGCTTTGGCCTTTGATGTTAAGTATTGCCTGAAAAAAATGTTGATAAGTTTAAACTTGATGAAGACCTTCTATACTTTGAAAAATATTTGTATATCCTAAAAAGATCAATACGATTGTGCATTCTTCAATCTTGCCATGATTTTCCAACTATGAGTCATTTTTGATGTAATAAGACCTTAGAATTTATTTTTCAAGATTTTTGGTGGCATCAAATGTAGAAGGTCATGAAGGACTTTGTATTCTCTTGCAACACCTATTCAAGGTCCAAAAATCCTTGACATCGCCTTTATAGATTCTTACAACCCTTGCTTCTTCCAAGACGGTCGTGGTCTTCTATCTTGATGGATTTCATTATAAATCTATCACTATCCAATTCATTGGACAACATCCTTGTGGTCATTGATTAACTCACAAAAATGACTCATTTCATTCTTTGCAAAAAGACTACATCTAATGAAGAAACGGCAAGGTTCTTTTTTGACAATATATATATCAGCATCATGGCCTATCAAATGATATCGTATCCAATCAAGGATCCCAATTCATATCTAAATTTTGGAAATGTCTTTTTGAAATATTAAAGATAGATATTAATCTTTTTTCAGCTTTCCACCCTCAAACTGATAGCCAAACAAAATAAGTTAATCAACTTTTGGAGCAATATTTATAATGAAGCATCAACTATCAACAAGATGATTAGATCTCATATCTATCATTGGTAGAGTTTGCATATAATAATATTATTCATGCCTCAATTCAATAAACACCATTTTATTCCAACTATGAATATTATTCAAAGCTTAATCTATAGAGTACATTAAAGAATAACAATCTAGTAACTAAAGGATTTACAAAGCATCTATTGTAATATTAAATAATCTTAAAGCTTCAATTGCAAGCAACTCAAGATGCTTACAAGGCATCAATAGATAAATTCAAAAATCAACTACCTATTTTTCATATTGGAGATAAGATATGGCTTTTTTTATAGAACATCAAAACCAAGTGGCTATGCAATAAGTTGGATTATTGGAAATTAGGACCATTTTTTATCCAATAAATTAATCTAGTGGCATATCGCTTAGAATTATCATCTTCTATGAAGGTATATCTAGTTTTTCATGTTTCTTTTTTAGAACCTTATAGAAACTCATATATTCTAGGAAGAGTATAACAATCGCCATCTAGTATCAAAATCAAAGATCATAAAGAATACAAGGTTGAAAAGGTACTTGATTTACAACAAAAGTGGAACAAATAGAAATAATTTGTTCATTGGCGGAGCTATGATATTAATGAGCATATATAGGAACTAGCCAAAAATCTTGCCAATGCGCTTCAAAAGATATAAGAATTTCATGAAGTCTATCGTCATAAATCTAAACATGTTTGATGTTAATTTCTTGGTGAAGATTGGATTCAATGAATACTCATAAGAGGGAGAGAGTTAAACTAAAGCCTTCATCGATATGTAGTCATTTATTCCAAGATAGAATAGAATGGTAGAAGCAAGTCATTCACCATGTCAAACCTTCAAGTGTTGTAAGAATAAGATTTATAAGATTCATTTGCCACACAAGCTTCAAACAAACAACTACAATTTTTACAACCTTCAATTAAGCAAAGTGAGGATGGTGCATTTCAACGCCAAATACAATATTAGTTGGAGCCATTAGGAATAAGACCTAACCATGCTAGTCTTAATTTTAATGCTTCAGCTTTAATAATATTGCTTGAGCTTAGAAAGGTGAATTCTTTTAAGACTGAGATTTTATTTGGAAGATGTTTTGAAGGCCGCAATGAAGATTAGATCTTTACATAGGATGTTTCAACAATGGAGGTATTAGCTCAAGGCCATAGGTGATTTCTTCAAGGATTAGTAGAACCTATTCTCCAAGAATAGAGAATAAAATACATAACTTCATTAATGTAGGGTATTCTTAATTTTTTACATATATAGAAAGACTTTCAAAGGTAAAAGCTCTTCTTAGAACTTGTCACTAGAAAAAGGGATGATATTAGAGACATACACTTTGGAGATTCACAGAATCTAATAAAATATTCTAGAAACTTCTTGAGTTAATGAAAGTCAATTGAAAAGCTTCTTAGTTGGTGAAAGCAGCTCGAGAAGCTTCCTAGTTAGCGGAAGGAGCTTGAGAAGCTTCTTAGTTAGTGGAAGGAGCTTGAGAAGCTTCCTAGTTTGTGGAAGGAGCTCAAAAAACTTCCAAATTAGTAGAAAGAATTTAAGTGCTTCTCAATTGGTGGAAGTTGCTCGAGAAGCTTCTTAGTTTGATAGAAGCCATTCAAAAAGCGCCCTAGTTTGGAATATATATAGGAGTCGAGTTTAAAGAGTTCTTTAATCTCGACAATGCATCTCTTAGAGTTTTAGCTCACCTTTCTTGGTACTAATCATATACTCATCTAATTAATTCAAGTTTTTATTGGTTTCTTTTTGAAATCTTGTCTTGATTCAAATATCTTGCTCTATATTCTTGTGTCTTTGATAGATTATGCTATTCATCTTTTATATTAATAAAAACTTATTTTTTTATAGGTTGATTTTTTCTAACTCAATTTAACATAAATTACAAATTTAATTGATCTTATTTAAACATGATAAATTATAAAAAATATAAAATATATTACAAGGACTAATAAATTATATAAAAAAACTACGTCATTATTTTAAAACATCTAGATATAAGAAACATAATCAAATATCTATAGTATATAGAAGTTTAAATATAAATATAGATATAAAATTTATATCTATTTGTCTTTATATTATATAAGATTAGATACTTTATGTTAAAATATATATATATATCTTCAAGATTTTAATCCATCTTCAAGATTTTTATGTTTATACATAATATCTTTGTCTTGGTCATATTTTGTTAATTACTTTGTAAAAAATTTTAGACCATATTTTAAATCTTGCAAAATAAATATTGGTTTGGTAATTAAATGTTATTCATAATAATAATTCTTCTTATAAGACTTAATTTAATAGTATAAAAGTCTAATTTTTGCTTAATCTTACAATCATAAATTAATCTATGCTTTTAATGCTGATAATAAGTTTAAAAATAATATCTTAAATTTTGTTAAGGTTTTTTTTTTGTTGGTCCAAGTCTATCCATATTATTCAAACTACTATAGATAAAAAATTTAGCTTGTTAATAAATTAAATATTTTGATAAATTGATCTCTAATTTAAATATTATATTAAAAAACTATAAGATTATAATTAAATAGTGTATATATTATTTTTCTTATTTGATGTTAAATGAAATATTATTAATGAATTGAATTGTTACTTATTAGAAGGTAAAATCAAACAATCAAATGCCACAAATTTTTACCATCTTTAATAATATATTATAGGTACATGTTTTATATTGTTTAAGCTATTGGAAATAATATAGGGTCTTTAGATATTTTTGTTATACTTTGCAAGAAAAAAATAAAGAATGTAGAAGATGTTATTATTAATACTTGCTATTACTTCTAATTCTTTAAATAAAAAATTAATCATTTTCATGATCAAAGATTAAAAGTTTATTTATTCTATTATTTACATAAAAGAATTTTATATATTATAAAAAAACTCTTAAACAATTCTAATTAAGTAGCAATTATTTTAATATCTTGGATTGATAAATAGTTCTATATATTATAAAAAATATTTAAAATAAATTTTTGAGAAAGTATTTTTTATCTAAACTTTTATTTTATTAATCTCTTATTATTAATTCTGTTATAATAATTTAAAATATATATTATAAGAATTATTTTAAAAATAATAAAATATCAAGTATCTAAAAGAAATAAAAATTGGTTTTTGTGAATGAAAAAAAAAAAAAAAAAAAAAAAAAAAAAAAAATCTTCTTAAAATCTTATTTAAATTATCCATTTAATATCTAAATAGCTAGTTTAGAATAGTTAATTATTAGTTAATATTAGAAGATAATTAGAATATTATTAACATCTAAATAGCTAATTATCTTCTAATATTATAAAATAATATTTTTATAAAATATAAATAAAATAATATCACAAATCATCAAATATAAAGCATTATAAAAAGTTTAAATTATAAAAATACTTATATTTCTTTTAATAAAGTATTTTTATAATAATAAAGATAATTTTTTTATTTTAAAAAAAATTATCCTACTTATTATGAGTATAAAGTGTAGAAGATTTAACTTACTATGTGCTTTTTTTTTTATCAAGATCTATGACATATCTAGCATTTCTCTTAAGATATAGTAACTACTATGAGGCAAAAGTAGGCAGCATCAACCTTAATCTTACTAACCATCTAGCTTGTGTTTTTAAATAAATATACATAATAAATTTATTTCAAATGGAATCTATATATCTTTAAAAGCTAACAATAATATAATGATTTTTAAGACCTCAAAGTTAATAAGAAAAATGTTCAAATCTACTTATTAATATTATAAAGACCTCTAAATTAAATACCATTGTAACTAATTTAGACAAAAGAGAAATAATGACTTAGAAATTTAGATTTAGAATAATTTAGAAGGTTTTTTGTAGCAACTAAAAAACTTATTTACATAATATTATTAGTGTAGCATCTAAAAATAATTTTGATAAGTTTTAAAAGACTTAGTATACAAGCAAAAGCATTGATTTATTAAAATCTGATTTATTACTTTTATTTTGAAAAGGTTGTATCTAAAGAGTTTCAATTTTTAATTTATTTGAGAAAAAAAAGACTAATTTAAAACTAATTTAAAACTAATTTAAAACTAAGAGCAAATTTCTACAACTTAGATATGTCAAAATTTACTCTATCTATGTTTTATTTTGATGTGTTGAACATATCATCTACTATAATTATATTGTGAGGATCAAAAAGACTTTAATGCAAATTATTTTATTGACTTCATCTATTAAACTTTATAAAAGATTATTTATAGATTCTAAAATCACTTAGCTATTTTTAGACTAATATTTTTTATTATAATATTTCTTCTTATCAAGTACAAATAATTTGATTTAAGTTGATTTTTCTAAATTAAATTTTTTTTTTAAATTTAGATAATTAATCTCAAATAATTCTTCTAAGCTAAGGCTGATTATTATATTAGCTAACTGAGCCTTCATACCAATTTAAAAAGAATAGATTTCAATAATTTTTTCTTTATATTAGAGGTTAAAGAAATCTATTGGTTTTAGAGTTTGTAGTGCTTAATCTCTTTATTTGCTTTTAATTTTTTTTACCACAAAAATGTCATCATTATGATTGCTAGAAATTTCTTAGAAAATAACTAAATTATTCAAAACTAAGCTTTTTCTTGCTTTTATTATTTTACATGCTAGGTCCTATTTAATTTGTGTGATGTTATTTAGATTTTTTTAATAATAATTTCTAAATTTTAGTTTATATTAATAATTTAATTTTTATTAGTAATTTAATTTTATTAAAATTATTAATTATAATTTTATTTCTTAATCTAATATAGGATCTATATTTAGAATCTATAAACAAAGTATGTATATACTAAGCTTGTTATTGTAAAAAATAAGTATCAACATCTTATAAGAAAATTTATACCACTATCTTTAATTAAGAAATATTCTTAATTCAAATTATATTTATTATTAAAATTTTATAATATATTTTGTTACAACTAAGCAAGCCACTATTTGAACACAATAGCCATAATATAACCTCCTATAAAAACAACCTGTCATTGTATAAGAAATAAGTTTATTTATTTTTTGATAAATAATTTTTGCTTCCAAAGTTAGTTTTTTTTTCTTTTTTTCTTTTTTTCAAATCATAAATAATAATAAAAAATAAAAAAAATCTCATATAATTATGCAAGTATCTTATTAATAGTATTTTTTCTTGACTTGGCCTTAATAGACTAAAGATATAACTTGTATACTTGATAGCAATGATTTGGAATATATATATATATATATATATATTTCTAATATAGATTGTTGTGGTACTCTAGGGCCACTTGATATCATTTTTTAATATTATTTTATAAAATTATCTAAAATATTTTATATTATATTTTAACATATAGACTATGAATGCTAATATAGAATTCTAATAAGATCTTATTTAAATTATAACTTATATTATATACCTTTATTACTTAAGACAACTTAAAATTATATTTTGGTTTTAATTGGAACTGAATTATATTTTAAGTTGTCTTAAGTATATTAATAACCAATTATTAATATTTTGGTTTTAATTAACAGACTTATTAATATTTTGGTTTTAATTGGAACTGAATTATTCAAGATAAAATTTGAAAGAAAAAGAAAAAAAAGAAAAAAACAAAACAAAACAAAAACAAAAATCAAACATACAAGTTGTGTGCTTTTTATATTATTTTATTTTAATTACTTTCCAATTGAAATTTTTTATTATAAAAATTCACCTGGAGTTGAGAACAATAAGGTTGTGCTAGTCAAAGAATACAGTTTTTAGTGTAGATTTACAAATAGTAACACCAGTTCCTATTGAACCAAGGTTTCAACAAGTAGGAACCTCCTATTATTCCTGATTGACCATAAACCTTCTGATGGGAATAGAGTAGCTCTGTATATATGTTAAAACAGCAATTACTGGGATTAAAATTCCTGTTCACACAATGTGAATTTAAAAAAGAGATATACATAAATTAAAATTAAAATGATAAAAATAAATTAATGTGTGGTTTGTCGTCAAGGAATTTTTTTAGAATGGATTTCATAAATCACCCTTTTCAAATTGCATAGTTTTGGTTTAAATTAACTCTTTGATTTTAAATTATATATATATATATATATATATATTTTTTTTTTTTGAAGTTACATTTATTTTGTATATCAATTTATTTTCAAGCTGTGAGGAAACACAAAAAACATGCATAGACCAATGTCATCTTCAGAGACTCTACCATGGTCCACCAAATACCAAGCCTACAAGAGGCAAAAAAAGAAAAACCAAAATTTTATTTCATACCAAATCATAAAGACAACAGATTCTGTGCTTAAGAACCCACACAAACTATCTCTGTACTCAATAACACAAACTGATGTTGGTATATTGAATGAGGTTGGATGAGATTCAATATACCAACATAAGCATACCTGGTATAATGAGGATTAGGGTTTAGGTTCCAAACTGAGCCATGAACAGAATCAAAAAAGTGAAGGAATGCCCAGAATGCTGCAGAATCTGGATGAAACCACGTCAACATCAAAGTACACCTAGAGATTCAGGGACATGGGTGGGTGATTACTCTGACAATCACTTCAAATTCATTTGCACTGCTCATGTGCAAATGAACAATGCATCCATAAATATTTTAACACCAACTAGTGTAACATGTATTGAACAGCCCTTGGGACGCCAAGTTTTGTCACCAAAAGCTAAGTGACAGCATTTCGAAGATGTAATAACGTTTGAACAGAAAGAAAAAACTGGGTCAAGTTCAAGGCTTGAAGCATCTCATTCACAACCGTTACCTCCGCAAATCCTCATGAAATGAAACTTTGCTTGCCATGCCACATCCACTCATCTTACAGACAGCTCATTTCTGAGTCGTAAAGTTTGCTGGTGAAAGGATGGTGCGACGCGTCAAGTACCACACGATATTCCAAATCTCAGCCAAGGAGTGAAGAACGAATGTCTGGTCAACACACCAAAGCTGGCTCTGTCTTTCTGAGAGCGAGTTGTAGCTATGGAAATGCTTGCGCTACTGCAATTTTGTGTTCCCAGCGCACCTAGTTCTATGGCCCAGTTCATATGGTCACGACCCCACCTGGAACAGCTAGTTTGCTCACCACGACAATGTCCATATCAACCTTTTGTTTTTTTTTTCAGAATAGAAACTCTGGTATCGTTCTCCTCTACAGGTTTAGTATTGTGCACACATTGACCAACAAATTCGACAGAAAACGAACAGCCATGCTCAGCGTCAATTGAACATCTCTAGGCAATTGGAAGCCAAAAGTTATAGGCTAATAACTTGCTAGTAGAATTTCAACTAAAGCAAAGGAGATCCTCACCAGTATCTATCCTGGCTCAAAAGCTGGGGACGACACATACAAGGCAGCCATGGCAGTGCTTCCAGTCGCAACCAAAAATTATTAAAACGGAAAGATTCTGCCAAAGGATCTCCCACCAGGAATCTCACATCGACAGACATGAGATGAATATGTGAAACTTTAATATATTCAAGGGGATACTTGTGGTGACTGAGGTGTCTGTTATCAGTTGTCAGTCTCCGTACCATGGCGCCTTTCACTTGCCACCTTGAGCAGGCTGTACTCACTGGCTTCCCTTTGTTGATCGCTGCATCTTCACATCCTGGTTGTTTTAGAAGTGCAGGTTCCAGCAGCGATGAAGACATCACCACAAATTCTGCGACTGGGTTTTTTGTTGCTGGAGTTTGGATGCTGCTAAAAAAGTAAGTACGAGCGTGGTCATGACAAAAGTCATCTGCAGTTTGTGTTAACTGTTAATTTTCTCTACCTAATTTGGGAAAACTCGACATGAGGGCTGTACCGCGGGTGTTGAACATAATCCGTCCGTGAAGCCTCGTGATTCTCGTGTTTGTTTGCTTGTTTGCAGGCGGAGAATGGGGACCTGGCAAAGTGGGAAGGATTTGAGAATTTGAGAAGTACAGCTGCATGAGCTGCGGCTATTGTGCAGCGCTTGCCATCCCGTTTGGTGGTCCTGCAGGAATTCGAAACTCAACCTGGTTTCTATTGAATGCGAGCATTACTCCAGGAATTGAAGATAACGGAGCTGGAGGTTGTGGGTTAGAAGTGACGTTGTGAAAAACACTATTCCATCATGTACATAGTGGAGAACAAAGGGCCGGCCATAGCGCTCATGTTAGCGGCGCTGCTGTTTCTGGGGACATGGCCTGCGATTATGAACTTGGTGGAGAGAAGGGGCCGCCATCTGGTGCACACCTACCTAGACTACAGCATCACCAATTTCCTGGCTGGTATATTGATTGCTCTCACTTTGGGCGAGATTGGCAGCAGCACGCCCGAACAGCCCAATTTCATCGCCCAGCTGCATCAGGTACGTCTGCAGTTTCTCACACGAATCCTTGATTTCCAATGATTCCGTGATGTTTATCGTCTCTGTTTATCCATGTAGAAGTGAGCGTTGAAGTTATCATAGAACTTAGTGAGATTATAGCACCCAGATTTCTTTTTGGGCTATCGGATTGACAGGGTATGCATGCCATGGATTGGACAGGACAATTGGCCATCAGTTGGGTTTGCGTTGGCGGGTGGGCTGGTGCTCTTCATGGGCAACCTGGCGTGCCAGTATGCATGGCCGTTCGTGGGGCTCTCTGTTACCGAAGTCGTCTCTGCAAGCATCACGGTTGTGGCAGGTGCATGTTTTTCTCATGTTGACCCTCGATTAGCTAGACCCGTTTTTGAACACGTTAGTAGCTTCAAAACCCAAGTGAGTACGCAACTTCTACTCTCGACTGTCTGTTGGTGATGATTTTAAGGTTTTTGTGGAAATTGCGGAACTCTTTGTGGTAAAGGTGGTGTTTTGCGTGGGTTTTTCCTTCATGGAGTTGAAGAAAAGAGATGGATTTGCTGCAGGAACCACCATGAATTATTTCTTAGACGATCGGATCAATCGAGCGGAAGTTTTGTTTCCAGGTGTGGGCTGCTTCTTGATAGCTGTGTGGTTAGGGGCATGGTTGCACAAGTCCAACTCTGCTGACAATGCTGCAAAGCTGGAAGCTCATCACAAGTAAATTCTTACCCCAGGTTTTGCTCCAAAGAGGTTGACACTCACGCTTGTTGTTAACCAGTTGTGGATTAACATCAGAGGACATGACAAATAACCATCTCTCTAGTTTCAATGGCAGCTAGCAATTCTAATTTTCCTACTCTAGTGCTAATTGGGTCACATGACGCTTGAAAGAGTTCAGTGATGCAACACAGGATTGGAATGGACATTCGACCTGATCCTGAAAACATTGTCCGGGACTCAGGTAGTGAAACTGATTCCATCAATTTTCGTTCCTTCTTTCCTGGTTGGAAGACTAAGCACAAACTTAAGCAAAAAGTTTAAAAACAAAGTTAGAAAATCACATTTCGGCTAGCACAGGGGATATCTCAACTGTGGATAATGCAGCAGATTTCATGGTAGAGGAGCCGGTCAAAGCTCTTCCAGGAAGCGGTGCATACTTGCAACAATTAGAGGACCAAAGAGCACTAAAGGTAGGCCATGAGACCAACTCTGGGTTAGTGCTAAATTCATCATCTTCACAAACAGATCCATATCATGTGCACATTACCTGGCCACGAGTGCTGAACAGACAAACCATGTTGGTCACCCCCACAGATGAATTGGTAGTAGAATTTCCTCAACAGAAAGCGGAATTAATTTGTCCAGTGTGGAAACTGTGCAGTCGAGCGGGGCCAGCACCATATTCGGACTAGCAATTGTGGTGTTTGCAGGGATATGCTTCTCCCTGTTCTCACCCGCCTTCAACCTCGCCACCAACGATCAGTGGCACATGCTGAAGCCTGGGGTGCCCCACCTGGTGGTGTACACCGCCTTCTTCTGGTTCAGTCTCAGTGCTTTCATCGGAGCCATGTCGATCAACATTCTCTTCATGTATCACCCCATCTTAGGACTGAAGAAAACTTCCTTCAAGGCATACATTAGTGACTGGAACGGCAGGAAATGGGCATTCCTGGCTGGTTTCCTATGTGGTCTAGGCAACGGCTTGCAGTTCATGGGAGGCCAGGCTGCAGGCTATGCCGCTGCAGACGCAGTTCAGGTTTGCAAAACCTCAACTTTTGGTCAATGTTTTTGTGAGGTGAACATGAAAGCTTGGATATGAATGTGATCACCACTGAAGCTTATTGCTACCCATCTAAGAGGAACTCTTTGAAAACTGTTTTGGGTTAGGCGTTGCCGCTTGTGAGCACATTTTGGGGCATATTGGTGTTCAAGGAATACTACAGATCGTCGAGGAGAACGTATGTTTTGTTGGTGGCGATGCTGGTGATGTTCTCGGCAGCAGTGGGCATTCTCGCAGGCTCTGCTGGTCACAGAAAAACGGTGCAGGCTTAGAGTTTCCCCTCTCTGGGTTGTTCTTTTCTTTTCTGAATTCTGTGCTCTTTTTTTCTTTCCTTTTTTTGTTTAAATCGTTGATGCCGTGTGATTAGCAATCAGATTCAGGCACTGATAACGTTCACAAGTGTACATGTATTATCCTATGGTTTTGAAAGAAGGGTTGAATTAGTTTTCTGTTGTCTGTTTTTTTGTTTAAAAATTGGATTATCTTTCTTAGAAAAGATCATCTAAAAGAACATTTTGTGCAAAAAATATTTCCAAATTGTTTGTTGATGTTTTCATAAACTCTGTAAATGGATTCTGGTAGAAAAAGACTTGTTTGTAAATTATCACATGTTGAATAAGTGACCTTTTGAATATTATTATTTAGATTTTACTATTATATATATATATATATATATATTGATGTCCAAATAGATTGTCATTAATGTTATTTAAATATTAATTTTATTAATACACTATAAACTTTATTTTTGAACACCATAAACTATCATGAATAAAATATTTTTACAATGGTAACAATTTATTTCAAGATGTTTTATTGATGCTTTGAAAGAGTAGATGTCAAAATATAAATTAAAGATATTGCTAATGCCATCACAGTTTTTGCTATTGCCACCACAATCCTCCATCCACTTGATATATTTATTTAGTTTTTTAAAATAATTTTCTAATTATTTTTTAATATAATTTAATATAAATATATATATATATATATATATATATTGGAAATATTAATAGACTTTTTGATTGCAATAAAAAAAACTAAAGAAATATGTTGAGTGGATAGTGGGTTGTAGTCGGAGTAGCAAAAATTATGGTGGCATTAGCAACACCCATAATTTGATACTTTATTGGTAGAGTTTTTTTAAATCAAATTTCACAAAAATAGAATTCTAGGTCTTGTTATTATTTTATGGTTTCATATATCAGATAATTATGTTTCAAAATATTTTTTTACATTATCAAAATAATAAATATATTTAAATTAGTAAAATAAATTTAAAATTATAATATATTATTTGATGATAGGGCAACAAATAAAATTTCAAATAATTTCAATCATATTGTTAAAACATACTTTGAAATCCCTTATATTTAAGAGAAAGTCTTTTACAAATCAGAGTTGTAATTATATAAAAATATGTCAATTTATATATTAAAATGCTAAATGCAAAATTCTAAAGAAATGATATATGTTGAATTAACCAATTAATTGAATACTCTTTAACAACTGAAACTAAGATAATTTACTTGAATAAAAGATCAAACAACTCTTAAATAATTTGTGTTATAATAATAGCAATAGAGCATCCTCCAACAATGATAGGTGAAAAGCTTTGTTGAAAAGATGCACAAAACTTTTTGTAGACTATGTAAAAATAGAAACAAAAAAATACTGCTTCAACATGTAAAATGTATATAGAGAGAAAGTTTGTTGATTGTAAAATACTCAACCCCAGAAAATCTACTCCCTCTCTCTCTCTCTCTAAGTTTCAAAGATTTATTCAGAAAAAATCAACTATCATAATTACACAACCAGTATCTCCTCTAATATAAAATAAACTCCATACCCTAATTCTATTTTTTTTGGAAAACATAGAAATTATTATCAACCCCACTTTACAATTCGTTTTTCTGACAACAAAGTAATTTGAGAATAATTTGATCTTCAATTCTATGAAACTTTGGTAATCGTGTCAAAAACATAAACATCCCACATCCTTTTCAAAAGAACATTGCAAACAAGTGTCCTTCCATTCCACCTCCTCAAATATCAGATTTTTATTGTAAAAAACACGAAAAAATAATGGAACAAAAAAGGTTGACTTGTGACAAATACGTCCTTTCAAGCATCCTCGTACTGCGAGGCCGAAAATTGTAGACTTGGGCAGCAAATCTACGAGCCACGAGTCAACCTTTGGAAACCTCGAAAGAAACGACGAAACGAAAAAGATAAAGAAAAACGCATAACATGCCACAGTGGAAGTCTGCATGATGCGACACCACGGCAAACGAGAGAAGTCTGCGCAGTACAAATGCGAGGGAATAGAAGCACCGAATTTGGGGTTTGAGAGAAGATTATCACATGAACACCAATTTCAGTGTGCAAGAGAACAATATATTTCCATGTAACAAGCAGTGAATAAGTCGCTCATAAACATAAGGTGCTGAGGTAACTTCAAACCTCTGACCCAGGAACTATGTGACTTGCATTTCACCCATTAATTTACAAATCTGTATACCACTTTGGCCTCAGTTCGGCCCGAGTACATACCTCGAGGGGTAAGGAATTTCTCTACAGAATTATCTCATGACCCGCTAAGATTAGCAAGGTTAGAGATGGACACAATGTGAGCCCCACGCCAACGAGATCTCTATGGACTTATAACAGTGGTCTGTTAGACCACCAGAAATTTGTCCTCCTAATGCGATACTTTCTATGGGTTTGCGTGCCTTGTACAACTGTGATTACACCAGAAACGGTGTGTGATAAACGCTCAAAATGTACATAGACGCCATTAGCATGTGCTGCAGGTGTCATGCCTTGACGTCAGCCAACGGAACATCGTTTTTCAAACACATATCGTGTATGGAGTTGCCCCAGACGATGAATAAACTCGCAGCCTCTATCACGGGTCGAAACTCCCGTGACCGATTGAAATGTAACCTCGAGGTTGGTGACAACCACCGCTCGACCTTGAATCAACTCATGTCAAGCGTAGGACAGAATTGCAAATGGCTGGGAGAGACTTGCATTTCAGTCACTCGACCACACAGCAAGCTTCGACATGCCTCTGTCGCCAGAAGAGGAAAGTGAAAGAGCACTGCTAGGTTCTTTTCCTTTCACCTTGACCTGAGAACCTCCATGACCTGAGCCCTTAAATCCATTCGAAAGCATATGGATAGCGCACCCGCAGTGCCGGTGGTAAGGATGTTTCGAGCTCGAGGTAGACGAGCACGCACTACACCCCAACATCGAAGACATCATGTGACCTCCGCAACCCATGTTACCACTGGCCTCCATTTGTTGATGTTTCTCCTTCAATTAAGAGAATGGGAGAAACTAATCCCCGCAAGGTCCAAATAGCGGATTGATAACCTCTGTTGTTAATATATCGACGCACAAAAACGATGGAAAAAATCGACCGCCTCCGCTAACCCGCGAATACCCAACCACGTTATTCTCTGCGAAACTTAAGAGACAGACAAAATGCCTGTACAGACACAACGTTCAACTCCGTCGTGACCTGTAGCCTGTCTCGACCAACCCAAAGACCAACCTCCCTATACCCTCGATCCCTTCGCTTCGCGCACACAAGCCGGATCCTGGAAGGACCGAGTGCAAAGAAAGCTCCAACTTGCATCAGAATACCAAGGCTCCCTCCCCTAACTTTTCAATGAATGACCTGCTTATGTTTGATTCTACGAGACTATCGCAAACGATGGTGTGGAAGCGACGTCATGGACACAAGACAACGGCAATCGCGAAGGCGTAAGTGGAAATGGTAGGCGAGCAAGGCAGCCTCTTAAAGCATTGTCCTGAAGTTGGTGCAAAAGCGAGCTTGGAAAGAAACGAGGCAGGCGGGGAAATATGAGTGGCACGTAAAAGAAAAGAAAACCGAATTAGAGGAGGATGAAGAACTCACCGACAAAGTCTCCTACAAGGCCCCTTTCCCGGTGAGACTCCCACTGGATTCCCACACCCTATGACCGGGTCTCTCGCTCCCCAAATCTGCAGCGCACAGTGCGCCAATGGACGGCGGGCGCAAGGCGGCGCTTCCATACCCTTCACTTGCCATCCCCTCCCGAGCCACGAAACCCACCCGGTGCAGGGGCGACGTTAACGGACATGTCCACGCGGCAAATATCCTTTGGTTAGACCTATCGCGGAAGCGCGGTGTCAAGGTTCCTGTTTGAACTATCAGCCCAGCATCGAAGATGTCGAAACGGGGACACCCGAAGCGTTGATTTGGCGCGGGTGATGCGAACGAGGGTAATGGGAGGCAGGGAGGCGGGGGAGCACTCCATGCCGATTTGCATCCCACCACGTGGCGCATCCCGGTGTCGATCTGACAAGTCCGCCCTGCGCAGTTCGCTACCCTCCGTTGGCTGGCGAGCGGGCGGATGAGAATATGGTTCTTTTCAGTTTTTCTTGTTCCCTCAAAATTTTGGACATGAATTTATTATTCAGTTGTTGATCTTGAGAATGAATATCAACCGACCTCTTATCATTTAGAATTTAATGATTTTCTTCATAGTGCACATATGATAAAATATTATAAGAAGTAAATATATCTTAATAAAAACTTATCTAAATAAATTATTATAAATTATTATAATAATCTATATCCTTTGGTTAAGATATATTGGTATATGTTTTGTATATGTGTGTGTATATACTAGCATATAAATATTGTATATATTATATTTAGAAATACATTATTAATGGCAATCATAATTTAAAATTTATAGTTTTAGAACTTAAATTGAATTAAAATTTTAAAAAAATTAAAATTAAAAAAAAAAAAAAAAAAAAAAAAAACTGTAATTTTGGAGGCTTAGTTGTTCATAAATATTTGGGAAGGAATACAGTATGTCCATAAGTTATATCTTTTGTTTTAAAACATAAAGTTTGTAATATTTAGATTATATATTTTTTAATTTATTATGTATGATTAGAATATGTTTTTGACAAAGTATTTTAGAATGTTATCTTTGATAAAATTGAATACTTTTTTGAGGATTTTTTCTGTCTTGATACCATTTAAGATTAAATTTACTGTATCATTAGAAAAAACAATAGGTTGAACAAACAACTGCTACAATTTTTTAAGCCTCTCTTAGTGATAAAAATTGGTATGAAATAATTTTATGTGATTAACTACTGAAATGCACAGTTTTATGTATGTATGTATGTATATCAATTTTAAAGTAAATAAGGATACAATTAAGTAAGAAAATTTTATGTAAATTAAATGTAATAAAGATCTGCACTTGTTGAATGTATAAGAAATTATTCAATATATTTTTTATGAATATAACACAAAATTCTTCAATTTTAAGTTGATAAAAGACATGTCGTGCACTTATATTTTTGGTTTTTACATTATATTTGTGGCTTTTGTGCATGCATAAGATCTTATGATTAACATACTAATACAGATTGGAATTAGTAGCATTTGAAGATACATTATATGCAATCGAAATATAAAAATATTATAATTAAAAATAAAATAAAAAGTTATAGAAATATTAGAAGTTCCATTATATAGACAACCCAAATTATAATATAATGTGTTGTTTGTTGTATTTTTATAGAATTTTACGTAGAACATACTCTAAACATGTTTGAGTCATCAAGTTATTATATGAACCAATAACAAGACAAAAAATAAAATAAAACAATTTACTGTCAAAGACTTCCCATTTGATTGTAGAAAAAACAAGATAAATTTTATAAACGTAATATTAGTAAACACCATTAGTTTTGTGTAAGAATAATAGAATTAAACGCTTTTGTTGAAGAAGAAACATTAGAAAAGTTTGAACTTATCATTTTCTACTGATTTGTAGGTAAATTGAAAAATCTAAGAAAAATTATAGTAAACATTATAAGTATTTACAATATCAAAGAAGAATGAATTTTTCAAACCAGATTTCGAAATCATAATTAAAAATATTCTTGGAATGAATTTTACGATTAAACAATAAATATAAGATATAAAAATATTACATCAAATATAAATTAAAAATATAGAATTAAAATAATAAAAAATAGTATATTATATTATATATATTATATAAAAAAATATTTATGAAGAATTTTTTCTATTTTATCATTAAAATATTATTTTAAAATATATGTTTTTGCAAAACTAGATGGCATATGTTAATTTGATAAGATTAATCATTACATTGTGAAGCAAGTAAAATTTAACAATAATATTCTTTATATGTATATGTATACATATATATATATATATATATAAGAAAAATCAAACTTTTCTAAAAACATTTACAAAATATAACTAATCATGTGCTTGCAAATAAACAAATAAATGGTGTAGACATCTATATTTTTGTAATCTTGTTCATATGTAGCTAGTATTTTTGTAATCATGTAAACAGAGTTATGTGTATGTATGTGTGTATAATTATATATATATATATATATATATATACATATATAAACCTTATGTATGTTTTGACCATGTGTTGGTTTTGAAGATAAAAGCATGTTGGTACAAAGATGTGCACCATTCAATGTTGTTCATCTACTCCTTTACACAATTTGCACCTCAACCTTAATAGTCATAGAACACCTTATCTCAACATGTCCATGTCCCCAAGTACCCGAAGTATTGAAAGTGTACATGAAATTTCCAATATTTGAAAAGAGAATGTTGGCATGGATGTTGTCACCTTCCACACAAGCTCAAGAGAATTGGTGCGAGTGGCACAAGTGGACTAAGACCATAATAGCTTGCCAGCTTCCAATGAGTCATGTCATGTTGTGCCATGTGGCAATCCTGGGTTTGTTTCACTCTGATATGGTTTGTATTGCCCTAAATTGCTTTTTTACTACCCGGTATCCAATATTGCCCAAAACATCTTAAATCATGTCAAAATTTATAGCATTTTTGTAAGAAAAATATCTGAGTTCTGCATATTAAATTTTTATTTATTTATAAAATTACTGGATTATTAACATTTAATTATAATATTCAAATATGAAAAAGTTTTGAAGCCAAAAATTTAAACATAAGTTATCTGTAATAAATTTATTATCTGAGATATATATATATATATATATATATATATATGTTTATAATTATTTTCAATTCTTTAGTTTCTGTCAATCAATACAAAGAAAATAATTTAAAAAGTCGAATTAAATGTAAGACTTCTGTTCAACAAATCATTAATTATTTGATATTTTTGTAATTATTTATTGTACACAAAGATTCTTATTTTTATTTTTATTGTTATTTTTTTCTGATATATATATATTTGCTTACATCTGGAACATATGATAATGCATTAATGTTTGACAGTTCATTACCAAAATGTTAAATGGATTCAATGTGTACTTTTAGTACCTAGTTTTTCAACTATATCTTGGAGAAAAAAAATATAAATGGCTGTACAGCATCAATTATTTGATCATTTATTTGTGATCTCACAGCCATAATTGATAAAATCCATTGGAAAATCCTCCAAAATATCCCTCCAAAAATAATTACTCATTTTCAGAAAGTAACCCAGCTTAAATTAAGAATTTTCTATAACATTTTGGTTTAGACCAATATAAAAGATGTACTAGGCATACTTTTGAGTATTAGATAAAACTTTTTGTTGATATTTTACTAATTTATCCTAGCAGCAATATAAATTTTATTTTTGAAAAATTAATAATTGGTACAAATGCAAGTTGTGTTCAATTTTACAATTATATTATTATTTGTTTAATAACATGTATACAGTTTATTTTAAATATTTTAAAAATACATATTATATAAAAAATTAATTCTACACCAACACTGGTAATCAAAGCATTAAATAAAGTATTGCAAATTTCCAAATTTTATTTCTATTAGCTTATTGCAAAACCTTTGTAGCTTAAGGATGTATATTTTTAAAAATAATTTTATCTTAAATATTTTATTTTAAAAGATTTATCTTTAAATACATTATAATAGTTAAAATTTTTAAAATTCTAAAAATTATTTAATTTAAAATAAACTATAATAATATATTTTTAAATTTTAAATATTTAATTTATAAAAATAATTTATAAAAATTATACATTTGTTTCTTCAAATATACAAAATATTAAGATGAAAAATAAATAAAAAAAATACTTTGATAAAATATTAGTAGAATCTAAAGTATGATTTCAATTTTAATTAAATATCATTATATTTTAATAGATTTTTATTATTAGTATATATTATATTTGAAGCCTCTAACTTTTTTTTAAATTGGATAACTTGTATGTTATATAATTTGACATGGTATTATATAAATACAATTAGTTTGATTGTAATCAAAGTAATTTTTTTTTTTTTTTTTTTTTTTTTTTTTTTTAAGATTGATTAGAATTAAATTGTATCAAATTGATTGAAATATCTTAACATTGTGTTATTAATTTTAGTACTAGATATCATAAATATAATAATTTAACATGAACTATTCTATATAAATTAATATTTATCTAATTGCCTTTTAAATAATCAACAATCACATGTAATAGTTTGTAAGATAAATTTATAAATTAAATAACTTAAAATTTAAGAATCATTACAATAATGTTAAGTCTAAGAAGAAATTTGTTAACAAGAATTTTAATAATATTTATTTTGAAACTCTATTAAAGTATTAAAGGTTTTTTAAATACTTGTAACTTTATTTCTTGCAATAGTATAAATCAAGTCAGAGTTGTGGTAGTAAAATTTATGTGAATAAATCCTACTTTGATAAATCTATTGAAATAATTTTTAAAAATTAAGTTTAAAATATTTAAATTTGATATATAAATATATATATTGGTTTTATTTATATTATATTAATATTTTGAAATTAATCAATTATAATTATAAAACAAAATATAATATGATTTTATTATTAATTTTAATCTAAAATTACTAATATTTTTACTTTTTAATACTTTAAAATGTCATAAAGAATAAAATAATATTGAGAATAGTTTGATTATATTTAGTAATATCACATCAATATTCTGTATTATTTTTCATCAAAAAATTCAAATTTGAAGTTTGAATGTATTAAAATCAAAAAAATAAATTGATATCTGAATCTTATTTATATGATGAGTAAAATAAGAAATGGAGTAGAAATAAGAAAAAAAATAAGTTGAAAATATTAAATATTAATGAATATAAATTAGAAGATGAATAGATTATATTATATAACAACAATAAGAATAATTTAAAATTAACAAAGACTTCCAAAGGCAAAATAATTAAGAGTGAAAGTTTACATAATAAGCACTAGTATTGAGTTGAATTAATATACTTGATTTTATAATAGAATAAAGTAATCTTTTACTTGCAACCAAAATAAGTGCTGAAACCAATAAAATTCAATTTTAATTAAAAAGTAGATATCTTAAATGATCTTATATTTCAATTTCTTTCAAATATGTTGATTTATTTTAAACTATAAAACTAAATTACATGTATAATTTGGTGTTAAATAATTGTTGCTAAAGTTCTATAAATTCTATTAGATTTTTTTTAGTATTTCCAAATAAGCATCATGTATTTATTACTATTATCAATTATTTTATACTTTTAATTTTTAATTTTTTTAATTTTTTTATTACATAATAAATATGTAAAAACCAATTGATTTATAATTTATAATTTTATTATCATTTTAAGAGTATATGTATATTTGTATTACATCATATTATATTAAATATACTAAGATATAAAATTATAGTTATTTTATGATATTTTTATCTAAATTTTTAGAAATATATATACATATATGTATATATAAAAGATATAACAAAATTTATAATTTTAAAATTTATAATTTTAAAAATTTTAAAAATTAAAAATTTCTAAAAAATTAATATAATTTTAAACATGTGCATGAGTGTATGAATGTATGTATGTATGTATGGATATATATATATATATATATATATATATATAATCATCATCATCAACAAAGCTAGTTGTTTTGACAAAATTTTATATAAGTTGAATTTTTAACACAATTTTTTATTCAAGTTTTAATGTTTTCAGAAGATCTATCCAATTGTTGTGGAATATATATATATATATATATATATATATATTATTATAAGATAAAAATATTATTCTGTTTAATATTATAAGATAAGAAACTTCCTCAGATTTCTATGCAGCAACATTTGAATACTTGAAGGCTCAATATTCTCACTGTTGCACTACATATATGCAGAAATTTAGAAAATAAAAAAAAGTAACCATAAGGTTTAACTTTAAGTAACATCTTGCACATTAATGTGTATTAAAATTAAGTCTAAATTTTAATAAACATTTACTTGAACTATCAGAAAAAATAATGCAAATCTTGGTGGAAATCAATAAAAATTATAATTCAAAAATTAATCTTAAAAGTCTTCTTAACATGCAAAGGACATATCAATAATTCCAAAATAGACTTGGACTTTTATTGCATAATAAATAGTTTATCAATTAATTATCTTTATTGCAAGCAAATTTTGATTAATGTTTTGATGTATGTATTTATATGTCTGTGTATATTTACGTGTGATCATTTATGAGAGTTACTGTTATAGGTATATATATAACATGTGCAATTTTTGATAACTCTGTCAAAGATTTAGTAACATGTTACAATTATGTTATTATACATGTGCATAAGTACAAATGTATTAAGAGTTGTAAAAAAAATTAAAAAATACTTTTAACAAACTTATTAAGTATTATTTTCGGTATAATGGATAATTCTAAATCTGAGAAAATATATATACATATATATAGAAAATTTTGAATATTTATTTACAATTATTTGTATATGTCTATTATTTAATGTTGTAATCCATATTATGCATTAGTTATGTTACTCAATATATAGATTAAAGTAAATAAATATCTTTATTGATTATGTATATATATACCAATTATTTGAAGTATTTTAATTTATCTAATAACCACCAACAAAAACAATACATCAACAAGTTGTTGATCCAAGATTTTAAAGATAAAAAAATAATATCTCAAATACTAATAAGCATTATAAAAAATAAAAATAAAAATAAAATATAAATTACTATAGAAATTTATAATTTTCTTATAACATAATGGTATAATGTTAAATATTTTTTTATATTGTAATTAATTATATTATTCAACAATCATTGTGTCATTTTCTGATATTAAAACCTGCAAACTGTGGAAATGAACAAATGATGCAACCTTTAATTTTCAAAATAAAACATAACTAAATTGAAATTATTTCAATTACCAAACCATATACTTTAATTTTTGGCTTGCTTGTTGTGATTTTCAAGCAGTTGCTACCTTATTGTTCTAACTTTCAAGCAGTATAAATGATCCAACAGAATTATAAATTGTATACCTCAAATGAAATGCAAAATCAATGTTTGTATTTCAATGAATCCAAATCATGCTATTAATATGATTTGAAAATGAATACGTGGCCATAGCAACATTTATTTGCAGATGCATGATTTAAATAGTAGTTGTGTCCACATCATTGAAAGGTGAGCACAATTTGTTCTAGCTAGAAGATCAAGTGAGGTCTTGTCAAGGACAATAACTGGATGAAGTCAAATAAACAAGTGAGACCTCTCTCAAAGAAATAAATATAAAGAAGTATATATATTAAAAAGAAAATGGAATGGCTAATGCCAAAAGACAAGAAAATTAGAGACCCTTGAACTAGACTGGAAACAAGAAAGGAGTTGACAAGAGTGAAGAAGACTTCACTCTTGTCTCTATTTATACTATCTACCTAAGGGCTAAGTGGCGACGTTCTATAGGACCTCCAACACGTATCCAATTTACAAGACACATGTCCAAGTTGCAAGACACGTGTCGAACTTGCAGGGTAAGTTTCCTATATGTTCGCCACGTATTTAGCTTGTTCTTCAAGCTATCAACATGTACGACATGTGGCTAACTTATTGACCAAGTTTCTAATCCAAAAGTCTACTATGGACACTTATAAAGTCAAAGCAGCGTCTATGAAGTTTCTAGGAAGTTTCTCTAAAGATATTATGGAATTAACCTACTTTTATCTTCTTTTATCTAGTTCTATCTGATCATATAGGTAACTATGTATATGTCCGTGACATTACCCCCCCTTTAAAGGACAAGTTCCACGAGGAGTGGTGATTACATGTGTAGAAAGTCTAAGATGCAGCGAATAGTATTTGCCACATACTCTGATCTTTGTTCTCTTCGAAGGTAATTGATGGGTCCTCTCAGCCATCGATAGTGTCCCATTCCAGGGCGAGAAGACCACCCTGTTATTTGATCATTGTTGTGACCTTCATAACTTCCTTCAAATATCACATCTGGAACACCGTCAGGAGTTGTTCCTATCTCCAATAAAATCACCAAACATCGAGAATCTCTTCCAAGGTCGTGATACCAAACACGTTGTATCTCGCCATCTATTAGAGGAAGAACATGTCGTTCTTGAAGATCTTCATCTCGGTTGCGTCGTCTTGAGGGTTGTGACAGTCGCAATGTCTCGTCTGGTAGGTCAGCAAATGAAGGCTCTTGAGTCAAATCCAATGGCTGTTGATTCTCCATCTCCTTAGCGTTACAAAATACAAAGAAGCTACAAACAAGGATAGAAAGTTGAATGTTATCTTGCCTATATCTTGTTTCTTTTATAGGAAAAGTCTTCATCTTGGTTTCGATGGATGTTGTTGATGAAAGGTCTCTACCTTCCTCGCTGCATTCGCCAGATTTTTTGCTGGTTCCCATGTGCGCTCACTAATATCGTATCCGTGCCAGTGAACAAGATATTCCAACCTATTTCGGTGCCGCCTTGAATCTAAGACTTCTTCCACTTCAAATTTGTCATTATTGTTCACTTCTATAGGAGGAGGTGGCACTTGTCTTCTTCTTAGTATGTTCACTATCTTATATGGTTCAAGAAGAAACACGTGGAATATAAGGTGGATCTTCATAGACTCTGGTAGGCGTAATCGATATGCAGCTAGATTAATTTGTTCAGAAATACGAAAAGGTCCAAGCTTACGATAGTCCAACTTGTCACAAGGTCGCGTAGTCTTGATATTGCGATGAAGTAGCCATACCTTGTCGCCTACGTTAAGTTGTGGTTGTTCCTTTCAATACGCATCAGCGTTTATCTTTTATCGTTCTTGAGCTTCCTTTAATTGTGCCTTCATTGTTGTATGTAGTTCTGACAAATGATTTACCAAGTCTTCCGCCACAGGATTGTCAACTTTCGAATAGTCAAAAATATCAAGTCGTGGATGGTAACCATAATTGGCAAATAAAGGTGTTTGTTGTGTAGAAGAATGTACCGTATTATTATAAGCAAACTCTGCCAATGGTAAAAGAGTTGTCCAATCATCTTGTTAGTAGTTGATGGTACATCTCAAATACTGTTCCAAGACTTGATTTACGCGCTCCGTTTGTCCATTAGTTTGAAGATGGAAAGCTGAAGATAGCTTTATATCCATCTTTAGAATCTTGAAAAGTGTTCTCCAAAATCTCGATACAAACTGAGTTCCCCTATCCGATATAATATCCTTCAGTAATCCATGATAGCGGTAGATATTGTCAAGGAAAAGTTTAGCTGTTTCTTCGCCTGTGATAGATTTTTTACATGATATAAAATGTGCCATCTTAGTAAAACAGTCTACTATCACGAATATAGAGTCATAAGAACCTGAATTTGGAAGATCCGTGATAAAATCCATAGACACAGAAGACCATGGTTGTTCTAGAATGGGTAATGGCTGAAGAAGTTCGTAGGGTCGATGGCGAGGAGTTTTTGATCTTGAACAAACATCACAAGTTTTTACAAAATCTTTGACTCCCTTCCACATTTGAGGCCACCAAAAGTCTCTGGATATCAACTCTAGAGTCTTATTGTACCCAAAATGTCCTGCTGCCGGGAAGTCATGACGAGCTTGAAGAACACGTAATCGTGCTTCACCTTCTGAAACATATAAACGCCTTTTGAAATAGAGTAGATTTTTCTTGAACTCAAACTTCAAAATATCATGAGACTTAGAAGAATTATTCTTAATTTCATGAATAAGAGGATCTGAGGACATACTTAACTGGACTTGCTTGAGAAAAGTTGAATCAACAGTTAATATTGATTTCGTTGCCCGAAGATGAAATTGCTCCGGCTTCAAGAGAGTCGTTCTTTGTTGATCAAAAGCTGCATCTTCTTCTTTTGGTACAAGATAAGAACGTCTAGAAAGTACATCGGACAGACCTTGTTGTTTTCCTGGCCGATATGTAATAATGAACTCGAATCTTGATAGAGACATGCTCCAATGAGCTTGATGACGATTCAACATGCGTGTTGACATGAAATACTCGAGGTTCTTGTGATCCATATACACGGTGATTGGACTAGAAGCGCTTTTTAGATAATGACGCCATTCTTGAAAAGAATCCACAATTGCGAGAAGTTCTTTATCGTGGATTTTGTAGTTGATCTCTACTGTCAAAAATTTCCTTGAATGGAAAGCTACTGGATGGAGTTTGTCATCTATTCCCATTTGTGACAATACTGCGCCCAAAGCAAAGTCTGATGCATCTGTTTCCATAAAGAATGCCTTAGAAAAATCAACACGATAAAAGATTGGTGCAGAAATAAAAGCTATCTTCAAAGCTTCAAATGATGCTTGTGCTTCTTTATTCTACTTGAGCTTGTTCTTACAAGTCAAACGTGTAAGTGGGGCTGCAACTTGAGAAAAGTTCTTGATGAAGATTCGATAATAATTGGCAAATCCCAGAAAGCATTGCACATCTCTTACTATTCTTGGAATCTTCCAGTCTATGATTGTTTGGACTTTCTTAGGATCCATCATGAGGCCATTATTGGATATGATATAACCTAAGAAGTCAACTTGAGTAGTGTGAAATACACACTTTTCCATCTTGGCGTACAACCCTGTTTCTCTAAGTTTTTGTAACACACGACGAACATGTGTTTCATGCTCTTCTACATTCTTAGAGTAGATTAAAATGTCATCTAGATAGCAGACAACAAAATCATCTAAGAATTCACAAAAAACATCGTTCATGAGATATTGGAAAACAGCTGGTGCATTTGTGAGTCCAAAAGGCATAACATTATATTCGAAATGTCCATACCTTGTTCGAAATGCAATTTTCCATTCATCTCCTTCTTTAATACGAACCAAGTTGTATGCTCCTTGTAGATCTATTTTTGTATAGATCTTAGCTTGATTTAGTTGATCAAGAAGTCCAGAGATTAAAGGTAGTGGATACCTGTTCTTGATAGTGATCTTGTTAAGTCCCCGATAATCCACACACATTCGTAATGATCCATCTTTTTTCTTCACAAATAGAATTGGAGCTCCTGCAGGAGATTTGGAATGGCATATGAAGTTCTTGGCCAGATTTTCTTCAATATACTCTTTGAGTTCTGCCAACTCATTTTGTGATAGATTGTAGATTGGTCCAAATGGAGGTTGAGATCCCTCCTTGAGATCAATTGAACAATCATATGAACGATGCTCCGGAAGGATATCGGCATTTTTCTTCTCAAAAACATCTTGATAATCTTGGTATTGGCTTGGAAAGCCACTTGAAGTGCTTTTACTATCAGAGACGGGTGTGGCATAAATAGCAAAAGTTGATCCTCCTTTTGCTTCATGCATAAAAGCTTTTGCACCTATAAGTACAGGTTTTACTATACTAGACTTATAGCTTTTTACTTGGTCGATGGAAGTGTTAATAACGTTTTGAGAAAAATGAAGTCTACGAGAATTCCAATCTATCTTGGGATTATATTTTTCTAACCATGATAGACCTAAAATAACTGGATTAGATGGAGATTTAATTATGTTAAAGGTTACGTAACTATTATAACCGTCTATTGTTACTTTTATAGGGTGGGTCTCATGAGTGACATCTCCAGAAGACAATGGACGACCATCTATGACTTCTACATGTACAGGTTTAGTTTTTTGTACTAGAGGTATTTTACGACTTCTAACAAATTGTTCATCTAAAAAACATGCTGAGGCTCCTGAATCTAATAAAGCAGAGGCTTTGTGGTTTTTAGGTCCTAAATATAGTTCTATTATAAAACAAAGAGAGGGTTCTGAAGAGAGGATAGGACCTTCTTTAGAAATTGTACAAGATTCCAGCTGCACGGTCCCTATTGTAGCTGGACAAATTTGTTTTTCGACATGTTGTCTCCTTTGACCGCCGTACCCCTCATTTTATAGTTGCGTCGTTTCTTTGGGCAATGTTGAGCAGTGTACTTAGGTTCTCCACAATATAAGTATAATCCTCCCTGGCGACGACGAATCTTTTCTTGCTCAGTAAGAGGTTTGAAATGTACTGCGTCAATTTGCATGTCTTCTACTTCCGAATGTACATTTGGTGAAGATGTTGCCATTGAGTAATAACGTTGAGTTTCCCTTGTACGATTCTCGGATTGAAACTCAAAAAGTCGATTGTCACACTTTACAGCAAAATCGATTGCTTGACTCAATGTTTGAGGATCAGGTAAATTGAGCATCAATTTCTTTACTTCATATTGCAATCCATAAAGAAATTGACTGATGAGTGCAGCATCATCCCACTTGATATCGATTGCAAGTTGTCAAAATTGTGAAGCATACACTGTTACAGAGCGATTTCCTTGTCGTAAAATTTGAATCTTGTTTGTTGCAACACGAGCTGCATCGTGTTCACCATACATAGATCGAAACTCCACCAAAAAAGCTTCCAAATTGTCCAGTATGGGATTTCGTTGTTCAAGAAAGGACGAAAACCATGATAATACAGAACCAGAAAGTAGAGTTCCAATAAACCTGACTTGTGATCCTGGGGTTGGATAGCTTTGGGGTTGAAGTTCGATTGCCAATTGTACTTGATTGATGAACCCTCAAAACTTTGATCTCGTATCGTCAAATTTCTCGGGTAAGGCAATTCTTGGTTCTCTGGCGCTTACAGGGTGTTCTACAATTGGAGAAGGAATGTGATTTGATGCAGGTGTTGAGGGCAGCTCCAATCATTTCAACATCTCCACTTTCTGCTATTCTTGTTCTTCCTTGTGGTGGTAGATTGAGTTGATGCATTGCAAGCATTAACTCCCTTAATTGTTCTTGCATTTGTGCCATTGCAATCTTCATTTCGATAAGCTCTACTATAGTAACACTAAGAAGAAAAGAACTATGTGATATTGCTCAAGGCAAAAAAAAAAAAAAGACTTGATAACAAAGAAGATGTTAAGAACAATATCAGTTTAGAAGTGGGTACTCCGCAACTTCTAACACGCTTATGTCTTGTCAAGAGAAAGGGGTAATCCACTCTTATTCAAGAAAAGACAAAGCTCTGATATTGTAAGTGTACTCTTGTCAATCTGTCAAGGACAATAACTGGATGAAGTCAAATAAACAAGTGAGACCTCTCTCAAAGAAATAAATATAAAGAAGTATATATATTAAAAAGAAACTGGAATGGCTAATGCCAAAAGACAAGAAAACTAGAGACCCTTGAACTAGACTGGAAACAAGAAAGGAGTTGACAAGAGTGAAGAAGGCTTCACTCTTGTCTCTATTTATACTATCTACCTAAGAGCTAAGTGGCGACGTTCTATAGGACCTCCAACACGTATCTAATTTATAAGACACGTGTCCAAGTTGCAAGACACGTGTCAAACTTGCAGGGCAAGTTTCCTATATGTTCGCCACGTGTTTAGCTTGGTCTTCAAGCTACCAACATGTACGACATGTGGCTAACTTATTGACCAAGTTTCTAATCCAAAAGTCTACTATGGACACTTATAAAGTCAAAGCAGCGTCTATGAAGTTTCTAGGAAGTTTCTCTAAAGATATTAAGGAATTAATCTGCTTTTACCTTCTTTTATCTAATTCTATCTGATCATATAGGTAACTATGTATATGTCCATGACATAAGGCAATCATTTAAAGCTTCTGAAGGCTAAAATACAAAAGAATTTTAAAACAATGAGCATGTTGAGAAAAAAAAGAGGAATTTGAATAGTTTTGTGATATTGAATTGTCCAATCACATAGTTTCTACTGTGATTGAACATCTTTATTTTTTTGAATGATTATACTCCTGATTTTGGTGATGTGTCGATTTTGTTTTTTTGGGCAATTATCAACCTTGTGGCCTTCTTTGCCACAATACAAGCATAGACCTTCCACTTAATGCTTCTTTTTTTGTGGATTAAGAGGTTTAAAATATACCACATTAAGCTACATATCTTCTACTTCTAAATGTGAATTCAAAATGCTTGCCGATATAGCAGGAGTGTATTGTCTTATTGAAGCCTATAAATGTTGATTTTGACAACATTGAAATAATTGATTATTACATTTAACAACTTAGCTAATGGCTTTATTGAACAATTGTGGATCCAAATATGATAATAATAAATCCTTCACATCATCTCTTAGTCTCCAATAAAATTGATTCATTAAAGCTTCTTCATTCTAATTAATGTTGCATGCTAGTTATCTAAAATTGGATGTATAGATTGATGTAGAACGTGTCTCTTGGCACAATGATTGGATCTTAGCTATTGTCTAATGAGCCTTGTCATATTTTCCAAATGCTTATGCAAATGCTTCCATAAAAACTTTAAATTTATTCAAAATTGGCGATTTCTTTTCAAATAAAGGAGCAAACTATGATAATGCTTGCCTCGTAAATAAGATGTCAACCAATCCAACATGTGATTCTTGTGTCAAATAAGTATTAGATTATAAAATCATTATCAATCACATTTGATTGATAAACTCTAAAAATTTTGAATATGTACTATCATATTTTTTTAGAAGACTAACTTAAGGCTCTTTACGTTGTTGAATAGATAGATTTTTTTGGCGTAGCATACATAGTACTGCATCTTCAAGCACAAAAGTTAGACGTGGATGTAATCTAGATTGTAATACTTCAAATGTTGCATCGTTATGAAGTTTTGCAACAACCCCTTTAATCTCTGTAGTCCTAATAGATTACATAATAAAAACACTTATAATGGTGTCTAACTTGGACTTGAAAGATTTGGTCATATTAATGTCTTGACTTCTAGCCATTTTAAGAAAAAAAACAAAAAATGAATCTATAAGAAGATAATATTAATTTAGATGAGGATAATCTGCAACCTTTAAAATACTTTAAGACCTTTAAGAACCACTCTCTTACAACAGGGATAAAATTCCAATATTATAATAAAAAAAATATCAGTTTGAATATTATTATTTCTATAGTAAGAAGATTTATTGGTTCTTTAAAGAGATTTTTGATACAATAAAGTCTATTGTAATAAAAAATTGTAACTTGATGGAATTGTAGATGAATGTCAATTAAAAAAAATTAAGGATCTTATTATAAGAAATGATTCTATATACTAAGAAAAAAAAAAAAAAAAAAAGATTGGATTAAAAGAATTTACACATATGTATCCAAATTTTTTCCAATTTTATTCTGTATTTTAGATCTAATATTTCATTTACAATTTGAAATAAGTGACAAGATCGGATTTGATATCCAAATTTGATAATTAATAGATTTAGCATTTATTATTCTAAATCTAAAAAATTATTGAATATTTGCTTAACTTGGTTAAAGTGCCACTAACACCTTTGAACAAAAAGGCTTTTGTGGCTTCTTTTAGATTAATGATGCTAAGGCCATTGTCATCACAATCTTTATAATAAATAAAATATGTCACTTTGGACCTAATTAAAGAAATAGTATTTCTTTACAAAAAGTTCTTAACCATGGATTTGATTTTTTGAATAACCTTCACAGATCTAATTTATATGACTAAAAAGAAATATAACAAAAAAATATATATATATTATTTATAATAATGGCATAACTTGTCACATTGATTTTGATAGAGCACCATTAGTCTAATTTTTGTGTCATTTTATTAATCAAAAATTTATTAATATTTTATATATAAAAAAAAATCAATGGAAATTCTAGAAAATTAATTTTTCTAAGTAGATCTATTAGTTTTTTTAAATTATCAAAAGATAATGGATTTAGATTAATTGATTTTTAGATCTAAAGCCAAGATGAATTGCTTGATAATTTTATCAAATAGAGAATATTTTCTTCTTTTCTTTGAAGAATAATAGTGGAGTCTTTTGTACATTGTTTAATGACTTATTGGTTAGGGATTCAAAGAATATAAATACATAATAGATGATTTTTTTGGACCACATTTTGAATAGTAATATAAAGAATTTTGTCAACTAAGATGAAGAGACAATGTACCAAAAAGTAATCTTATATCATTCTTTTTTTTATAATTTTTTTTTTTTATAAATGCCTTATTAATACTAATTGATGTATTTGTACCTTAGAGACTAATTTTTATCATATGACAAAAGAAATTATCAAAGCCAAGTTTTTCTAAGACTTTAAATATAAAGTCCTATGAGACTTTCTCATAGACTTTAGAAATTTTTATTTTTATAAAGAAAAAAGATTGTTTTGAAGATTTAGTCCAATTTATGGTCTCTTGATAATTAGATAAATCTTAGATGTAAAAAATTAATTTTTTCAAGATTAATAACTTCCTTGAAAACTACTTCGAACCATCTTTGGATGGCTTTAATATAAATTTTGTCAGAAGTGTTTAATAAGGTAATTGGCCTCCATTTGCCTAAATTTGTCTTATTATTATCTTTATATAAAAGAGTAATATGGCCTTTTATAATGCTATATGAAAATCGGCCTTTAATTAAAGCATGGTTAATCATAAAAATATAGTTGTTACCAATGATATACCAAAAGGTTTGAAAAAATTCAATACCTACACTATCTAAGCTGAGTAGTTTGTTTTTAGCCATTTCCTTCATAATTTTTTTAATTTCATGTATATTGAATGGCTTGAGTAGATTCTTATTCATATTTATTATGATCTTATATAAAATATTATTAAATAAGATAGTTGTAGCTATCTTAGATTTTTTAGAATCTTGAGATTTTTTTGTAAAGATTAGAATAAAAATTAAAACAAATATTATCCAAAACTTGGAAGTCACTTTATAACTTACCTTATAAATTCTTAAGTTCTTTGATAAAGAGTTTAGAATGACAATTTTTAACCATAGTATAAAAAACTTTGTCAATATTATCTCTTATTTGTCTCTATTTTATTTAAGTATGTATAGACTTTTCTTTTTGTTGCCAATTTTTAAATTGATTGAGGAATACCTAAACTTGTTTAAGAGAAGTTTGAAAGCCAATGTCTTGGAGATTTACTTGAAGAGTAGAGTGTGCCTCTTGTAATTGATCTTATAATTTAATGTGTTGTCTTATGTACAAAAATATTTATTCTTTACAATAAAAATATTCATCCAATAAAAAAAAGATTCTATATTATTGTATTGAGATTAGATTTTATTTATCCATTAAAAAACTCAAGAATTGTTTAAATAATAAATATTTATTTTAAAATTTTAGACTTTAGATTTAAATTTTTAAAGTTGAAACATAAATTTTACCACAAGATGATATGATGGAGCACAATCCTTTCTAATGCAATATGAAAGAATTTGATTTTCTTGTAAAGAAAGAGAACTTAAGTAAAATATATCTAATCTAGGTGAAATTTAAACTCCATCTCTTTTGTTATTTCTCAAGTAGTTTAATAAGCTTTCTTGTTTAAAAGCATCTATTAAAAAAAAATGAGAATAAAAGTAATTCTAAGAATTTTCTTCATCTTTGGAAAGTAGTTTCTTACAAAAAGATAATTTTTCTGTCACTCTTTCCACCATATTCAAATTGCCACCAAATTTAAAGGGAATATTAGAGGATAGTATATTTGCCAAATCTTCCTATAATTGGTACCTTTCTTATCTTATATTTGATGCATATATATTCACAATCTTAATAGTCTTAGAATATAACATTAAGCATAATCTATAGTGCACTATTATGCATTAGAGCACCTATATTATTAACTAAATATCTAATCTTTGAAGAGATAGTATACAAACTCTCCTTGTACCTGCACCATTTGGATTGTTCATTTCACTTGGAATTACTTCAAGAATATAAAATCTTGCATTTGGCTATAAGAAATTGCCTAATTTTTGTGTCCTAGCTCTACATAGTTTATGTTTTTGGAGATAAATAATATCACATTTTAGAGAAATTTTCTAGATATAACTTCCTAATTTCAACATTTGTGGAGGGTCATTTAATCCCTCACATTATAAAACAAAATCTTCAAATTCATAAGTCACTTAAAGATGGGAATCACTCCATCACTCATCAATAACCAAATTATATCAATGAGATCTAGACCATACTTGATCTTAGAAAGATAAATATCCATCATCCTTTCTTCTTAACAGTGGAGAACAAGATGGAGAGGGAGCTCTAGAGATACTCCCTTGGTCTTTAAAATGAGAAGATTCAAGATCCATTAGATATGAATCAGCCTAGTGGTTTAATTGCATACTCGCTTATATAAGGAAAGTAGTTCTGGGGCCACCTCAAACATCATAATATAAAGAAGAGATATCTTCCTTGCTTGGAAAAATTAATTCCAAAGATTTGTATCTTCTAGCAAAATTGAGGGCTTCCAACTTTGTCATATGTGCTTGGTTCAAAAGTGACTCTTGCAAAAATCCACCAGGAGGCATGTGGTTTGTAGTTGCGATTACTTGACAGGCATTGTATGGAACGGTGTATGTGGGTGGAGGTTATTCCACCCCCTTGGAAGCCAACTCCGACACAAAAGTTTCGGGGATGGTGCCTTAACAAGTGTTTCCCTTTGTTTCCCTTTTCTGCCTACGGGGTTTGCGGCACCCCAAGCCATCGAGTCTACAATAACATGCAATGCAAGGCGGACATCAATCTGGGTCCTTCTATCTGCTCGAAACATGTTGCTTTGCACAAAATATAAAAGAATTGTTTGCGAGATCAGAATCGTTGATGTTACTAGGGCCAACAAGGTTCTTTTGCGTTGCTGGGGCTCCTTTTGTTGTGTTTACGCAAGACCTAGTAAGGTCTTGGGATCCCGCCGCTTTCCGCGGGGAGGACCTCGATCCAAAATGTGATCTAGGTCCCTCAGACCCTGATTGTTTTTGTTTGGAGATTTTGCGACTTAAACCTCATGGCGCACTACTACGGTCTGCATATTGTATACCACCCTCTGAATTGATCTTGACCAAATTGCGGAGCATGGAATTATCAAGGTTGAGTTCGCTACAATTATTGGTAATTAATGTAGCCAAGATGAGGTTGGTCGTCTGATTGCTTGAAGTGAGTACTTGTTTAGAGCCTGCTTGCATTGTATGTGTTTCTGATGTTGCATCTTGCTCCATGACGCCTTCCCAATCTATAGACGCTATCGCGGCCTTATCGTTTTGCCTACGGGTGCTTACTGGTCCGTCCTCTAGCTGTCGAGTATCTTGCAACTGACTTCTATTCTGTTTCTTTGCTGCAAGAGATTCTCAAAATTGGTCGCGGCCTTGGGTTGTCCCCTCTTGACTGTGTATGCACCAAGGTGTGGAGACTGTACGTCGTTGCTGCTAGTTTTGAGCATCTCGTGGCCTTCATGACTATTGTAAGCATGGAGGTGTGAAAACTGCACGCCGTTGCTACTAGTCTGGAGCATATTGTGGCCTGGGTTCCTCGTAGTTTGACCATTATGCTCATCGAGTTGCTGGGACGGCGTTGCCTTATTCCTGTTTTAATTTACCTTGGAGCCCGTGGGTGTATCACCAGTGCTAAGCTTATAAGATAGATCACTGTTATCCAACAATGGAGTAACACTGCCTAGTGTGTAGCATGTGTTGTTAGGCATGGGTGTTAATATAATTTTGATCACATCCTCCATTTCTCCATTTTCCACATTTGTGTTTTGCTCTAATTCCTTCTTTTGGTTGAGTGTATACTATAGTGTCTCTGAGTAGGTCGAGACTGCAGGTGTATTCATTGGAGTGTTAAAGTTTGCTTGTAAGTCTATCGATGCATCTGATTATATGGTAGAAGTGGTTTTAGCTACCATATCCAAGCCATGTATACCCTCTACTTCTTTGTTCACATGAATGTTTGTATTCAGTTTTGCTATTTAGTGTTGACGAGTAGAAATCTTCTTGTCCACCTTCTTCTTATGTCGCACCATTGTAAAACAGTTTGAATCTGTAGTGGACACCCCAGAGAGATTTAAAGGGCGGGGTAGGTGCTTACTTAGAAGGTCCAATGTTTGCTCCGATATAGTGATAGATTTGTTATTTACAACTGTGTAATTTGGATCAGTTTGCAATTGATGAGCTATGATTCTTTCTTTAGCCTTGGCTAGAACCAAGCACTCTTTGATCCAATGTGTAGTTGCCAAACAAAACTGACACCAAATAGGCAGATTTAAATAATTGATATAAATAGATTTCTTCATATTGGTGACTGGGTTGTTGACTACAACTTCCCACTCGGCCCTTGAATCAATTGCAATACAAAAAGAAGGTTCCGTAGATATTTTATTTTTTGGATTGGCTCCCAATACTTCTCCCAACCCGGCTGTAATGTCTTGAGCCACCAGCAGAAATTCTTCCGGCACACTATTCAATGGCATCCAAGTAGGGATTTTGAAAGAGCAAGAAATTATTTTGTCCAGATTCTATATAGCTCGCGAGTCAAATCTAGGATTCCATACTTGAAAGGTGCAATAGAATCAAAACACGGTGCATCATCTCTTCGGAAGATGCCTTGAGATAGATATATTTGTGGTTGATGTTTTTTCCAAGAGTGATATTGTCCTCCGAGAGTTTTTCAAGTTCTTCCTTCTAAGTAACTAACCTATTACTTGCTGGTTTGCCTCCAACAAAACATGCTATGATAGTGGATTTACAAAGCTTGCTCACTTCCTTCCGAACTACTTCTTTGTTCATAACTATTTCCCTGGGCTTAGTCTTCAAAAGCAAACCGGCATAGCTACGATCAAACCCACGAGGAAATAACTCACCTGGCATTGCTAATCTTAAAAAAAAAAGATTGACAGTTCTTTGTATTAAATAATAAATACAAATATAACATAGTCATGTGATTTGTATCATAAATTGACATTAATAGATAGCTTTTAGGTACTTTATTGTGGATTATAATTTTATGGTTTAGTTTTGATTTTAATTTGGCTAAGTTTGATTTAAAGTTCCTTATTTTTTAAGTGTTAAAAATATTAATGATGTTAACATCCTTCAAGAAATTGCAATAGATTGCAATACATTATTTTGGTTCCTTCCTTCCAATTTGTCCAACCTTCTGATGGATGGAAAACCAATCCAACGTCGCCCACATTGATCATCCATCCATAATCAACCTCATCAACTATTCATCCATACAAGTACTCATCCAGTTGACCTCCATTAAATTCAACCAATTCAGAGCTGCCACTGCCGCCTCGGTTGCGTCAGTCGCGGTCGAGGAGATTCACACCTTCCAGCAAGTATTAGCCCAATTTTCATCGAGACCGGGGCTTCAAGGCAAAAGCGCAAATGTCTTCACTGACGACGAAGAAAAGCATCGGAGAGTTTGACAATGTCCAGCACCCACACAGACAGAATCTTGCCCTAAGTAAGCCAGTATCTACCACCCAGGTCACGACTATCTCGCCGACGATGGGATCGCAAAAACTTTTTTATTAATATAATGTTAATATTATTACTTCTTTTAATTTATTTTTTTCAAGTAGTCCAACTAAGTGATAGATATTCTTGTTTTGGTTGCTAAATCATTCTTTAGAAATTTGAATGTTTTTTTCTCTATCTCATCTATTTTATGTTTATTTCTTAGACCTTCTATTCTTTTGTTTAAATATTTAATTAAAAAGAACTCACTTAACATCTATATCTATAAATACTATACTTATCTTATTTTTTAAAATTTTAAATAGGATTTGTAATCAAACAATCTTTTTTTATTATTCTAAAAGTTTTTTTTTAGGATATATTGTTAAACTATATTATCATAGAGACTGTGAATTAATAAGTTTTGAAAGTTTTTAATTAAAATAATATATATTATAAATTTTATTTCTTTTATAATATTTATCATATTATAATATACTTTCCTTGACATTGTTGTTTGAAATTGATTAAGACTAAGCTTCAACAATGTATTGATGAACAACTACTTGATATCCTTTAATGTATTTCATGACACTTGTTATTTATCTTGCTTAATTAAGCTTATTTATTCTTCTTTTAATACAATGTTGCTATACTATATGACTTTTTATTCCTATAGAATTGTAAGACCAAGTGATACAATACCTTTGGAATGAGATCTTCAATCTTAATTCTTATGCTTCAATCAATATGCTATCCCATTTTTCACATTATAGATACATTTATGTAGTATGATAAAATTTTTTATGACAACAAAAAATATATATATATATATATATATATATATATATATTTATAGATTTATAAGAAATATACATAATTTCTTATTTTAGATATTTAAATTGTCTAAATAAGTTCTTTAATTATATTTAATATCTATCTATTTTGTATGATTTACACAATATCTAGAGGCATTCTTTACATTATAAATACATTTATTGTTAAACAAAGTAATGCCACTATATTAAAACACCTTCAAAAAAAAATTCTTCTATTTTTTTTGAAATCTTTGTTTTATCAATTATCTTATATTTGTCCATTGTCATTAATATTCAAAACATGTACATTGTACTAACTAAAAGATTTTTTTTACATGTAACAAGAATGTTTGATAAAATACAAACTTAAATTGCAATGGTAGATTACATCACAAAATTTCTATTACTATTAGAATCTTAGCACATGATGTTAGTCAATCATAGAATGATAAATCATCAAATAGTTCAAAAGATCAAAAATTAATATTTAATTTTACTTTTGATCTATTAAAACTATAAAAATTCTTTGGATTTTTTTTATATAATTTTGAATCTTATTGAATACTACAAGAATAATAAAAAAATATTTCAAATTAAAAATACTATTCTTATAAATCTTTTATAATAAAATGATATTTTTATGTTTTAATATACAAGTACAACATTGAATCCATTTACAAAAAAGTGCCCTTTAAACCACAAAATATATATATATATATATATATATATATATATATATATATCAAAATGAGATGTAAGATTTAAACCATAATTAATTAAAAAAATCTAACTAATTAAATTATTTAATTATTTTTAATTAATATAATAAATTATATATATTTATTATTTTAAATTTAAAAAATTTAAAATTATCAATATTTATTCATATTTTTTTATAGATATTAAAATAATTAATTTATATAAATATGGTAAATTTCTTATTTCTTTAAATAAATAAATAATAAATTCATTTATAAAGTATTTGAATTAATTAAGATTGAAGTGATCTATTAGATTCAAATATATATATAAATATTAGCAATTCAATATTATTTGAATTTAAGATTAGATCCACAATTTTTATATTATATTATCTTAATTTAATAAAAATACTATTATAAGCTTCCAAAATAGTCTATGGATTATTTTTTAGTCAAGTTATATATAATGAGTGTTAAAAAGGCAAGTTTTGCTTAATAGCTTAATTGAAGTCTTTATTGAAGAAAGCAAAGCTTGAAGTCACAGCTCTTAGCATCAACAATATTATATACAAAGAGAAGTGTGGAATAAGATGTCTCTCACTTCCAACACCCATTACTTATAAGTGGTGGTGTCACGGACATAAGATTTATTCCAGTAATTATTTAATAGATCATTAGAAGTAGGTAAAATAAGTTGATTTGATAATATCTAATAGAGAAGCTTCCTAGAAGTTATATAGATGCGGAATCACCTTTATACATGTCTATAGGTGATTGGTAGGTTATAAACTTGGTCAACAAGCTAGTCACGTGGCACACATGTTGATAGCTTGTGGAACAAGCTAGCCATGTGTTGCACATGTAGGTAGCTTGTGGAACAAGCCAAGTATATGGCGCACATGTAGAAAACTTGTCGTGCAAGTTTGACACGTGTCTTGCAAATTAGACACGTATAAGAGGTCCTATAGAATACCGCTACGTAGCTCTTAGATAGATAGTATAAATAGAGACAAGAATGAAGCTTTTTTCACTCTTGTCAACTCTTTTCCTAGTTCTAGTCTAGTTTCAAGAGTCTTCATGTTTCTAATCTTTGGCAATAGCCATTCCAGTTTTCTTTGAATATACATACTTTCTTATTCCCATTTTGTGACTTTTCTTTGATACACTTTTTATTAGATTATGCATTTTTTTCTAATTCATGTCCTTGATAGGTGGTTGTTGCCCTTAACGACAACATCCATCCTTTCACTTTTACATTCATCAAAAGATTTATCAAGTATATCTTTTGATATCTTATCTTCTATATAGATATATCTTTAGTATATCTAATATACTCTTAAGATCTTTTGGCATCTCATCTATCTCAAGTATATCCTAAGGCATCTATTTTATACTCTTATCTAGTCTCTGGATATTCTCTAAGATATCTTTTAATTCTTTGATCTTGTCTCATGGCCCTTAGTTTTGTCCCTTGCTCATAGGATGGCCTTTTCATTCACCAAGAGACAATCCTTTGACCATTAGCAACCTATCTAAGGTAATATCCATTACTTGTTAACATATTTTACTATTAACTATTTATCTCAACATATCTTAACACTCCTACTTTGTTATTGGTCAAAGGCTTTCAAGTCTAATGTCTTTATCAACTCGTGGTGTCTATCTTTTACTAATGCCTTTGTAAGCACATCAGCATGCATGTCTCTTACAGTACAATACTTCATACCTATTATGCCATCTTCAATCTTCTCTCATATGAAATGATGTTAAACATCAATGTGCTTGGTTCTTGAATGGTACTTTGGATTTTTGGCAAATGCAAGACATCCTTGATTGTCACACATTATTGGAGTTGCTTCAATTTGCACTAATCCAATGTCTTCTAAGAATTATCTTATTCAATAAGCCTCCATTGCACAATGACTTGTTGCCATGTACTCAGCCTCCATGGTTGATTTTGCAATGGTAGGTTGTCTCTTATAACTCCAAGAAATGGCTCCCACTTCAATAAAGAATACATATTCTATTGTGGATTTTCTATCATTTTCATCTCCAACCCAATCCGCATCACAATATCCTTCCAAATCAATGTTCTTACCACCAAGGCACAATTTGAAGTCCTTTGTATCTTTTAAGTACCTCAATATCTTTTTTACCGTTGCCAAATGCAAAGGTCTAGCCTTCAACATGTGTTGGCTCACAACACTCATCGCATATACAAAATCTACTTTTGTGGCCACTATTGCATACATAAGTGAGCCAACTACTGCTTTGTATGGAATACTTTGTATCTCATCTTCAATTTCGGCAAACTCCTCATCTATGAGCTTCATCAACTTCAAATTGGCCTCCAAAGGTGTTCCAATGGGTTTGCACTCCTCCATGTTGAATTGTTTCAACACTTCTTCAATGTACTTACTTTGGTTCATTGTAATGGTCTTGTTGCCACGATCTCTTACAAACTCTACTCCTAAGCAATATTGGAGCTCTTCCAAGTTGCTCATTTCATACTCTTTTTCTAATATGGCCTTCATATAATTCATCTTCTCCATATTATTAGCCAAGATGATCAAATTATCAACATAGAGAATTATAATTAGTAAGAATTCTTTAGATTGCATTACATACAATGAGTGATCAGCCTCACTCCTTATAAAACCTTCATTAACAAAAAATGTGTCAATACGTTGATACCATGCTCTTGGTAATTGCTTCAATCCATACAAAGATTTCTTCAATTTGCACACAAGGTGTTTTTTGCCTTGTTGTACAAATTCTTGAGGTTGATCCATGTAGATGTCTTCTTGCAATTTTCCATTCAAAAAGGTTGTCTTCACATCCATTTGGTATATTTCCAAGTCCATTACTGCTCTAATGGCTACAATGGTCTTAATGGTGGTGAATTTGGCAACGGATGCATAAGTCTCATTGAAATCAATACTAGCAACTTGTGAGTATCTTTTGGCAACTAATCTTGCCTTGTGCCTCACCACCGCAATTATTACATCTCTTTTAGTCCTAAACACCCACTTACAACCAATACTAGATCGATTTGGTGGAAGAGGAGCCAATTCCCGTGTACCATTGTCTATAAGGGATTGGTATTCTTCTTCCATAGCCTTCTCCCACTTGATTGCATCTTGGCACTTTAAAGTATCTTACAAAGACAACGGATCAGCAAGAAGAGCCACATTTGCATGTTCTTCATTTACATGAGAAAAGATGTAGTTCTTCCACCATTCACCAAGTGGTCTTCTTTCCCTCAAAGGATATCTTCTTTCATTTGAAGGAAAAGATTCACCTTGCTCTTTTCTAACCTTCTTCTCTCTTAAAACTTTTTTTTTTTCATTCAAAGGTTGATACTCTTCATCATCATCGTCATTATCTTCAGCACTTTCATTTCTTGCATTGCTGATTTTAGCAATTGTAGAAACCTTCATCTTTTCAATCTTCTTCTCATCTTCAATCACATCTCCACCATCTTCATCATCTTTATTGTTTTCATTGTCTTTTTTTGTTGAATTTAAAGATGTGTCCACAAACACACCATTACTCCCACTTGGACACATTTTCAAGTGCTCACAAGTACTCTTATGCTCCAAAAATTCTACATCACGATTTTTGATGATCTTTTTAGTATCCAAATACATTAGCCTATATGCCTTGGTACCTTCACAATATTCCAAAAACACACAATTTGTACCTTTTGTATCAAGCTTGGACCTCATACAATCTGGTGTTTTTGCATATGCAATGCATCCAAAGGTCCTCATATGTGAAATACAAGGTTGTCTTCCACTCCAAACATCTTGTGGTGTCATTGATGCAAGGGCACTTGTTGGACACCTATTCCTTGTATATACGTCATTCACCATAGCTTCCGCCTAAAACTCATAATCAAAGTTTTGAGCATGAAGTATGCTCCTTGCCATCTCTACAATGGTTCCATTTGTCCTTTCAACAATATCATTTTGTTGTAGAGTATATGGAGTTGTGGTTTGTCTAGCAATTCCTTCATTCTTCAAATAAACATCAAATTGTTTAGACATGTACTCACGTCCATTGTCCATCTGCAATACCTTGATCTTGCACTCACTTTGTTTCTCAACAAGTGTTTTGAACTCCTTAAACTTCCAAAAGCACTCACTCTTGGTTTTAAGAATATAGATCCAAATCTTCCTTGAAAAGTCATCAATGAAAGTAAGGAAGTACCTTACTCCTCTAATACTTGTGGTCTTCATAGGTCCACATACATCAGAATGGACAATCTCTAATAACTTTGTAATATGTGCTGCTACACCACTTGGAAATGAAGCCCTTTGTTGTTTGCCTTATATGCAACCTTCACATGCAAGTTGCATTGTATTTTGAATTCTTTTGCCAAGGTCTAAATCACTTACCATAGACTTGAATTTTATCATGCTTTTCATGTTCAAATGGCCAAGGCAACGATGCCATATATTCAACTTGTCTTCATTTGATGTATACTGAGCAAATGCAGCTACTTCCACTCCATTCACCTTCTTGCAATTTAGGTAGTACAAATTTCCCTCTCTAGAGCCTTTGGCAACTATGTTTCCATTCAAGGTTCTTACAAAACATCCATTCATATTGAATTGAACTATAAAACCTCTCATTATAAGTTTACTCACCGAAAGTAGATTTTGCTTCATCTTTGGTACATGGAGGACGTCTTTAAATCTGATCCTATTGATTTGTCCATTCACCACCATCTCCACCATAATGGATCCAATTCCAATGGCTTTATATGTACCACTATCTGCCGAGACCACATTTGATGCTGGAATTACCTCATAAGTGTCAAATGAACACTTATAAGGTATCATATGCTTAGAACAATCTGAATCCTTAATCCATCTTGCCATGGTAGCCATAGAGGTTCCATTTGATGCCATGAATGCATAATCTTGTCCTCCAAACTCATGTTGCATGTTGTTTGCATTCTCTCTCTCCATCTTTTTACCTTTGTAACAATTTCAAGCAAAATGTCCTACTTTGCCACAAATGAAGCAAGTTTTGATATTACCTCGTTGGCTTGAATAGTTGCCTTTGTCTTGACGTGAGTAGAGTGCTGAATCTTCACCTTGAGGCTCCTTTTCTTTCTTCTTGGTTACTTCATGGACAAGTCTTGCCGTGACATAGTCCATAGTAAGTTGCTTTAAATAAATGGATTCCAAAGCCACAATAAGGTAGTTGTAG